>JAJTUV010000695.1:0-50000 GCA_021653895.1 Mastomys natalensis
AATTCCCAGCAACCACATCATGGCTTATAATCTTAAAAACACACACACAGACACACACGTTTGGATCACCTGGAACTGAGTTACAGACCTTTTAACGATAGAATACTGGGGTTGTAAAGATTTGTGGCTCACTCCTGCCTTCCTGGTGGATAGACACTTGAACACAAGAGCATTCTGGCCATTCTGCCAATCTTTTCTGTGGGCCTACTGTGTGCTCCAGTCCCCTTTCCCAGTGCTGTGGGAGTCTCAGGAGAGACGGGAAGGAAAGGCTCATAGTGGATGAAGTTGCCCATAGCCCACAGGTGACTAAACCACACCAGTGAAGCTGGCTAGGTGGCTAGGTGGGAACAGTGGGAAAGCTCAGAGGTCTCAGGAACATGTCTGCAAGGCAGTGCACTGAGCTGGAGCCCATTAAAATGTTTTATTCTGTTGTTCTCTGAGATAGGATCTCACTGTGCAGCCCTGGCTGTCCTGCAAGTCACCATGTAGACTAGGCTTGCCTCAAATTCAGAGATCAGCTGGTTGCTGTCTCCCAAAGGCTGAGCTGGCCCTGGGTGTGAAGCAGTTCCCAGACATCTAGAAACTCATCTAGGGTCTTGGCTGACTTCAGCTGAAGCAGCTCACTATACCACTTTTTCATGTGTGTTCGTTTGCTTACTAACCTTATCTTTTAGGTTACACTCTTCTGTAGTATGTGCACCTGTGTGGAGCTCAGGACAAACAGGCTGAGCCGGTTTTCTCCTGACAACAGTAGCATGTCGTGGGAATTGAAACTGCCAAGCTTGGTGGCAAGTGCCTTTCGTGGATGAGCCATCTCACCAGATCATATGAATTTACTTCCTCTCATGTAGCCTAGACTGGCCTGGACAGCCATGTACTTTGTATGTGCCACTAGGCACATGTGTGCTGTGTTTGTGTGTACTGGGGGATCCCAGAGGATGCTGAATGCCTAGTCATGGTCTCGCACTCACTCTGAAGCAAGACTAGCAGTCACCAAGCCCCAGGGATACAGTCTTAATCTCAAACAGCACTGAGGTTACAGGAAGTGGACATGGTCATGTCTAGCATTTTCCATGGGTGTTGGTATCTGAATTGAGGTCTTTTCAGGCCTCTGTAGCAAGAGCTTTTACCCAGAGCTATGTTCTCAGTCCACCAGCCTTAACTCCAGACTCTCTACATTGGGGCCCAGGATTTGCAGGTGTGTGCTACCATACCCAGTTTATGCAGGGCAGGGCTAGAAGCCAGAGTTTCCTGAATGCTAGGCAAGCACTCTGATCGTAATTCATTCTCAGGGAGACAGGCTTCACTGGTCAGCCCTGCCTGGCCTTCAACACATGCCCTTCTGTTTCATTCTTCTAAGTGCAGAATGATATGTGTTTTGTTTTTTTTTTAAAGCACTGTTGGAACAGAAAGCACAATGTTAAACCAGGCTCTGCCACTGCACTCTAGCCAGAGCCCCTGCTACACTCTGTCCAACAGCAGAACTCCTCAAAGGTGCTCCCCAGGACTGGAGAAAAGGCTGTTACAAAGGACAGTGATTTCACTTCCAGGTAGCTACATGGTGGACGCAGAGCCATCCGTTGACTACAGTTAAGAGATTCTAGCCTCTGCAGGCACTACATGCACACACACAGAACACTCAAACACACAGATTATATTTTAAGCCAGGAGTGGCTCATGCTTTTGATCCCAGCACTTAGGAGGTAAAGGCAGGTGGATCTCTGAGTTTGAGGCCAGCCTGGTCTATATAGCATGTTCCCAGACAGCCAAAGATAAACCCCGAAAACCTAACTCAAAAGACACATGCACACACACAAATTAAAATTTAGAATAGGATGTTCTCCTAACAGAGGCAAAGTCCAGTGTGAAAGGCCACATATTTCTCATGTAGCCCAGGCAACCCTCAAATCTTCTTGTTTCCATGGAGTGCTAGGGGAAAAGAGGGGACAGAGGGTGGAAAGAGTTAGGAGAAGCTGAGACAGACAAGAGTTGGAGAGACACAGAAGGCCTAGGACTTCTGAATGGTGAGGGACAGGGCAAAGGCACGGCTGTTAGCACTCTGGTTCTCCCCACATAGTTTACCCTCTGCCTCAAACAGCACTGAGCCAGTGGCCTCCAGCACCTGGAACTGTTTATTGGACATTGTTGCCAGTTGCAGGACAGAAAGCTAGACAGAAGAAAAACAGTGACCATAGACCCATAGGGATAGACCTCGCCCAGATGGGGACATTTGTATCCCCAACCCGGTGGACCAACCTGGCAAACTGCTGCCCCTCCCCAGACCCCCAGGACTTTGGCATAACGCTGATGGGGGTGGGGGGGCTGCAGACAGCAGAGCCCCTCAACCCGAAGCAGAGAATCTGATGAGTGCTGGGGACAGGCCGGAGGAGAGGGGACATGGGGCAGGCCATGGGCCAGGGTGTGAGGAGCAGCAGAAGTGAAGAAGTCGGGAGCTAGGGACATGGTGGCTAGGTTTCCTTTTCTGGAGAAGGGTCACGCACTGACGTCTTTCTCGTTGCCCGCTTTGGGGACGGCTTCCAGCAATGGGTCCCCAGGGCCCGCCTCCTCCCCCTCCTTGGCCTCACCAGACTTGGAGTTGGGGACCCAGAGGCCAGAATCGATGCAACGCTGCATGTGATACTTGGCATCCTGTGGGGAGAGAGGACAGCAGGTGAGGCTGTGCTAGCGCCGGTGACCCACTGTCCCTGCACCTCCTTCCAGTCTGCCCAGCACCCTCCCCAGACTGCTTAAGCAACTGCAGAAGCTGACATGTGACCAGCAGGTGGAGCACTCGACTAGTGTTCCGAGACTCCAATTCCAGCACCCACAGACAACCAGATGTGGTGGTACACACTTGTGAGCCCACCACTTAGGAAGTGGAGGGAGGAGGGTCAGGAGTTCAAGGTCATCCAGTTAACAGCATAACTTCTCCCTCTCTTTCCCTCTGGACTTTGAGGTCAGCTTGGACTACACGAGACTGTCTCAAGAAACAAACATACACAAAGGGGGTGGTGACAGCTATGGCTTAGCAGTTAAGAGGATTTTCCCTCAAATCATGAAGAACAGAGACTTCATTCCAGCACCAAAGTAACAAGAGAGGTAACCTGAGCACTCAGGAACAGAGGCAGGTGTATCTGTGAGTCCGAGGCTAGCCTGGTCTACATAATGAGATTCTATCTCAGAAATAAAAAGGAGGGGAGAGGCAACGAATTAAAACAATTTTTTAAAGTATACTGGTGTTCTGCCTACCCCCCCTTTCTGTGTGTGTGTGTGTGTGTGTGTGTGTGTGTGTGTACATGAGGGTGTCAGATCCCCTGAAACGAGTTACAGACAATTGTAAGCTACCATGTGGGTCCTGGAATTGACCCTGGGTTAGAAGAGCAGCAGTGCTCGTAACAACTGATTCATCTCTATTTGCCCTTCTTTTTGGGTCTCAGTGACTGGCCCTAATGTGTGCCAGGCTTCATTATGTTAATAGAGGATGACCTTG
This sequence comes from Mastomys natalensis, assembly GCA_021653895.1. Classification (NCBI taxonomy): domain Eukaryota; kingdom Metazoa; phylum Chordata; class Mammalia; order Rodentia; family Muridae; genus Mastomys; species Mastomys natalensis. Next base: position 3,491 of record JAJTUV010000695.1, read on the forward strand.
AACTCATTCCTGATCCTTGTACGCATGTGCCACCCCTACTGGTCTTAGACAGTGCTGCGGATGAAAACACAGGGCCCCCTGCACGCAGACCAAGGCTCAGCAACTCTGCTGCAGTCCCAGTCTTACCCAGCAAACCTTCTTAGGCCACAAAGTAAATACTTCTGATTTTGTCATATAGTGTCTGGTGATAGTGAATCTGAGTTTGTAGCAGAAAATCAATCATAAGCAATGCAAAAAAAAATATAGGGACAGCATTTCAATTAATTATATTTGATACATAAAGGTAAGTGGTGAGCCTTCCACTGGGCTTTGCAAACTCCCTCCTAGATATGTATTCCCATGGGAGATTGCAGAATCCCTAGTACTGTGGCTAAATTAGAAGCCAGTTGACAGAATTGGAAACAAATCAAGTTTGTTAAAATTCTTTTTTTTTTGTTTGTTTGTTTCTTTTTTTCCAGACAGGGTTTCTCTGTGTAGCCCTGGCTGTCCTGGAACTCACTCAGTAGACCAGGCTGGCCTCAAACTCAGAGATCCACCTGCCTCTGCCTCCCAAGTGCTGGGATTAAAGGTGTGTGCCATCACTGCCCCGGCTGGCCTTGGACTTAAAACCCTGCTCTTAGCCTCTGACGATGACAGGGATGGCTGGGGACTCACAGTGGGATCCATCTTGCTGATGGCGTCTTGCAGCATCTGCACGTCCTTCACGTCAAAGCACTTCTGCAGCTCCTGGGTACAGAGGGGCTGGGTGAGGGGCCTGGGCTTGGGACGAGTGGGGGCAGGGGGCAGCAATGTGCATACATCACCCTCCTCCCTCCTGGGCCCTGGGGAGCCACACCTCAGGCAGGGATTCATAGACCTCCACGGGGTCCAGGCCACCAGGGCCTAGCCTCTTCTTGCGCTCCTCCTCCTCATACTCCTTCATGGCTTTCTCTATTCTCAGCTTGGCGCGGCCCCGCACACGCTCCTTAAAGGCCTCCAGTTCATACTTGAAGCCCTCCATGTACTGGTGGTCGGCGGTCTGTGGAAGAGGGTGGGTGCTGTTCACTGCACAGCTGATATCCAGATGGTAGGGGGTGAGGCCCCTGAAGCAAGGCTTGGCCTTTGTCTCTTGTATTCAGCATCCATCCTACTAGCTTGTGGGCCCACCTGCTAATGACCAGCCTCTGGGCTCCACTCAAGAGCACCAGCTTGGTACCACATCTTCACGTGTCCTCCAGCAAGGTCTTACAGATATCCCAGCTCTGGATTTTCCTAACCTGCCTGCTCTCAGGATCCCCAGTCTTTCAGAGGAACCAAGTTTGGTATTCATTACTCACATGACAGTTTACAAACACAAGTAACTCTAGCTCCAAGGATCCAAACACCCTCTCCTAGCCTCCGAAGACACTTGTGTGCACATGATGCACATAAATTCACTCAGGCACACATAGCAACAAAACATTAAATATTGAATTATATAATTAATGTTTACATTATAATATATACATTACTTAAGTAAATATTTCAAGTAAATAAATAGAAATCTTATAGGGTCAGCAAGGTGGTCCAGCGGGTGAAAGAGCTTTGCTATGTAAGCCTAACAGCTTGTTTAACTACAGGAACCCACATGAAGGGAGAGAGAATCAACCACACAAAGTTGACTCCTGATCCTATGGGTCCACATATACATCATACATACACATACAGACATGCTCATATATATACACCCTACAGACATACACGTCATACATATGTACAATTTTTATAGATTAGAAAAGAAATGTATGGGCTGGAGAGATGGCTCAGTGGTTAAGAGCACTGACTGCTCTTCCAGAGGTCCGGAGTTCAATTCCCAGCAACCACATGGTGGCTCACAACCATCTGTAATGGGATCTGATTGTTGTCTGTCTGAAGACAGCTACTCATATAAATAACAATAAATAAATAATAATTAGAAAAGAAATGAATATGGCCATATTAGGCTACTGTCATCCCTGGACCACCTCAAGCCCTCCTGATATAGATGTGACCACGGGTCCCTAGTGAGCATGCACACTGTGGGCTTCCTGCTGGTACAGGAGCTCATTACCTTGATCTTGGTGAAAAACTGCCGGAAGCAGGCACGGGGGTCAACCTTCAGACTCTTGGCCAGCTCCAGAATAAACTGCATCACCATAGTCTGGTGAGCCACCTGCTCCATCAGTGCACATTTCTGCCAGGACAAAGAGGTAAAGTGTCAGGAGGCGGCAGTGTCTGGGAGTCTCTGCAGCTGGGCAAGGCTGTACTTACCTCCTCTACTTCCAGATCAATGCACCAGATAACCAGGTAGTTGGCTGTTTCCTCACACACCAGGTGGACATTGTCTGACAGGTATTTCTGGCTGTCATCCCAGCGGTGGAGCATGCCTGCAGGGCAGGATGTTGGGACGATATTGCAGAGGCCATTAGAAGCCTTTCCCTGGCCTTGACTCCTAACCGGAGGCTTTGTGCAAGAACTTACCGAAATGTTTGATCTGTTTCTCATATTTTTCAACGAAGGTCTTATGTTTCTGCTCCCTTGCCTCCTCTGAGTCTTCCTCTGCCTTCTCAGGCTTGGTATTGACCATGCTCTGTGACAGGGCGAGAGGGCAAGTGGGCTGGGGCAAGGCAGGGGTGCGCCTGGGGTTTGGGGGCCGTGGCCGCCGCGCCCATCCTGTCCACATCGGAGGCGGTGGCGTCGCTAAGTGCATCAAGGTGGCGGAGGCGTGGCCGCGGGCCTTCGGGCAGATCAGAGGGTACGGATGGGCTTCATTGGCCTCCACTAGACAATCCCAAGCTCAAACTCTCTGTCTGTCCCTCCCCTGCCTTCGCACCCCACCCTGTGGCTTTGCTTGGCTCTCACTGTCAGAATTCTTTTTTCTAGTTTCCTGGGATGGGGAGACGGGGTGGACCTGGGGTCTTCGCAGGCATATCTAAGCGCCACCACTGACCCGCCCCAGCCAGCCTGGCTGCACTCCACAGTGCTCTTGCCGGTGTCCCACCTTGCTGAAGCCATCTTTGCTGAGCGTGTCCACATTCCACGGCATATTCTTCTCCTTTTTGCGCATGTCCTCCAGCTTCTGCTCCCAGCTTCGCTCCTCCTTGCGCAGCTGCTGTGCCTCAGCTCGAAGCCGCTCAAGCTCCACCTGGCCACCGCCCTCAGCCACTTCCAGCTCCTTCAGCTTGCGTTGGCACTCAGCTACCTTGCGCTTGCATTCCCGGCAGCCCCGGTCCAGTTCCTCTTTCTCCTTCTGAAACTGCTCCATGCGTTCCACCCGGGCCTGCAGGCAGGGACAGCCAGCAGCCCGTCACTTAGAGAGAACTTTAGGAGCTGGGCATGGTAGTGCTCACCTTTAGTCCCAGCACTTGGGAGGCAGAGTTGGTGGATCTCTGAGTTCGAGGCCAACCTGGTTTACAATGTGAGTTCTAGGAAAAGGAATGCACAGACAAACTGGGTTGGGGGAGGGGGAAGAACAACTCTGTCCCTTCATCCTGGCCCAGCAATGGCCCTGGGGCTTCAATCTCAGTACAGGACTCAACCAGGAGATACTTGTACCAAAGTCCAAACCCTGGCCTTCCAATTTCTACCCTGCTACCACTGGGGGACTAGACACACCCTGGTCAGGGATACACCCTGGGTCCTTACTATAGTGCACACAGCCATGTGCTACCTGCTAGTGCCCTGCTGCCACATTTTTATGGTTTTTTAAAGAGTGAGTTTAACTAACAAAAATGTCTCTATGTAACATAGAATGAACCTAAACTCCTGATCTTCCTGCCTCTCAAGATAGGGCAACAGGAACTGATCCTGTGGGGAAAACAACAAACGCCTTGCTCATTTTAATTTTGGAAATAAACAACAACAAAAACCTAGCAACAGGTGAAGGTCAGAGGACTGTGGACAACAGTTCCACCATGTGTGCACTCGGGACTGAACTCAGGTTATCAGGCTTGGTAGCAAGGCCTCTACCCACTAAGCCATCTTGCCAGCCCCTGCTTACCATCTTGGGACACCCTGGGTTGTATCACCAGCACCATAAACAAAACCAAAGAAAATCCCAAGTGGAGCACTCCATAACCAAGCACTCAGGGAAGCTGAGGCAGGAAGACTGAGTTTGTACCAGGCCAGCCTAGGCAACTCAGCGAAATCTGTCTTGAAATAAAATTTAAGGCCAGGCATGGTAGCAGATGGCTTTAACCCAACAATGGAAGATGAAGGCAGAAGGATCTCTGAGTAGAAGACCATCCTTGTCTACATAGTGAGACCCTATAGCCAAAAAGTAAATAAGTAAGTAAATGAAATAAAATGAATTTTAGGGCCAGTGAGATGGTTCAGAAAGTAAAGATACTGGCTGCCAAGCCTGGTGATCTGAGTGGGAAGAGAAGTAACTCACCAAAGTCGTCTTCTGACCTCCACATGTGCATTGTGACACACACATTAAATTCACCAAAGCATCTGAGCTAGAGAAAACCATTTATCTATTATCTATCTAGCTATCTATCTATCGATCTATCTATCTAGTTTTTTTGAAACAGGATTTCTCTGTGTAGCTCTGGCTGTCCTAGTACTTGCTTTGTAGACTAGGCTCAGAGATCCAACTGCCTTTGCCTCCTGCAGAGATTAAAGACATGTGTGCCATCAAGCCCAGCAGAAAAAAAACCCTTGCATTGCAAAGTTGTTATAAATGTGAGTGTGTGTATTTTGCAACTACGGGCTGAACTTAGGGTCAAGTACTACATCCCCAGCCATTTTATTAATGCTTTTAACATATATGTATGTGTGTGTATGTACTCACATACATACATCACAGCAAAGGTATGTGGAGATCAGAGGACACTGCCCAGTTCCAGGGATCAAACTCAGATCTTCAGGCTTGGGAGTAGGTATCTTTACCTGCTGAGCAGAGCCCTTTAGCCAGCCCAATAGTCTTGCTATGTAGCTGATGTTGGTGAAACTCCTGCTGGTTCTTTCTCCCTAGGGCTCCAGTGACAGGCAAGCACCACTATAGCCAGTTTTCTCACTTTAAGACGGGCTGGAGAAATGTTCTCCACGGGCTGGAGAAATGGCTCAGTGGTTCAGAGTACTGACTCTTCTTCCTGAGTTCAATTCCCATCAACCACAAGGTGGCTCACAGCCATCTGTAATGGGATCCGATGCCCTCTTCTGGTGTGTCTGAAGACAGGGAGACAGGGACAGTGTACTCACATATATATAAAATAAATAAAATCTTAAAAAAAAAAAAAAAAAAAAAAAAAAGACAATCCCTCAAAGTTGCCCAGGCTAGATCAGAACCCACTCTGTCCTTGTTCTCGCAATCATCTCGCCTCAGCCTCACAGACAGCTGGGACAACAGGTCTACACTACCAGGCAGGCACAACAGTACTAAGCACTGGGTAAAGCACGTCATGACATTCTGTGTCATGTCATTCGTCCATTCATTTATTCAAGATGAGCTCTCGAATGTGGCCCAGGCTGACCTTAAGCTCCTAGATGCAGATGATCCTCCTTAGCTTTCTCAGTACTGAGATTTCAGGTGTGTAACTGCATCTGCCTCTGGTGTAATTTACTGAACAGTGTACCAAGAGTGAAAGGTCAAACCAACATGCACGAGTGCTTGCACACTGGGAGAAAAATCAAAGCATCAGGGCAAGAGGGTTCAGCAGGAACACACAGCTAAGACTGATGACCTGGGTTCGATCCCTGGGAACTACATGGTGGAAAGAGAGAAGTGACTCTTCAAGCTGTCCTCCACACATGCATTCTGGGTGCACATCTGTCACACAAACACAGTTAATGAAAACCTCAAGCATTACAGTAAGGAGCACAGGAGGGTAGAGACTGCACAAGGATGACTGCAGTGACACTGCTTTAGTGACATGGCTCCCAGGGAAGTCAGAGAAGAGTACTTGTGCAAACAAGGCCTGCGTTTAGATCCCAGCACTCAAACAGACTGCTGCCTATAACCCCAGTAATGTCTGGAGCAGAGACAGGAGGAGGATTGGGACCTGTTGGCTCCAGATCAGTGAGAGACTCTGCTCAAGGGAATGAGCAAAGCTGGGAAGCAGGACACCTGTCTCCTGTGTCCTCTATGTGAACCCACTCATGTGCACACATGACAAGCTCTCAGATACAGCAGCCCTGGCCTGCTTTCCTAAGGGGCTCTAAGGTCAGCACCTCACTGGCCCAGAGAGCAGCAGCCTGGCTTCTGGAGGACCGCTACCATTCTCCCTAGTGTCCTCTGAGTAGCTGCCAGGGAGGCTGAAGCTAAAAACAGGGACTGTGGTGTTTGTGACAGCAGCCACCTGGCTGGCCAGGCCTACCCAAGTGACAGGATGGCATGGGTGTCCCTTACAGAAGGGACACTGAGGTTCTCAGAATTCTGACACCATAGAGCACATTGGAAGGAGCCAGACAAAACCCCACATTGCACATGTCTGGCCACAGAGCCGAGGAGGTGGACCTGGGAACTCACTCGCCCCTTTCCCAAACCTCCACATCTTTTTTTCTCCTGGTTGGGATCTACCAGGGACCGAACACAATGCTGCACACTTGCTTCACATGTGGCTTGCTACTGAGCCGCACACACTGCACTCAGCCCTTTTGTATATCATAGTTTGACCTGGTGTTTCCTTACATTGCTATGGCTGGCCTTAAATTTGTGATCTGCTTCAACATCCGCAGGGGTTGGGAACACAAGCCTGCACCACCAGGCAAGCCAGATTTTTTAAAAAATTTAATTAATTTATTTTTGTTGTTTTGAAACAGTGTTTCTCTGTGAAAGCCTAGATGTTCTAGAATTCATTCTCTAGATCAGGCTGGCCTCGAACTCACGGAGATCCACCACAGCTCTCCAGTGCTGGGATCAAAGGTGTATGTCACTACTGCTTAGCTAATTTCAAATTTTAATTGATTGTGTGCATGGTGGCAGAAACAGATATGTGCCACTGTGGATGTGAAGGTCAGAGGACACCCTGCAGTTATCACGTCTTTCTCTCTCTCTACCATGTGACTATCCGGAATCAAACTCAGGGCATCAGGGTTGGTGGCCAGTGCCTTCACCCACTGAGCCACCTTGCTGGGCCCTTATGTTTATTTTTACACAGGTGCTTATGTGCCCAGGCTGACTTCCACTTGCTATGTGGCAAAGGATAGCTCTGAGTTCCTGATTCTTCTGCCTCTTTCTCCCAAGTGCTGAGGTGACAGCCAGGTACTGTCACATCTGGCTTCAAATGTGTTTTGAAATCAGAAGTCACCTAAGCAGTGATGACGGGAACTATTATCCCAAGGGCATCAGTTGTTAAATACGGAGAAACTTACAACAACTGTATAGAGCACCCGGGTCGTCCTCCCATTCTCAGGAAGACCTGAAGCACAGAGCAGCCAGACAGAGCCCTCTAAGTCAGAGCACACCAGGTCACAGACCTGAAATGTGAGCTGTCAAGTCTCTGGACTCCAGCCCTGTCTCAGATGGACACAGAACATGGTACAGTTAGAATGTACAGCAGAGCCTGCCTGTCCTCCCACATGTGCTAGGGCAGATGGCCCCACTTCCCTCCTCAGTATTATGGCCATGGCAAGCCAGGAAGCAGCGTCTGTACTAGGAGACGGGAGACCTCCCTCCCACCCAGCAGGCCCCAACTGCTTTCCACCCAGTAGGAAGACAAATCTCTTCTTAAAACAGAAATAGGTGTTCCCGAGAATGGTTCTCCAGCTATGTGTGGCTTTTTAATGCTTCCTAATACAACGCTATGTGAGGCACTGGGCTGCACTGCTGCCTGGCAAGTGGGCTTCCCAGGAAACTGGAAGGAATAGGTGTGTAGGTGGGACTGGGAGCCGAATGCTGGATTTGGGGAGGATGGGGAAGGATTTTCGAGGAGTAACGAAGAGAAGCTTTCCTCAAGGAAGGTGGAATGCACAATTCCTAACTGGAAAGTACCTCCCCTCAGCTTGAGAGTACAACAAGCGCAGGGGCCAATGAGAGGGCTCAGTGGGTAAGGGCCTGCTACCAAATCTGATGACCAGAGTTTGATCCCCAGAACCCACATGGGAAGAGAAAATGGATTCCAGAAAGTTATCTTCTGACTGCCACAAGGGTACCATGGCACATTTACACATACATAGAATGAATACACACAAATGAATAAGATATAACAAATTAAACAAAGAGTGTAAGACACATGGGTATGTGGGTATAGATGATTTAATTTGGGGAGCAGGCAAGGCCACCGTCTCTTTACTGCTGCACTAGAGATGGAATCCAGGACCTCCTGCATGCTAGAGAAGCACTCTACCACTGAAGCACATGTCCAGGCCACCCTTAGGTCTGGTAGTACACTACTGGCCTGCAGGCAATGCTGGCAGAAGAGAGGTACAAGAGCACGGCTTGCTCACACTTGGGGTTCTAAGGTCTCAATCTAGGGCATGTGTTCTGGACAGATTGAAAAATGCATAGGACTTTGTTTTATCTGCTTGGTGGTTGACAGGATTCCCTGTAGCCCGTGAGAGCCTCACGCTTACTATGTGGTTGACGACTTTGAACTTCTGATCATCCTGCTTCCATCTCCCCAGTGCTGGGACTACAGGCCTGCCCCACCATGGCTAGCTTTTGAGCAGTGCTAGAGATGGAGCCCAAGGAAATGCACACAACTAAACTCCAGCCCATTTGAGTTTTGAGACAGTCTCATGTAGCCCAGGCTAGCCTAGAATTCGCCCTATAGCTAGGATTGACTCTGAATTCCAGATTCTCCTACCTCCACCTCCCAAGACCTGAGTTTAAAGATATGCCACCATGCTCAGACAGTAAGGGGATGTTGGAATAAGATCCAGGAGGTCCAGAGTTAAACAGGAGATCCAAACCCTGGAGAAAGGCCAATGAAGCTGGATGGGAAAGGGCAGGTGGGACAGGATGGGTTTGGTGAGCTGCTTTTTCTTCCTCCTTTTTTCATTTTCTTTCCCCCTTCCCTCTCCCCATCTCTCTCTTTATTTGTCCTAGCCCTACCCCCAGCCCCATGCCTCCAGACAGGGTTTCTCTGTGTAGCTCTAGCTAGCTGTCCTGGTAGACCAGGCTGGCTTTGAACTCACAGGCCTGCCTGCCTCTGCCTCCTGAGAACTAGGATTAAAAGTGTGTGTCATCACCATCTGGCTCCTGGTTTGGTGAGTTTTCAATGATGGCTACAACTCATACAAGAGCCAAGGTGAGCAGGATGGGGGTCTACTTATTTTATTTGAAGGAGCAGAGGTTCTGACCGGAAGTTAAGTGGGTGGGGTTTCCTGGAGTAACGGGAAATAAGAGTATACAAGAGGTGAAAATAAAGAAAGCCACTGGAATTGGATGATGGGCAAGAATGGAGCTGGAGGTCAAATACAGAGAATAGGGGCTCTAACTCATGTCCTAAGTGGAACTGAAGTCCCTAGTGGGGCTCTGGTCTATAACCCAGGGAAAGGAATCCTAGGACTGGGGAATCCCAGCTGCAAGCTAAAATGAACAGAAATTAAGGGTAGGATACAGCCCTCATTTAGTTTGGAAGTTGGGGGTCTCTGAGCCTTAATGGAAATTCGTGCCTAAAATCCTGGCAAGTAGATGTCACAATCAAAAGTTTTGTGGGGCCGGGCAGTGTGGCACATGCCTTTAATCCCAGCACTTGGGAGGCAGAGGCAGGCAGATTTCTGAGTTTGAGGCCAGCCTGGTCTACAGAGTGAGTTCCAGGACAGCCAGGGTTATACAGAGAAACCCTGTCTCGAAAAACCAAAAAAAAAAAAAAAAGTTTGTGGGTCCCGACTCTAGGGGGTGAGGAGAGGCAGCAAGGAGATGTGTAATTAGAAGTGGGTGCATGACTGGGCTATGAGATCACCTAGCAGAACCTGGGGTCCGGACTCTGAGGAAGAATTCTGAGGAAGAACAAAAGGTTCCACACAGGATGATGGGGACCCTACACATATGAGTCAGCTTGGGGTGGGGTTGGGGGAGTCTAGACTCTGACTAAAGTATTAAGAGCTGATAAAATGGCTCAGAGCATAAAGGCGCTTGTGGCAACGTGGGGTGACCTGAGTTCGATACCCAGTTCCAGTATGGTGAGAAGAGAGGCCCAGCTTCTGCAAGTTATCCTGTGATCTTCATGTGTACGCTGTGCCACGTGCACACACACAATATGTAAACGTACAAACAGAAGAGATCCGTAGCACAGAGAGACACCTGAAGAATCAGGGTGAAGAATCCAGAGTCCTGGGATGGAATTAAAACGTCCAGCCCAGCATGGTGGCACATGTCTTTAATCCCAGCACTGGGAAGACAGAGGCAGGAGGATCTCTGTGAGTTAGAAACTAGCCTGTTCTACATAGCAAGTTCCAGGCCAGGGAAAACTACACAGTGAAATTTTGTTTAAAAAAAAAAAAAAAAAAAAGAAAGAAGGAAAAGAAAAGAGAAGAGTCTAGATTGTGGAACAGGAGGTTCCAGATGTCAATAACTGAGGTCTCCCCCGCCCCCACGCCAGGTGGCCTGGGTAAGAGGTCAGAACTCTAGAGCGGGGGTCCCGGGAGTGGGGGGGAAGGGGATGAGCGCGCACAGCCCCACCTGGTGCCGCCAGCGGAAGAGGCTGGCCGTGTCTATGTTGGGGTGCGTCTCGTCCTCATCGTCCGACACCTCGATGTGATCCCAAAACGCTATAGTCCACCATCTTCGCCTCGGAGGCCCGGACTGGCTCCCCGGGTCTCCACACGGCCCGGCGCTGAAGAGGGACCCACAAGGGCTAGAGAGTCCGCTCGCTGAGCCCCGCCCCTTCCGCTTCCGCCTAGGGCGCCGCGCACGACGACCCCGCCCCAGCGTCGGCGCGTGACGTTACGTCCTTAGCAACGGGAGTCAGCGGCATTGGCAACCGGAGGTCATCTTTAAAGGGCCAGAAGTACGTGGTACGGCCTTCTGGAAGTTCCCGCCGAAACCAGACTGAACATCCTTTAGAGACAAAAGGTTAGTCGCGTTGGGCGTGGTGGCCTACGGTAATCCAAGTATGCTACAGGCAAAAGCAGGTGGCTCTCTACGAGTTCTAGTTCAGCCAGGGCTACATATCGAGATTTGTCAAAAAGTCAAAATTGGCTGGGCGGTGTTGACGCAATCCTAGCACTCGGGAAGCAGAGGCTGGCGGATCGAGGCCAGCCTGGTCTACAGAGTAATTTCTAGGACCGTCAGGGTTGTTACGCAAACACTCTTAAAAAAAAAAAAGTCGAAATTCAAAATTGAGGCATGGGAGGTGGCTTAATGGTTTGGAGACTGGCTGGTCTTCCAGAGCACCCGGATTCTGTTCCCAACACCTACATGGCGGCTCACACTCATTCAGCCCAGGGTATATTAAGTGTCTCGTCCTTATCGTCCTTCAGTCCTTTGCCTACACCAGTTATGCATGTGGTGCATAGATATACTTGCAGGCAAAACATTAATAGACATAGTTTTTTGGTTTTTTGTTTTTTTGAGACAGAGTTTCTCTGTGTAGCCTTGGCTGTCCTGGAACTCACTCTGTAGACCAGGCTGGCCTCGAACTCAGAAATCCACCTGTCTCTGCCTCCCAAGTGCTGGGATTAAAGGCGTGCGCCACCACTGCCCAGCTTATATAGTTTTTTAAAATGATGTTTCCCGTTATATTCCCCCCTCCCCCCCAGACAAGGTCTCACTATATAGCTCCAGCTGTCTGGAATTCACTATGTAGACTAGGCTAGCTTCAAACGAACAGATCTTTCTACCTGTACTTCCCAATGCTGGGGTTAAAGGTGTTCCCCACTACACCAGACCTGCCCTTAAATTTTTAAAAATATTTATTTGTTTGTTTTGAGACAGAATATTACTGTATGTAGCTTTGGCTATCCTGGAACTCACTCTATAGACCAGAATAGCCTCAAACTCTGGACTCTGCCTGCCTCTCCCTCCGAAGATTAAATGCTAGGACTAAACGAATACAGCAGGATTGTCTGGCTAAATAAATAAATACATAAATAAATAAATAAAAATTTAAAGTATATTTTAGGAGCTGAAGTGATCGCTCAGCAGTTAAGATTACTGGCTGCTCTTTCAAAGGACCCAGGTTCAATTTCCAGCACCCATATAGCAATTCACATCGTCTGTAACTCCAGCTCCAGGAGATTTGACACTGTCACACAGACATATATGCAGACACAATACACATAAAAATAAGTTGGGGATTTTTTTGTTCATTCCCCCCACCCTCACCCCCCAGACAGGGATTCTCAGTGTAACCAGCTGTCCTGGACTCAGTTTGTAGACCAGGCTGTCCTCAAACTCAGAGATCGCCAGCCTCTGCCTCCTGAGTGCTAGGATTAAAGGCGTGTACCAACATGTTTGGCTAAATAAGTAGTTTTTAAAAATTACATTGTATTAATTTTGTATGTGTTTGTACACATGTGAATGTCAAAACAACTTGCTGGAGTCAGTCTTCTTCCATGTGGGTCCCACTCATCAAATTCAGGTCATCAGCCTTGGTGCCAAGTGCCTTTATCAACTAAGCTGTCTCCCTGGCCCCAGTCCTTTAAAAAAAAAAAAAAGTCTGAGTGCGTGTGTGTCAGGCACGCACACCAGGGTGCACACGTGAAGGTCTTAAGATAATTTACTAGAGTTAGTTCTCTTCTTTACCTTGTGGACCCTGCGGATCAAACTTTAGTCGTCCAGCTTTGGTAGCCAGCATCTTTACCAGATGAGCAATCTCATCAGCTCCAGTACTTACAAAAGAAATTACATTCGTTGGTCTGGCACATTCCTTTAATTCCAGCACTTGGGAGGTGGAGACAGCCAGCCTGGTGTACCTAGTGAGTAGCAGGATAGCCAGAGAGGTAGAGAGACCGTATCTCAAAACAAGTAAGTATTAGATTTATTTATTTATGGGGAAGATGGTAAGTTCTAGAGTGCACATGTTACCGGGCGGTGGTGGCGCACGCCTTTAATCCCAGCACTTGGGAGGCAGAGGCAGGTGGATTTCTGAGTTCAAGGCCAGCCTGGTCTACAGAGTGAGTTCCAGGACAGCCAGGGCTATACAGAGAAACCCAGTCTCGAAAAACCAAAAAGAAAAAAAAAAAATAGAGTGCACATGTTGATGTCAGGAAACAACTTCCAGGAGTCAGTTGTCTTCTTCCACAATGGCAATCCCAGGTATTAAACTCATGTCTTTAGTCTTGGTGGAAAGTAGAGTGAAACCTAAGGCTTGAAGATATGCCATCCCAACTTAACCCTGCTCTAGGGTAGAAAGAAGTTTTTCAGCCCCGGGGTTGGTACATGCCGGATGTTACAGACCTGTCCTTGCGTGAGGATCAGAAGCAGATGGTGATTAACACAGTCTGGGGACTTCATACTCCAACACCACCAAGCTCCACTCACACTCGTAGGCAGCTCCTGCAGACCTGGAATCATCCAGAATCCCTCACCTAAAAATATCTCCTTTGTCCGCCTCTGGGTGTCGCTGATGATTAAGCTGGACGTAGTTGGCAGCTGGAAGCCTGCCCCCAGGGGTTCCCGAAGGCACTGGACAGGGCTTTCCTGGTCCTCACTATCTGGGGCTGCCCACAACCCCTTCTAGCTCCTCTGAATTAACCTCTGAATTTCAGCTGCAGCTTGAAGGAATCCATTTTTTATGAGTTTGAGGTACTCAGGGTCTCACATCCCTTTCAATGCTTTGATACAGGATTTAGAAACTCAGGATGCATTCTGGAGTCGGGATTATCTCAGATTAAGGGATGCATTTTGCTGTGAGGTCAAGTGGAAGGAGAGGAGTGCCATCCATTTGTCTTGGGAGGGGTCCCTTCCCAGCTTTTCTGGAGCTGTTGGAGAGGGGCTTTCTGAAACGAATAAAGATCTGCAGATTTGGGGGTGTTCCCTGTCCACGGAGCTGGAGGGGTGGTGGGCATAAAAACTCCTACTCGCTGTGGCCCCTCCCCCTAGCGCTCATTCAAACTCATGAGTGGGTGGGAAGAGCCTGGGAGTCCCCTTTCTCTTCCCCTCCTCCAGCTTGGCATTCACCATAGCAGCAGGAGCGGTCTATCCCAGCCTGGCACGCGCATATGAACATACATTGGGAGGGTCTCCCACACATCCACACACAACAACAAACAAAGGGTCTGGACACCCAACCCCTCCCACTGTCCAGACCCCAGGCCAGAGAGGGCGCGGCTCCTCTTCAGCCCCTTTTCCCAACAAGGTAAAATTTGAGATTGCCAGATTGGGGCTGGGGCAGACATCAAGATCATGGATTTCCTCTAGCTCTCCATAAAAGCAATAATTCATTCTACTCTTGCCTTGGTACGTTCTTGTATATTGTATAGTCTCCACATTCTGTCTCTCCTCTCTCTCTCTCTCCTCTCTCTCTCTCTCTCTCTCTCTCTCTCTCTGTGTGTGTGTGTGTGTGTGTGTGTGTGTGTTCCCGACTAGGCTCCTGACACTGGAGCTGCCTAATGGCAGAGAACTGGGACCTCCTGCGTCATCACCAAGCATTACCAGCTGTGTCCAGCCTCTGGGGACTGGGAAAGACACTCAAACCCAAGTTACTTAGAGTTGTTTCTCTATCTCAGATCCCTGGTGGCCCACCTTCCCCCACAGCAGAACGCTATGGTGTGTCTTGTTTCTTTGGAATGTTGGTAGGGAAATAGGGACTATTTGGGGACTGGGCTAAGACTGGAGGTGGGAATCCTTGATGCAAACACCACTTAGCTGCAGTGTGATCTCAGAGATCCCAGCCATTTGTTGTGTGCTCCTGTGCTTCTATTTCTTCAGCTACTTAGAGGCTGAGACTTAAGGCAGGCCAGGAGCCAAGCATGCCTTTGCTCCAAAATCCATTTCCTTGTTTATTTCATTCCTGTTCCCTAACTACCTATTGTAAACAGCAGCCACTTTGGCCAGACCGTAGTTGCAGCAAAGGAGAGACACTTACAGACTTACAGGGAGCAAGATCCATATATAAACAAGTCTTTGTATATAAAAAACTAGACCGTCACAAGGAAGTCTGCCAGAAATGGAGGTGTTGGATAGCTGACATCCCAGCACTTGGTGGGTAGAGGCAGCAAGGGAGACCGGAGTTCCAGGCTGACAATGGTTACCAGGGGTTTGAGGCCAGCCTAGGCTTCAGGAGATCCAGTCTCAAAAAAAAAAAAATCTTTCCTGGGATGGTACCTGTCACCTGTAATCCCAGCACTCTAGAGGCAGAGGCAGGCTGATTGTTGTGAGTTCCAGGCAAACCTTGGCAGCAGGATGAGTTCCAGGACAGCCAGGGACACAGTGAGACTGTCTTTAAGAAAAAAAAAAAAAAAAATCCCGATTAAGTGAAAGGAAATTAAAATTCAGACCTGATTCAGATAATTAGACCCCAGGAAAAAGGATTATCATGAACCAGTGAGTTACTCAGCCTGGGTTTTGTTTGTTTGTTTTGTTTTGGTTTTTTGAGACAGGGTCTCAAGTTGCCTAGGCTGACCTTAGACCCCTGACCCTCCTGCCTCTATCCCCAAGTGCTAGGAAGACAGGTGCCAGCCATCCTGCCTTGCTGTTCTCTTACTTAAGAGTTGAATCATCATTCTTATTAAAACAAGGAAGGAGCTAACAAGACGGCTCAGAGAATAAAGGTGCTTGCCACCAAGCCTGAAGACACACAACCCACTGGTGGAAGAGAGAAGCGACCCGTATCTTTGAGCTCCACATATACACTGCTATGTATGCCGACCCTTCCCCTCCCCACATAAATAAATAAATGGAGTTTTCTTTTCTTTTGTTGTTGTTTGGGGTTTGTTTATTTCTCCAACACAGGGTTTCTCTGTGTACAGATCCCTGGCTGTCCTGGAACTCACTTTGTCGACCAGGTTGACCTCAAACTCACAGAGATCCACCTATCTGCCTCCTGAGTGCTGGGATTAAAGGTGTGCACCACCATATGCAGCTAAATATAATCTTTTCAAGTGGAGAAAAAGAAAGTAGGAAAAAAGCCAGGTGGTGGTGGCGCACCCTTTAATCCCAGCACTTGGGAGGCAGAGGTGGCGGATTTCTGAGTGCTGAATCCCAGCACTCAGGCAGTCCCAGTGGCAGGACTGGAGTCCAGGCGGTCTGGGCCCTGTGTGAGACTGCCTCTTAATCATACAAAGGAATGGTTATGGTCAGTTAGGAAGGTCGCCCTGTAGAGAGCCTGCTGACTCACGAGACAGGAGTTGGATCTTTGGTTCTAGGTGAGTGAGGGCTAGATAGAAAAACCTGACACAAACAAACAAACAACCCCCCACCCCCGAAAACCAACTGACTACATTTAAAAAGCTGGAACCATGAGATAGATGAGTAGATGCTTCCAACTGGATGCCCAGGAAGAGCAGCTACAGGAGGTGAATTTCTCTGCCAACACACAGGCTGTCTAATCCACACTAAGCTAGGTCTCCTACTGAACATATAGACACAGTAGAGACTGGGATTCCAGATACTGAGGGACTGAACAAGGATTTGTACTCGGAACCCATTCTGGGGCTTTGGGGGAGTCAAGTGCTGACACTAGGCATACCCACCTCCAGAACCTGCATTTTAATTCCTACTAATATGCTAATTATGCATAATAATTAGTACAGTATTTTACACATGCACATAATGCAGTACATTTTGATCAAAGTCACCCTCCCTTGACTCCCTCTTCCCACTGACCCCCTTCGTGTCTTTCATTGCTTTTTTGATCCAGTGAATTTCATTACAGTTGCTTAAAGGAGCATAGGCACCTCACCTTACTGTCAGCAGCACCTCTAAAGAAACATCTCCCCCTCCCCCAGCAACCATTAACTGCTTATAGATTCTCAGGAAAGGAAGGGATCCACAGGAGACCCAACCTCAATATTTGAGACAAGGGGTCACTATGTAGCCTAGGGTGTCCCTGAACTCATTATCCTCTTGCCTCTGTCTCCTTATTACTAGGATTCCAGGTGAGTACAATCACACTGGGCTCCTAATTCACATAATTATTTCTCGCCGGCGGTGTGCGCACGCCTTAATCCAGCACTTGGAGGCAGAGCAGCGGATTTCTGAGTTCGAGCCAGCCTGGTCTACAGTGAGTTCCAGACACCCGGGCTACACAGGAAACCCTGTCTCGAAAACCAAAAAAAAAAAAAAAAAGTAAAAAAAAAAAAAAAATATTTCAAATACATGTCAAGTATGTGCCTGTGTGTGTTTACACACTCGCCCAGGTGCTGCAGCAAATGTGTTGAGGTCTGAGGACAACGTAAGGGAGTCAGTCCTCTCCTCCCATGTGGGTTCTAGGATTGAGCTTAAGTCATCAACATGCCAGCAAACACCCGTCTCTGTATGTTAAGCCATCCTGCCAACTGCAAATTTGCATCTTTAACCACTGCTTCCTGCTCCATCCACACACATGAATCCCAAGCAAGCACGTGCCAGGCCATTCAGCCATCCATCTAGCCTGTGCCCAGTCCAGTGACACAGTGCTCTTCTGTCCATTCTGTAGTTTGCATAGCTGTCCCAAGGCTGTGATCTCATCTCAACTGGGCAGCACACAGAACTTCCCATGGGCACACTGCACATGCCTGGCTGTCCAGGAAGCCGCATGCAAGTGTATGCCCACAAGTAGGCATGCCCAGGTTCGTGCGAGGCTTTCACAGGCCTGCATCTATCTGCTCTAGATGTGGAGCCAAGGAGAGCAAATGCTCTGGGCCATGGTGAGACTACAGGCTCCAGGTAGTGCTAGTGACTAAAGACTGGTTCTGCAATCCCATGAGAAAGTACCATTGAGAATACTTCCTCCTAGTGGCCTACGGTTCAGTGGCTGAGGGTAAACAATTCGTGAACTGCCATGAAGACCTGTGATGCTAACCAATGACTAGGCAGGACACACACAACACAGAGCAGACAGACACTCAAAGCCCAGTGCAGCCTGCTGTACTCTCTGGACACCTTTCCATCCAGGCTACTGTCCAGAGAAGGAAGGCTTAGAATCCTCACTCCTCCCTTGTCTGGATTTTTCTCCAGACTTATATTTGCACAGCTTTATATCTGAGTGGACAGAGCTGGATGTGGTAGCTCACACCTTTAATCCCAATATTCACGAAATCAGAGGAAGGTGGATCCAGATTGATGAGACTTGGAAGTCAGTCTGGTTGATATACTGAATTCTAGACCAGTCAGGACTACAGAAAAGAGATCACAGAAAATCAGGACTACAGAAAAGCGCAGGCAGTTATTTGGACAATGGTAGGGGGTTTGTCTCTACCCCTCTCCACTCCTTTCTTCATTTTATTCCCTAAAGGCCTAGGTTTTGTTTGTTTGAGATGAGGTCTTGTCTGATGGGATTATTGGCATGCACCACCGTGCCCAGTTTTATATGGTCCTGAGGATGGAGCCCAGGGCTTTGGTGCATGAGAGACAAGCATCCTACCAACTGAGACACAGGCCCAGGCGCATACATTCTTTGTGTGTAGGATAGGTTGCTAGAAGCATTTGAGACATACACAGGACTACAGCCTAGTATATATGCTACAGCGGATTTACATGACCTTGGAAAATACCGGTGCAGACAGAGCCCATGCTCAACATGATCAAATATTGCAAGGGCTAGGGTGTGGCTTAACAGTAGACTGCTGCCTAGAATCCCCTAGTGAGAGGCTAGGGTGTTGCCCAGTAGGAGAGCCCCTATCTAGTATGCAGGAGACCTTTGGTTTCATCTCCAGTGCTGAAAGATAAAGGGGTCGAGGTGGGGGGGAAGACAGACAATAATTAATAGCTGGGAGGAAGTGGCACATGCCTTTAATCAGAAGGCAGAGGCAAGTGGATCTCTATGAGTTTGCGACAAGTCTGATCTATCCCAGTCTTGAAAAACCAAAATAAATATATAAATAAATTGGCAATTAATAAGCCATATAACTTATTGCAATAGTATAAGTCTAAAGCAGAGCAGACTAAATGGGCCAACAGGTAAAGCTGTCTGTCACACTGTAGGGGTGAATTAAACTGCTTTAGTTCCAAGCAGGTCAAGCACGACTACACCAAGAGCTCTCTGGATTGGAAAATGAAAGACACACATAAACGAGCTAATTTTGATAGGCCTTGACTAGCTCAATTGCTGGACACTTCTAAACCTCCTCGTGGCTAGCAAACACTCCCCTCCGATATTCCTGAGTTAACATCTTTTCAAATCTGTATTTCATCTCTGCTCCTCCAGACCCAATCAGGGACGTGGCCCCTAGGAAGTGGCAATTCTTTATTACCAATCAAAGCCACCTGGGGCAGGGACCTTCATATCTGGAAGCTCAGCTTTAGGAGCTGAATTAAGACAAAGCATCAGAACTAACTCCCAACATCTCACAAATGAGAAGACCTGAGTTTGCTCCTTGTATTCCCATGGGGGAAGCAGAAAACTGACTCCAGAAAGTTCTTCTGCAGCCTCTACATGTGGGCAGTGGCACGTGTCCACCCACACTCACACATGTGTGCCGCGCACACACACACATACACACAACTTTAAAAGTAGTTTAAATTTTAAAAGTTAGCTAACACCAACAGGGTGAAGGGATCCAGGATTAGAAAGAACACAAAATACCTTGAGACACTTTCTAGGTGGTAAGAAAAGCACATACAAAGGTCCTGAGGTCTGAATACTGAGACTGACAGCCAGCCTCTCTGAATACCTGATGGACTCTCAAGGGCATCTATAGCTCTGTGAAGTAACAATTACTATTTTTGTTGCTTTTTTTTTTTTTTTTTTTTTTGAGACAGAGTCTCACTATATAGCTCTGGCTGTCCTGAAACTATGTAGATCAGGTTAGCCTCCAACTCACAGAGATCCACCTGCCTCTGCCTCCCAAGTGCTGGGATTAAAGGGATGTGCTACAAAGTCTGGCCCTAACAATACTATTATAATAAATAGGATGGCAGCCAGCATGTTGTGAGTGCCTGGACCATGTGCTCAGAGTTTTCCTTGCCCTTTCTTTTTTTATCCTCACATCAGCCTTAGCATATATGAACTAAATAGTACCTTTATGTTACAGGTGAGAAAACTGAACCCCAGAGAGGCTGGGGGATTTATCCAGGGTAACACCCCAAGACGTGGCAGAAGTAGGATTTGACTGCAGCGGTGCTGGTATGATTATAGAATCAGGGTATCATACTTTGAGCTCTGTTCTCTATAGGGCTGAACATATGTAGCCGTGTGCATAGAATGAGAAGGTGCCTTTCTTCCTTTTTTCAGAACTCGAAGGTCAGAAACCTATGCTACCAGATTCTCTTGAAGCTACACTCATTCTCTCCTTCCCTTCTTTCTTTCCTTCCACAGCCTTTAAAAGTCAATGCTAGTTGACTAGAGAGATGGCTCAGTGGTTAAGAACACTTGATGCTTTTGTAGAGGACCCAGGTTCAACTACCAGCACTCACATGGCAGGTCACAGTCATCTGTAACTACCTACAACTCCAGAGCATTCAACCATGATACATATAGACAAAACACCTATATACATAAAATATATAAGTCTGATTCCTATATGCACCCACATGTGAATGCACCCCACACACAGGTTCATACACATGAACACCAAAATGAAAACAGAACATCAGAGCCAGATGTGGTTGTGCAGGCCTTTAATCCTAGCATTCAAGAAGAAACGACAGGTGGATCTCTGTGAGTTCAAAGCCAGTCTGGTCTACACAGTGAGTTCCAAGATAGCCACAGCTACATATTTCATATACATCATTTCTTCCTTCAAGAGCCTTCAAAACCCAAAACTGTATTCCTAGAATCTTCTGCAGTTATACTGCATTCTTCCCTTCCCCCTTCCTTATTTAGCATTCTTGAGTCTGTCTGTGGGAGCATAAAGCGAGGGCGCCATTGCCCCATACAATCAGAAGACATTCATATTCGGCTCTTCTACCTTACATTGTATTACCATCTCAGCCATTGCAATGAGACAAGAAAAGGAAGCTAGGAAGAATTAATTTTGATGTTCTGTAACATGGAGGGACAATGACAGTGTACAACTATGTCTAACTGGGCACAGTGACACATGATTGTGGTCTTAGATACTTGGGAAACTAAGGCAGAAGAGCTTCGTGATCCTAGGAGTTGGCACCCAACTGTACAACACAGAATGTGAACTCTCAAAAAGCGGGAAGATTTGGGCTTGGTGGTTCACATCTATCTCAGAACTTAGCAGACTGAGGCAGGAAGACATTGAGTTTGAGGCCATCCTGGGCTATGTATCAAGATTCATTCTCTCTCACACACACCACATCACATACCATATACAAAAGCAGGAACCTCGTATAGCTTAATAGTAGCATGCTTATCTGGTACTCAGGAGGAGACCCTGACTTTGATCCTTAGCATTTCACTGACTCTCCACCACAAGTTTCAATCTTTCTGATAGATTGGGAATTATATGAGTCTCATCACACAGAAATAACTTAGCTGGATGTGGTAGCTCATAGCTGTAATCAAGTACATAAAAACTAGAGGGACGCTGGTTGGTGGCGCATGCCTTTAATCCTAGCGCTCAGGAGGCAGAGGCAGGAGGATCTCTGAGCTCCAGGCCAGCCTGGTCTACAGAGAAATAGCCAGGGCTACACAGAGAAACACTGTCTCCAAAACAAAACAAACAATCTGGAGGCAGAAGAATCAGGAGTTCAAATTCAGCCTGGGCTTCCTAGCAAGTTTGAAGTCAGCCTGGGTTATTGGAAACCCTGTCTTAGAAAAACAAAAACAAAAAAACAAAATGTTCTTCCCCATCTGCAGCTGATATTTTTCTTTCTTCTTTCTTTCCTTTCTTTGTTTTTGTTGTTGTGGGTTTTTGTTTGTTTGTTTGTTTATCTTTTGGTTTTCAAGACAGGATTTCTCTATGTAGCCCTGGCTATCCAGGAACTCATTCTGTAGACCAGACTGGCCTCTAACTCAGAGATCCATTAACCTCTGCCTCCCAAGTGCTGGGATTAAAGGCGTGCGCCACCACATCTGGTTCTGATATTCTGTTTTCCATGTTGGCCTTTGCACCTGTATGTGTGCATGCAGGTGCACACATATTGCCAGATTTTGGGTCTGGAGATATGGCTCAGTTGATAGAGCCTAGCATACTGTGCAGGAAGCCCTAAATTGGACCTATTTAAATGGGCTTAGTATTGAAAACCTGTAATCCCAGCACCGAAGTGAAGGAAGAGGGATAAGATATTCAAGGTCATATTCAAGGAGGAAGTCTGAGGCTAGCCTGAGCTATATAACACCCTGTCTGGAAAGAAGAAAGGGAACCGAGGCTCAGAGAGGTAAAGTCAAAGACCATGGTCACACAACCAACATCTTCAGTGCCAGGATGCGAAGGTACTCAGCCGGTCTTTCCCTCCCCGTCACCGCAAGCTGCGTGTCTGTGTCCCTGTCTGTCTGTTTCTATTTCCACCAGTCCCTGTCTGTCTCTGCGCCTCTGCCTTGTGCGTCCCCCATCTGTGCCCAGAAGCCGCCGTCTCTCTCTGCGCCGGCCCCCGCACACCGCAGCTATTTCGGGGATTTGGGGTGTAGCAGAAAGCCCGACAGCGCGAAGGAGAGCTTCCTCCGGCCCCCAGCTCGGACCACACGCAGCACGCGGCCGGCTCCTCGGTGGAATTCCCGGATCGGGAATCCCAGCGTGGGGCCGCAAGAAACTAGCAGAGGGGCCACTGCGCCCCCAGAGGCCTGCCGCCGCACCTACACCCTACCTAGCGCGTGCGTCACCTGTCATCACGGTAACGGGAGGGCATCATCTCCGCAAGCTTTGCGTCAGCTGTTTGCTGATGTCCTCCGACGTCACACACACATCCTTGGGAGAGATGGGCGAGCGATAGGCAAAGGGGTTGGGGAGGTTCCAGACCCAGTCTGTAGGGGGAGCCCGCGGGTTCTAACGGAAGGGGCCTCTGCACAGGCAGATGACCCTTGATCCGGGCTCTGGCATGGGCTGGATAAAGAGGAGCCGGCAGGGTCCTGTTCACAAACCAGATCCAGGCCCCAGGTGCGCGGCAGAGGCAGTACCTGGATTTGGGGCGGAGCTTAGGCAAGATGTTGAGACACCCCTCTAGTCAATGTGTGTGCACTTGTGCCTCCGTTTACCCCTTTGTTTTTTTTTTTTTTTTTTTTTTTTTTTTTTTTGGTTTTTCGAGACAGGGTTTCTCTGTGTAGCCCGGGCTGGCCTGGAACTCACTCTGTAGACCAGGCTGGCCTCGAACTCAGAGATCCGCCTGCCTCTGCCTCCCAAGTGCTGGGATTAAAGGCGTGCGCCACCACCGCCCGCTTTGTTTACCCCTTTGATTGCACTTTTTCCCACTGCTTTCCATCCCGATAGACAAATTTTCAGCCCTAAGGTAGTGGTGAGGGAGTCTTTCTTGTGGTTTCTCAGGGAGACAGTTTTGGCAGCAGGTGGAGGAAGATGGCCCTGGGTGAGGTCTTGTGGGTCTCAGAGATAGGAGAAACTAAGGCAAGAGTTAAAACTCATTAGAAAATACGAGTGGATCACTTACAAAGGATGATACTGGATATAAAGACAGAGGCCTTTGATCCCAGCGCTTGAGAGGAGAGGGAGGTGGTGATCTCAAGACCAGTCTGTGCTACACAGGAAATTGTCTAAAAGAAGGAGAGAAAGAAAATGGTGTGGGAAAGGATCATAAATAGGGGCACAGTAGCACAGATCTGTAATGATAGCATGTAGTAAGGCAGGAGGACCAAGAATTCAAGGCCAGCCTAGGCTACATAAGTTCCTCTCCCACTGCAAATTACTATAGCTTAAAGGGACTCTTTCTCACTAAATGTGGGAGGGTATTCTCCATGGGCGGCTCAGAAACGAGAGGCCTGTATGTGCCCATTAGCTGCTCTCTGGGTGCCTAAGGAGCTGTATTCCTCCTGGCAATTAGACCTGTAAGACAAGCCCCAATTCCACCTATGTCCCTCCACAGAGGCCCCGAGAGACCCCAGAGTCCTGCTGTGCCAACATGCTTGGGGCCGACCTGCACCACCATCTCTCATCAAGCCCTGGTCCGAGCTGGGCTTAGCCTGAGCCTTTGGATCCTGGAGTCCCTGCGATGCCAAGGCCCAAGTACCGAGTGATACTGCCTCGAATATTCATCACCAGAACCCTTGCCAGGAGGTAGGCAGGAGGGGGATCAGACTGGGAGGTAAGCATGAAAGAATTAAGCCAACCAGGAGCCCTTCCAGGGCTCCCAACGTTTTGTAAATGTAGCTTACAAGTCTGAAGCCTGCTGATTTATTTGTGGCAGCTCTTCTAGAGGACCGCAGCCTCAGGAACCTTTTCCTAAGATGCCTGAGTCAGCAGGGCCTACATGGATGACAAGGTTGTGCACTCCTCCAGAGCCTTCAGGTGGAGGGGCTGGCCTTTGACCGTGTGTGGTGCAGCTGCCTCAGTTTCCCTGCTGGCAGTATTCTAGATCTCCAGCGCTTTTTTTATTATTATTATTATTTACTTATTTATTTATTTTTTGGTTTTTTAAGACAGAGCCTTGGCTGTCCTGGAACTCACTCTGTCGACCAGGCTGGCCTCGAACTCAGAAATCCACCTGCCTCTGCCTCCCCAAGTGCTGGGATTAAAGGCGTGCGCCACCACTGCCCGGCCATAGATCTCTCAGCTTTAACCAGGATGGCAGTAGCATCTTGGAGTAGGTCCAAGGTTTAGGGTATTTGAAAAAAGGCTAAGCCCTATCTGCATTTTTTCTTAAAATTTTTTATTTTGTTATTTATTTTATTTATTTACCTAGTTATTTATGGTGTGTCTGTGTTTCGGTCAAAGGACAAATTTTAAGATTTGGTTCTTTCCCTCTACCATGTGGGTTCTGGGGATCTCTCTCAAGAGGTCAGGCTTGGCAGGGCATCCTTAGCCCTGCCCCCACGTCTCGGCAAGAGCTCAGAGAGCCAAAGAGCTGAGCAGGCTCGGACTGCCAGCCCACCCTGCCCAGACTCAGCTACCATGCTCTGGTATCTCTGTAATGACAATCTATCTTATCCCCAACCCCCACCCACTCCTTTGGAGGGTTCTAGGGTCTCTGCTTAAGCCATAATACTTATTTCCAATGAGAGAAAAAAGTCCCCTCTCCCATACTCCAGCCTTTATTTAGTTCAAGTCCCGCTTGATTCACCTCAGTCCTCGAGCCTTCAAATACCAGTCTTGGCCTAGAGCCTTGTACCAGCAGCCCAGCGGAGGCCTGGCCCTCCCCCATTCCCCACCTCCAGGTTCACAGCCCTGTGACACTTATCCAGAGCTGGGGCCGAGGTTACAAGGTAGAGCTGGGCACCGTCAAATCCCGTTTAGAAGCTTGGGGGAAGGTTCCTGAGAAAAGTAGCGGACACATACAGTTCTGGCTTTGGGGAACACCTAGGGATGTTGGTGGGGGCCCAGTTCTTACGCCGCCGCGTTCCTTCGCCCACACTAGGAGTCCCCTCCAGCTAGAGAAAAGTGGTTGAGGAAGTTGGAAATTGGGAAAGGTTTGTTGCCTGTGTGTTAATAAGAACGGGGGTGGGGGCAAGAATACAAGGCCTGTCCCTCTAGGCGACTAGGAGAGGTGATGTACGGGGGAGAGGGCTTGGACCAAGGGACATTGCAGCGTCTGAGCCGCGATCTAGCCTGGGAGGGAAGTGGGATACGAGGGCGCATAGCACCCCACCCCCAAACCCAGCAGCCATCGGGGCTCAGCCAGAGCCGGGAGGAGGGATAGGGACGCGCTCGGATTCCCACTCGCTCTTTGCTCGTTCGCTCGGCACGGCGCTGAGGGAGGCGGGAGCGTGAGTCACGGCAACTCCGGATTTAGGTGCCGGAAGGGGGGTTCTGAGGGCGGTGGACGTGGGGAAGAGGCTCCGATTGTTTACTCGCCTGAAAACAACAGGGGTGGGGTTCACCCTCCAAGGCTCTCCTATCCCAGCTACCCCTCCCATCTGCCTCAGTTTACCTTTTGAAGAAGTTTAAAGTCTTTAAAAATTAAAAGAAGAGGGGGCGGCGATTGGTCCAGCGGGATTCTCAGTGGGTAAGGGCGTTTGCCTCCAAGCTTGCCTATTTGAGTTCGCTTCCCGAGGCCCACCAGGGAATCTTTAAGAGAGAATTGACTTTCGCACAATGTCCTCTGACCTCTCCTCTCCACAGCAGCTAATGGGTATTCACAAAGGACTGAGGGTGCACAGCTGGACCAAATCTTGCTGCAGGAGTTGAGATATGTTGCATTCGGATGATGAAGTGGGGGACACGAGTGTCCATACACACACGCACAAAAATAATGTAATAATAAAAAATGTGAAAGATAAAAAAGAGGTATCGATACCTATATATTAGCCACAGGGGGGACCCAAAAGGACACACTCCCATACCACAAGAGACCTCCAGGCCGACCACACAGCAGCACGCGTCCTCAGTCACAGCCAGACAACTGAAGAAGAATCGCGTGCACAACTCGCAAGAGCACCCTCTCATCATAATCACAATACAGCGCTGGAGTGCGTGGGAAGGTGTGCACAGTCCTGGGCCACCGGAACAGACCCCACGGGACGCTCCGCCCTCCCGACGGGCCGCACACGTGCGCGCGCATTCTTACATCCCCCGACAGCAGCGCGGGAGCAGCCACCACGTGCGCGCACACACTTCCAGGCGGCATCGAAAACATAGACAACCCTCGGAAGGGGCCACGTGCGCTCACATCCCGCCAGGCGGTGGAGGAGCCACACGCCGTCATGGTCCTGCGTGCAATATTGCTGGCTTGCAGACACCACGTCTTCGTGGCTCGAGGACCACTCCCCGAAAAGGGGACCTGGGAGAAAGGGTGACTGGGGTTCTAGAGACGAGGATACGACAGCCCCTGACTCCGCCCCAGCCTTGATGGATGCGGCTGAGTGACACCCCGCCAACCAGTCGGATGTCTCCGTCCTGATGCTATTAACCCTTTAACTCTTTGGTCCCTGTGCGTGCTTGCTGCTCCAAAGGGCTCTTGAAGATTGGCGCGCGTTGGCGCCCCCTCCCCTGCGGGATTGGGCTGTGCGTGGGTGTGGAGGACCGCCACCCTCCTCTCCTTGGAGGAGGAGGGGGTGGCGCTGTGACAGTCGCCGGGCGGGCGGGGGGCAGGGAGGGGCGGGCCGGGGCGGGGAGTCGCGGCTGGCGCCGGGTTCCGAGAGCGCAGCGGGCTCCAAGCGCCAGGAGGACACCGGCGCCGCCGCCGTCCTCGTTCTCCACCCTTGGGCGCCATGGCCCCACTGAGGCCAGGAGCTCCCGTGGGTCCCCAAGCACCTCGGCCGTGGCGCCACTGAGCTCGGACAGGCCAGGGGACGCTTTGCCCCCAGGCGCCCCACAAGACAGAGCGGGAGCCATGGAGCCTCCGGCCGCCCCCTCGGAGAGGAGCCTGTCTCTCTCTCTTCCCGGGCCCCGGGAGGGCCAGGCCACCCTGAAGCCGCCCCCCCAGCACCTGTGGCGGCAGCCGAGGACCCCGATCCGCATCCAGCAGCGCGGCTACTCGGACAGTGCTGAGCGCTCAGAGCCAGAGCGCTCGCCGCACCGGCCCATAGAGCGCGCCGACGCCGTGGACACTGGCGACAGGCCAGGCCTGCGGACTACCCGCATGTCCTGGCCCTCGTCCTTCCACGGCACCGGTACCAGCGGAGGCAGCAGTAGGCGGTGAGACTCCCCCGGCGCGCGGAGCGCACAAGCGCTCGAGGGGCGCCACGCGCAAAGCTGGCCAGAGGGGGCGCTGTGGGGCGGGTGGGGGGTCAGCGTGACCCGCGTGGGTGGAAAGAGGGGGCGCCACTGCACCAGAAGCCCTTTTACTTATGCGAGATCCAGGGTAAAGTTGAGAGTTCGGGGAATTCATGCTGTTTGGGGGCTCTCTACAAGCTTAGCCAGTAATGGTACAGAGCAGCTGCTGGAAAGGGAGTACCACTTTGAGAGACTTACCGAGGGCTGGAGTCATTGTAGGGTAGCCTAGGGAGCATTCGATAAGGGGTGCCTGAAGAACCAACGCTGGATACTTCCGATGGGGTAGCACACTAGGTTCTTCTAGTGGGTGGAGAACTGGATCAGGCCAACCCTATAGTAGCGGGCGGTAGGAATCCAGGGGATCTTATGGGGAGCACTGGCCAGGCCTGTATTATGGCTTGGAACAAGCCCCATTCAGGCAGTTAGGGCTTCATGGCACCCCAAGGTGCCCCATGGACCTGTGCCAAGGGCATGTGAGGTCCCATCAAAGAATTCCCTCCTCTCTGAAGTGACAGATGAAGGTGTGAAGCAGCTGGGACGACTCCTGCCATGGTAGTCTCAGGGAGGGGTCTTCAGTTGTGTGTAACCGGCTTGGGCTGCCTGCACTCAGGGCTCTGCCTGACTCTGCTGTGATTGTGACAGTGACATTGTGCTTCTGGGCTTCTGTAACTGTTCCAGGGTGACTATGTTGGTGTCTGTCACAGAGCTGTAACAGCATGGCTGTATCTGTACTCCACAGAGTGCAGTTGTGACATGATGACAGTGATGGCTGGCTCTGGCATAGTGTCTGTGGTGGTGACAGAGTAACTGTGTCCTTGTGGAACATGGTTAATGTGGCATAGTGACTGTTTGCTTCCAGGACAGCAAATAAATGACAGTTTCCATGTTCAAGGGGGACACCTCTTTGGTGGCAGGATATGTTCCATAGACTTAGAGGTTTGGGGCTGTGATATGTGCCTACCTTCCCTGAGACCCTGTGAGACAATGTGACCACCGTTGTGGCTAGCTGAGGCTGGCCTTGAACTTGTGACGGTCTTGCTTTGACTTCCTGAGTGCTGAGACGACAGGTGTGCACCACTTTATCCAGCTCAGTCATGCTGTCACCTGTGTCTAGTGACAGCTTTAACAGTCAGTATTTTGACTGATAAGCCATGCATCGTCTGCCCTGGGTACCCTAATTACTAGTGTCTTCTTGACATAGATAGTCCCAGTGACTACAGCCTCTGTAAATGGAGCCCGGGGCTCTGACTGTGAGTTCACCAGGCCCCTGGGTGATTGACATCCTACATTCACTCACAACTGCCTGTTCCCTTGGAGCATCTGTAAGATGTCACATCTGAGCTTCTCATGCCTGAGTCCAAAAACGAAGCCCCCTTAGACTGACCGCAAGTCTATCTACATCTTTCTGGGGACCCCCACCCCCAGTTCCTACAGCTCTCCAAGGACACTCCCCTCCCTTAGTAATCCCCAACCCCAGCTGCTTGAGTCCCTACCAGGAAGCAAGTGTCAGGCTCCTAAGATTTTTTTTTTCCAGAGGGAACTAGGAGAGAGAAGCTGTAAAAAAAAAAAAAAAAGCCTCACATCAACAGGAAATGCCAAGCCTGAGACTTGGAGCCTCTGTGAGGGCGCAGGGGGTGGAGCTCCAGAAATCAGGCCCTATTCCCTTTTAAGGCCCTGGGGACCTCCTGGCCCCCTGTTGTCTGATGAACAGTGGCTGAGTGGTAGCAATTATAATCCCTGTGCCCTTTCCTTAATGGCTCACTCCTGGGGCCTTTTCTGCTTCTCCCCACCCTTCCCCTTTACCTCTTTACCTCCCTCCTTGCCAGTAGCCTGTGAGGGATCCCTGTTGGACTGGTGAGGAGACTGCAGATCAAAGGGGTCAAAAATTCCTTTCTCAGACAAGTGCCTCCAGGTTTCTGGTTCAGGTCTCCCAGGTGCCATTGCAGGAGCGTCCTCTGAACCGTGCCTTCCAGTTAGGCACTACCCGGCAGAGAGAGCCCTGGTGAATCAGTGTGAGAAGGGTTTTACAGAGATTGTTGCCGGAGGCCCCTGGACTTAGAGGAAAACAGAGGACGCCACAGTGAAGTTGGCTTTTCCTGTAGTGAGAAATCAGAAACAGGAGTCTCCGAGTGTCCCTGAACCGGCTCCGGGTTTCGGTTTCACTGCGGGAGTTTGTGGCCTGTGGAGGCCACAGCTGGGACAGTTGAGTGGCTTGTGGACTGAGAGATGGCATTGGTGCCAGCGTCCTGCACAGAAAGAGGAAGGGGACCAACAACATACACAGTTCAGCTTCTGCACCCACAGGGGATCCCTGCCACTCTCCGTTGTGGAGTAAAGGTAACTAGGGCAAAGAAGGGTGCAGCCACCCCACTAGGCTGATGAGACCTCATTCCCGGGAAGGCACTTTTTAAATTTGAGGTGGCCTCTGCACTCAGTCCTCAGATCTGGCCCGGGGTAGGGGGTGGGGGTGTGCGGGAGATAGCGTTCTTGGCGCGGCCTATGGGGCTGAGTCACAGGCTCACTGTGATCTGTCAAAGACAGATGGAAGGCGAGGAAAGGCAGAGGCGAGGGGAGAGAGGGGGCACAGAGTTGGCCTCTTACCACTCATTGGACCTTCCCACTTTCTATCCATCCAGAGGAGCGCTTTCTGGCTCGCCCCCGAGGGACGTACATACAACCGGGCTAGTGTCCCTTTCGTGGGTGATGTCTGATTCCACTGGGGTCCTCTGCCCTTGTGGTCCTGCTGCGCTCCCACAGGCCTGCCCCTGTGCTGGGAACTTGGCTCTGGGAGCGCCATCTGCTGGATTGCGAGAAACAGTCTTGACTCTCATAATATTATTATTTCATGTTTATTGAATACCTGGGGGGGCGGGGAGCTGGGCGCCAGGCCGGCCAACCACAGACTGGGACAGGGCCGCGTCCCCTAACTTCACGCTACTTAGGCCACTTTAGCGGGAATAGCCACTTGGTGGACACTGCCGGAAGAACTTGGAAGAAAAGTTGGTCCAGGAACAATTCCCAGCCTGAGTGAGGCCTAGGTCCCAGCAACCTCCTGATATACCACCTCTGGGGTACAGCTCACAACATCCTTGGCTGTGGGTATTTTTGGTTTTGTGTGTTTTCTTTTTCTTTTTCTTTTTTTTTTTTTTTTTTGAGACAAGTTCTTACTATATAGTGCTGGCTGTCCTAGAACTTGCTGTGTAGACCAAGCTGACCTGAAACTCTCAGAGACCATACTGTCTTTGTCCTCTGGAGTCCTGGAACTGAAGGCCTGTCCAACCTCACCTCACCTGACTTTTGTTTTCTTTTGCTTTTTGAGACAGCATCTCTCTGTGTAGGACATCTTGGCTGTCCTGCAGCTGACTGGATAGACCAGGCTGGCCTTGAATTTGCAGAGCTCTTCCTGCCTCTGCTTCCTGAGTACTGGGTTACAGGCGTGTGCCTCTATGCCTTGTGTCTATGGGTGGGCATATGCATGTGAGCACAGGTGCTTACAGAGACCAGAGGCGTGGAATCATCTGGAACTGCAGTTACAGGAGGGTGCTGGGGTCTCAGTCTCCCATACTCTGCAAGACTAATGCCAGCTCTTAACCCTTGAGCTGTCTCCATGAATTTCTTTACCAGAGTGATATGGCCAAGGTCACAGATAAATAACAGGATCAAAATGACAGAAAGATTCAAGTCTCTACTCCAGAACAGTAGAGAAGATTTGAATGGTTTCTTCCCTCTGTGATCTAGGAGCAAGGACAGTTTTTCTCTGAGCCTTGTTTTTTAGTATATTGCATTTTATTCATTATAAGTTTTTAATACTGTGTATGTTGTGTGTATGTGTCCTCACACGCATGTGTGTGCCTGTGTGTGTGCATGTATATATGTTGTGTGTATGTATGTGTACCTGTGTATGTGTATGGTGTGTGTGTGTAAACAGAAATAAGTAATAAGTATGTCATGTTCCTCTATTGCTCTCCTCCTTGTTTGTTTATTTATTAGTGTGTATATGGCTGAGCATGGTTGCACACATCTTTAATCGAAGCACTTGGAAGCAGAGGCAGGTGGATCTCTGTGAGTTTGAGGCCAGCCTGGGCTACATAATGAGTTCCTGTTCAGCTACAATTTCACAGTGAGACCATGCCTCAACCAAAAAGCAATGAAATATTATTATATTTTTATTGTTATTAATATTGTGTGAGGTCTGGGTATGACTTTGGGCACAGTGCAAATTCAGGGGGGAAAACAGCTTTAGAAAGTTGGTTCTTCCTTCCACCATGAGTTCTGTGGAGGACAAGAGGTCCCTAAGCCTGCATGGCAAGTCTTTTACCCTCTGAGGCATCTTGTTAGATAAAGACTTATTTTATTTTATATGTGTGGATCTGAATGTATGTATGTGTGCTAGGTGTGTGCAGTTCCTTTTGAAAGTCAGACAAGGATGTCAGACCCTCTGGAGCTAGAGGGGGACTTATGATCTGCCCAGTGTGAGTTTTATGGACCAAACCATGTCTTCTGCAAGACCAGCACATGTTCTCAGCCACCAAGCTCTGTGTCGAGCCCAGCACTTTACTTTGGGGATGAAATCCTTCACTGAACCTAGCTTGTTTTTTCTGCTGCTGGCCAGCTCCTCACACAGGTGTACCTGCAGATTTGAGCATCCGTCCAAGTAGCCATCTACCCTTGTTTGTGTCTCAGTGTGTAGACCAGGCTGGCTCAAAAGTGTGTGCTCCCATAGCTGTCTTGCCTTGGTTTTTTGTTTTTTTTTTTTTTTTTTTTTTTTTTTTGTTTTGTTTTTTCGAGACAGTGTTTCTCTGTGTAGCCCTGGCTGTCCTGGAACTCACTCTGTGGACCACCAGGCTGGCCTCGAACTCAGAAATCTGCCTGCCTCTGCCTCCCAAGTGCTGGGATTAAAGGTGTGCGCCACCACCGCCCAGCCCTAATGAATTTCTTGATTTGAAAGAAATCAAATGCAGCCCTCTGTCCTTCCCTTGCTCGGTGGTTTCGGCCTCCTCATCTGTAAGGTGCCCTTGGTTCCAGACTTACGCCACTAAGGCTGTCTGGGTTCACTTGATGGACTGCTTGTCCAGCATTCAAGAAGCCCCAGTTTCATCCCTAGCCCCAGAAATCACACTTGCTGCACCAGCCCTCAGAGGGCAGGTGACGAGGATCAGGAGTCCACAGTAATATGCTACTACATAGTGAGTTCCAGGGCAGCCTGAGCTACATGAGACCCTGTTTCAAAAAAAAAAAAAAAATGCCTCTCTGTCTGGAGTTCTCAGACAGTGGTTGAGGCAGAAATAACAAAGTCATCAGATAATGCAGATGACAAGTGGGACAGGAAACACAGAGGAATCCTGAGGTCAGGCAAGGTGATGTTTGAGTATGTGTGTGTCTGCTGGCAGAGGTACTAGCCAGTGCAAAGGCCTGTGCAAAGGTCCTGGGGCAGAGTGAGAGGGAGTGGAAGAGGCAGCTTCTAGGGCTTGGTCAGGAGTGGCTAGAGACGCCTTTTACAGAGACTTGAGGAAGAGACAGAAGCTGAGTGTGACAGTCACACTCTCTGGAGTTTGAAGCTGGAGAATGATATGGTTCTTAACATTTTATTATATATGTGTGGGTACTTTGTCTGCATGTATGTCTGCGCACGGTGTGTACTCCTGGCGGCCTGCCAAGGCCACAAGAGGATATTGGATCCCCTGGAACTGAGATTATAAGCGGTTGTAAGCTGCCATGTGGTTGCTGGGAGTTTAATCTAGATCCTTTGGCTGCACAAGGGATTCAGTACCCCTTCCTGGCCTTTGTGGGCACAGCAAGCACATGGTACACATACATAAATGAGGCAAAACACTTATACATATGGAATAACATTTTTTTTTAATCTTTAAAAAAAAAAAAGAAGAAGAAGAAGCTGGTCTCATAGCTTAGTCAGTAGCTATGTGTTGAATGGGTGGCTCTGACTTCATCCCAGTGCTTAGTACAGCAGGCACAGGGGAGCCACTGACAACCCTAGCACAGCTCACATAGAAGCAGGAGGAGCAGAAATTCAAGGACACTACGTGAAACAAGCAAACGAATTCCAGGGCCTAGAGAGACACTCTTTAGTCAAGAGCACACTGCTTTTACAGAAGGAGCCAGGCTCAGTTCCCAGCACCTATGTTGCAGGCTCACAACTGCTTGTGACTACAGCTCCAGGAGATTGACACCGTCTTGTCTTTTTAACTCCTGTGGGTACCTGCACTTGAGTATCCATACACACCCATGGGCACACTATACACATATTTAAAAATAAAGGGGTTTTATTTGTTTTTTGTTAGAGACTGTTTCTGAGTAGCCCTGGTCATCCTGTATCTCGCTGTAGACCAGGCTGGCCTCAAACTCAGGGATCTGCCTGCCCCTGCCCCTGCCCCTGCCCCTGCCCCTGCCCCTGCCCCTGCCCCTGCCCCTGCCCCTGCCCCTGCCCCTGCCCCTGCCCCTGCCGGGATTGAAAGTGTGCACCAGTACATCCAGCAAGAATTTTTAAAAAACTAAAATAATTTTATTTTTAGAAATCTAGCTCTAGGGGTTTGTATTAGTCAGGGCTCTGTAGAGTCACAGAACTTATGGAATGACTCTCTTTTCAACCCCCCACCGTGTATGTGTGTGTGTGTGTGTGTGTGTGCGTGCACCCACACTCACATGTGCTCTTAAATGCACACACGTGTGTGAAATACACACATGAATAAAGGGCATTTATTAGAATGACTTACAGGCTGCAGTCCTGCTAATTCAACAGTGGCCATCTGTGAGTGGAAAGCCCAAGAATCTAGTAGTTGTAGTTGTTAAGTCTACAGGGCTGTGTCTCAGCTGGTCTTCATTAGATGCTGGAATCCCAAAGAAATGGGCTCTAATGAAGGAATGGATGTGCTCCAAGGGCAAGCAGGCGAAGAGCAAGACCTTCTTTTTCTGTATCCTTATACGAGCTTCCAACAGAAGATGTGGCCCAGGTTAAAGTTTGTCTTCCTGCCTCATGATCCAGATCACAGGTGTGCCCTCCATTTCTTAATCATGGTTCATTCCAGATATAGTCAAGTTCACAACCAAGAATCGCCATCACAGGCTCTGAGGAGATGACATGTCACTTAACAGTACTGGCTACTCTCGGGATCTAGACTCAGTTCCTAGCACCCACATGGTAGCTAACTACTATTCTAAAGGGGTCTGTCAGCCTCTCTGTGCACTGGTCATCAACTTATAAACATACATACAAGCAAGCAAAACTCCTGTAGAGCCGGGCAGTGGTGGTGCACGCCTTTAATCCCAGCACTTGGGAGGCAGAGGCAGGCGGATTTCTGAGTTGGAGGCCAGCCTGGTCTACAGAGTGAGTTCCAGGACAGCCAGGGCTATACAGAGAAACCCTGTCTCGAAAAACCTAAAAAAAAAAAAAAAAAAAAAAAAACCTCCTGTAGATACACAATAACAATGATAGTTTTTTGGTTTGTTTTTTATCCAGCTCTGTTCCTTCCAGGTTGAGGAACCGGTCCAAATGGCTGGTCCTTTTTGCCCTCTGGTTTCTGCGTCTCTGAAATGGTCCTAGTAAGAACCTCACCACTGGCTCTCCTCTAGCCTGTGGTGCACGCCTTTAATCCTAACACTCAGGAGGCAGAGGCAGGCAGATCTTTGAGTTCAAGGCCAGCCTGGTCTACAGAGCAAGTTCCAGGACAGCCAGGGCTATGTAGAGAAACCCTGTCTTGAAAAAAAAAAAAAAAACTAGACTAAACAAACAAACAAACAAAAATCCCACTTCCAGCTGGGCAGTGGTGGTGCACGCCTTTAATCCCAGCACTTGGGAGGCAGAGGCAGACCCTGTCTCGAAAAACCAAAAAAAAAAAAAAAAACAAAAACCAAACAACCCCACTACTGAGGTCCATTCTAAACAATACAATGTAACTAGGAATTTTCAAACTTGAGGTCTGTCATCTTGCTTTCCAGGAGACTGTGGCCAAGACTGTAGGCATTTTAACTGTCATAAGCAAAGCTGTCATGTGCTACTGATATCTAGTGGGTAAGACAAGAGACACTGTGATTGCCACACAGGTCACTTAATCCCCAAGGGTCAATAGGGCCAAGGATGGGAAGCCCCAGGTTTGTAGCAAAGTGACACCACATCTGGGGTGGGGGAAAGCTGCTGCTTTGTAGGGATTACAGTATGCAGTTCATTTTTATTTATTGATTGATTTGATCGCCCTGGAATGAAACCCAGAGCTCAACCATGTTCACCACGTGCTCTGCCCCCGAGTGACACCCCCAGGTCGGAGTCACTATGCGAGTGACTACTGGACACCCTACTACCACTGCAGGTTATGACATTGTGGCAGTTCCTGTAGGGTACCATGTTTCTATACATATCCAGTACAATCCTCTCAGACCAGAAAACTTTTGTTTTAGGACAAAAAGGGAGATTTGTATTGTGTCACATGTATGGGAGTTTTGCCTCCATGTGTGTTTATATGCCATGAGTTTGCAGTGATGGAAGAATCCAGAAGAGGGCATCAGATCCCCCGGAACCAAAGTTACAGAGGATTGTGAGCCGGGATATGGTGCTGAGAATCAAGCCCAGGTCCTCTGGAAGAGCAGCCAGTGCTCTTAACTAATCAACTCTCCAGCAACCCCAACCCACCCCCAACTTTAAAAAAAAAAAACTTACGTTTATTTATTTATTTGGGGATGATGGTGCATGAGCCTTGGTTTACATGGGGACACTTTGGGAAGTCAGTTCTCTCCTTCCATCACGTGGGCTCCAAAGATTGGCTCATGTCTGATGCCTTTATCTTCGTGTCCCACCCCTGCTGCCCCAGGACCCTCCCACTCCTCATCTCAGGCAGAGCCTCCACAGATAGACCAGGTTTGCTTTAAACCTGATTCAACTGCCTTTCCAAATACTTGGGTGACAGGCGCACACCAACACACCCAACTCCAAATGCGTTTAAAAAAACAAACCTTGGGCAATAGGGATGGCTCAGCAGATAAAGGCACTTTCTGTAACTATGATGACCTGAATTTGGTCCTGAGGTAGACGTGGTACCTCATGTTGTCCCGTGACTTCCACACGTGCACCCACAGACACACTAGATCAATGAGTAAACATTTCAAGAATTAAAAATAAAAGCAAGAGCCGGGCGGTGGTGATGCACGCCTTTAATCCCAGCACTTGGGAGGCAGAGGCAGGTGGATTTCTGAGTTTGAGGCCAGCCTGGTCTACACAGAGAAACCCTGTCTCAAAAAAACAGAAAGAAAGAAAGAAAGAAAGAAAGAAAGAAGAAGAAAGAAAGAAAGAAAGAAAGAAAGAAAGAAAGAAAGAAAGAAAAGAAAAGCAGCAAAGCAAAAAGAGATGGTTAAGAGATAACAGTACTAGCTGCCCTTGCAGAGGACCTGAGTTCTGTTCCCAGCTCCACATCTGGCAGCTCACAGCCATCTGTAACTCCAGCTCCAGGGGAATCTAACACCATCTTCTTCTTTTTTTTTTTAATGATCTAGTTATTATTTTATGTATATGAATACACCTTTGCTGTTTTCAGATCACCAGAAGAGGGCATCCGATCCCATTACAGATGGTTGTGAGCTACCATGTGGTTGCTGGGAATTGAACTCAGGACCTCTGGAAGAGCACTCAGTGCTCTTAACTGCTGAACCATCTCTCCAGGCCCCCTAACACCATCTTCTGGCCTCTTCAGACACCCCACAACTACACACACAGCACATAAGCATAACACACAATTAAAATATTTATTTATTTATTTGTGTTTTTTTCCAGACACAATTTCTCTGTGTAGCCTTGGCTGTCCTAGAACTTGCTTTGTAGACCAAGCTGGACTCAAACTCACAGAGATCCACCTGCCTAGACCTCTTAAGTGTGAAATTAAGAGCCTACTACCACGCCTAGCTAACCATTTTTAAGCATGTGCCCTCAGGGACTCTGGTGGGATCTGGAATGACAGGTGATCTTGTCATGGATGCTGGGAATCAAACTCAGGTCATCTGGGGAGAATGGTACATGCTTTTAACAGCAGAACCATCTCTCCAGGGCCCCCCCAAAGATTAGTATAATCTTTTAAAAACAGTTCAAAAAGATATATATATAATTTTTTTTTTTTTTTTTGGCTTTTGGTTGTTTGAGATAAGGTCTTATGTAGCCCTGACTGGGCTCAAACTCACTGTATAGCCAACTATGACCTTGAATATTTTGATCTTTTGGTCTCTGCCTGGCCAGTGCTGGGCTCACAATTGTGTGCCAGCCTTAAAAGTATGTTCAGACTGTACCTGGATAATCAGAGGCTCTGAAATGGTCAGCTATAGGGACAACCAAATGTAGGATATAGTTATCACTATTTCATGGCAAAGGCAATTAGAGATTTTTAGGAAGTCTACAAAAGCCATTTCACGAGGGCCTCAAAATAAAAGCTGGCAAATTGTGGGGTAGCAGGGTGTGGTACCACATGCCTGCCATCTCAGCACTAGGAGAAAAGGCAGAAGGGTCGGGAGTTCAAGACCAGCTTGGGTTAACTCAGCCCGAGTTCACCTCAAATAAACCAAACCAAAGCAAACAAAAAACCACACTGCTGCTGGGCAGTGGTGGCGCACGCCTTTGATCCCAGCACTTGGGAGGCAGAGGCAGGCAGATATCTGAGTTCGAGGCCATCCTGGTCTACAGAGTAAGTTCCAGGACAGCCAGGGCTACACAGAGAAACCCTGTCTCGAAAGCAAAAAACAAACAAACAAAAACCCACACTGTTTTAGATTCTGACTCAACCACTCACGGGTCATGTGACTTTGAGATAACCTTTAAAAGGCTGTCTTCCTTCAAGGCTCTCCTCTCCCCATTCCCTCCCACCTCCTTCCCCTCTGGTTGGCACTGAACTTGCTATGTAGACCAGGCTGGCCTCAAACTCATAGCTCCGTCTGCCTGTGCTGGGATGGAAGCCACCATGTTCTGGTGAGTGCTTTCTCTGTGTGTACACTGGTTACTGTGGGGCACACACTTTGAAAGCACTTTGTGGAGATCAGAAAATAATTTTTTGGAATCTGTCCTCACCTTCATATGGGTCCTGGAAGTTAACCCTAGTAAGTCCAGCTTGACAGCAAACTCCTTTACCCCGTGAGCCATCCAAGCAGATCTGTGTGTTTGGGACAAGCTGGGAAATGCTGGATGTACAGGGAATGACCTTCACTGTCCCTAAGCCATTGTCCTTGGCTTACACACTGAAACATCAAACATTTTCTCAGGTAATAACAGCTATAGCGATTGAGTTAGTCCACATTACACCTAGACATTGCTGGGGCTTTTGGACCATGTAGCCCAGGCTGGCCTTGAATTCACTAAGTAGTTTTATGATCCTTCTGTGTCCACCTCTGGAGCATTGGAATAGCACTGGGTTGTGCTGGGGATGTTACCCAGGGCTGTGTGTGGGCTAAGCAAGCACTCCACCCGCTGAGCCCAGTATTAGTCCTAAGTCAGGTATATTTATTGTACCTACTTCACAGTTGGGCAGACTGAGGCTATGTGAAAGTGATTTGCCAAGTTAAGTGGATACAGGATAGTAAACCCAGGCTGAAGTTTAGCTCATGTCTCTGGGCCCCGTGGCACTAATGCCAATAACTCTGGACAGAAAGGTGGTTCTCGGAAGCACTGTCCTCAGAGTCTGTGCCTCTTTCTGATCTAGAGCAGCTTTTTGCCTGATGTACATGCCCATCTTGTCGGCACCCAAGAAGCATAGGCTGCTGCTGGCAGGCAGGGAAGGCTGGAGGGTGAAGTGTTAAGCCACAGGCCGGCTGTTCAAGTCTTCTGATCTCTGACTGCTTTTCTTGTCACCAAAAGGGCTGTCCTGGGCCCCACAGGGTCACAGTGGTCACCTCTTGGATTCCAGATGGTCAGGTCTACTGGGCCTGCCTCTCTAGGCAGCATGTGTTCTTGGGGTTGCTTCATGAACTGTGTGTTGGGGACAGTCACAAACGAAGGTGGGGAAGAGTTGATGGTGTCTTAGACTTGTATAGGGCTCTCTCTTTCTCTCTCTCTCTCTCTCTCTCTCTCTCTCTCTCTCTCTCTCTCAGCACAGGGTCTCACTATGTAGCCCTGGCAGGTCTGGAACTTGCTGTGTAGACCAGGCTAGTCTTGAACTCATACAGATCTCCCTCCTGCCTCTGTCTCCAGAGAGCTGAGAGTAAAGGCCTGAGCCTTCATGCCTGGGGCTCTGGGGCTCTTAAGAGGTAGGAAGAATGCCATGGGTGTGTCTCCGCTGGTGGAGTACACGCCTAGTGTGCATGAGGCCTGGGTTCCATCCCCAGCTCTAAATACACTGGGCATGGCGTCTCTCGACTGTGACCGCAACACTGGAAGAGATGGAGGTGCGGGGACCAGAGGTTTACACTCAGACTGCCACAGAGCAAGTTTAAGGTCCGCCTGGGCTGCATGAGACTGCTTAGATAAGCAGACAGACAGGAGTGTTAGGGACATCGGGAGAGCTATCGGTGGCTCTCTGAGGCATTCCCAAGACGTTAGATGTATCAGATTATGACCTACAATCTGGGAGTGGAGCCAGTGAAATGGCTCAGTGCGTAAGGACGATTGCTGCCAAGTCGCCTGTGCTGTGTCCAATCCCTGGGATCCACACAGCAGAAGGAGAAAAGTGACTACTGGAAGTTGTCTTCCAACTTCCACCTGTGCACTGTGTCTTGCACGCATGTATACAAGTGGGAGTGCACACACACGTACACACATAATAATAAATAATAAATGATATAAATTAAAGGCTAGCGCTGGCCATGGACTAACCTCTAACGCTCTTGTCTTTAGGGTTTGTCAGCAGTTTGGTAGTATCCCCATGGTTTGGTCACACGCCTTGTGTCCAGAGATACCCCTGAACTTATGTTGGGGTCTTAGCACTTGTGGGGGACAGTCTAGGGTGCTGTGGGGACATTTCTTGCTGTGTGTGAAGGACTGCAGGATGGGGAGGATCCCCATTGGCCCGTGGACCTTGCCTTTGCCTGTGGGAGATGGGCCCAGGGTGTCTGTGCACGCTGTAAGAGCGCTTTGGAAAATCTCAGCAGCTGTTCATGGTGGCTCACACCCAGGACGTGCAAGGCAGAAGCAGGTGAATCTCTGAGTTTGAGGCTGCCCTGGTCTCACAGGGCGTTCGTTCCAGGCTAGCCAGAACTACTCAGCGAGACCCTGTTTCATCCTGACACTCCCCCAAATAAGCAATGAATAATAAAAAAAAAAATCAATCTTAGGAGTGGCCTTGGTGTCTGAAGGACCCCCTTGGGCTCTCAGAACACCCCTGGGATTTGTGGATGCATTCCTGGTGCACCCTGGTCTTTGGGAGTGGGATGATTCAGAAAGCGATGACAGCTAGGGTCTGTGGCTACTTCAAGCAGCGTGCCTTGGAGGAAGGCGGTTGGGCTTCCTGAGGTCTGAGGCGCCCTGGCCGGGCTCCGCCCCGAGGGCGGCCCGAGCTCAGCCGGAAGGGCCGAGGCGGACGGGCGGGAGGCGCATGGCGCGGCGGGGCTGGGCCCGCATCCCTGGGCCGCGCGCGGCGGCCTTCCCGGAGGCGGCGGCTGAGGACGACGCGTTCCTGCCCGGGCCCCCCACGGTGTCCGGGTTCATCAGCAGCACACCCCCGACGCCCTACCGACGCCTGCGGCTCTTCCGAGGCAGCGTACAGGACTGGGGCCGCCAGGCGTGGGCCAGGTGAGTGCGCAAAGCTCAGGCCACGGGTTCGAGGCCATTCTGCGCTCTCCAGCAAGGCCGTCTGCTGGGCTCCGGGAGGAGGCTGCAGCTTACTTGCTGCAGCCTCCCTTTTTCTTCTTCCGTTTGAGGTAGAGATAAAAATCATCCTGCCCTCTAGACTTGCTGTGGAGAAATCTGATAGGGCATGCAGTAGGTGCTCAATAAATGCAGGGTCTCTCTCACTTCCTGTGCTTAAATGAAGCTGTAGTTATGCCTTGGGGGACTTGAGGCCTATTCAGCATCCATTATGACCCTGGAACCTGTGTTTTTTTCTTTTTCTTTTTTTTTGTTTTTAGGGGCTGGGGAGATGGCTCAGAGGTTAAGAGCACTTGCTGAGGTTCAGTTCCCAATACCACATCACACACAGGGGACTCACAACCACCACACACCGTTACCTCCAGCAACACAGGACCAGTCCCCTGTACTCAGTGCCACATTCGCTCATGCACACATACATAAGCATAAATATAAGGGTTTCAGGTTTTGTTTTTTTTTTTCAGAGATAGGGTTTCTCCCCCGGCTGTCCTGCAACTCGATCTGTAGACCAGGCTGGCCTCAAACTCAGAGATCCACCTGTCTCTGCCTCCCAGTGCTGGAATCAACCAAGACTTACTTTTTTAAGTTATGTACACTTTTGTTGTTGTTGGGTTTTTGTTGTTGTCGTTTTTTCAAGACACGGTATCTCTGTGTAGCCCTGGCTGTCCTGGAACTCACTCTGTAGACCAGGCTGGCCTCGAACTCAGCCTGCCTCTGCCTCCCAAGCGCTGGGATCAAAGGCGTGCGCCACCACTGCCTGGCTAGTTATGTGCACTTATATGCATATGTTCCCGTGCTTGTGGAAGCCAGAAGCTGGGTCCCCTGGAGCTGGAGTTCTAGGCAACTGTGAGCCACTCAGTGTAGGTGCTGGATCCACATTCAGTCTAATTGCCCAGCTCTGGCTAGCATGAAACTCACTCTACACCAGGTTGGTCCTGAACTCAACAAGATCAGCCTGCCTCTGCCTCTCCAGTTCTGGAATTAAAGGTGTGAGCCACCATGCCCAGTTCCTTTCTTTTTTTATTTTTTTATTTTTTTTTTTATTTTGTGTGTTAGATTTTTTTGTTTGTCTTTACTTTGAATCATTATTTTTTATGTGTATGAGTATTTTGCCTGAATGTGTGTCTGTGCACCGTGTGTGTGCATGGTGCTTTTGGAAGCCACAGAGGGTATTGGCATCCCCTATAGATCCTGTGAGCCACCATATAGATAGTGGGAATTGAATTCCAGGCTGTCTGGAGGAGCAGCCTGTACTTTTAACCACAGAGCCGTCTCTCCAGATGTGGTTTTGTGTTTTGGATTTTGTTTTGAGAAACAGTCTCATGTAACCCAGGCTAGCCTCTGGCTTGCTCTATAGCCAAGGGTGGTCTTGAACTTCTGACCCTCCTGCAGCTACCTCCTGAGTACTAGGGTTATAGTCATGGTACACCAGGCAGGTTCAGGCCAAATCCTTTGTGTGTGTTAGACAGGTGTACTCAGCCCTGTGGTTTTGAGGTAAGGTCCAATTCTGTAGCCCAGGCTGCCCCATCCTAAAGCAAAAGTGCTTGGGTCACAGGCCTGAGCTAACACACCTAGGAACAAGTTTGTGTTGAGTTCTACCAGCGTCTAACAGCCTATGAAGTGACATGATGCTGCTTTATGGGGGTGGGTGTGATTCTGTCTTGCTCTACTCCCCAGCTCTGCCTCCAGGTACATCACTCTGTCCCTCCCTCCCCAGAGTCTTTGGTAGTGGATACACCTTTTGGCACTGAGGTATGGATGGTTGCCTTGTCAGACGGTGGATGGGCTGTGGGGACAGAAAGCCTCAGGAAGCGGCCTAGAAACCACATCCGGTGTGCCT
The DNA here is from genome assembly GCA_021653895.1 of Mastomys natalensis. Taxonomy (NCBI): domain Eukaryota; kingdom Metazoa; phylum Chordata; class Mammalia; order Rodentia; family Muridae; genus Mastomys; species Mastomys natalensis. The sequence goes on from JAJTUV010000695.1 coordinate 46,807, forward strand.
TCCAAAAATCCCTTTCTCCTGGAGACTGAACTTTGTGGTAGCCTGGGGGTGGACCCAGGTTGTTTGGGGGCCTCCTCCCTGTCCCTGGGCCTGTTCTCCACACTTACTTGTTTAGGAAAGAGGCTTTGGGGAGTCACTCTGGGCACTGGGCCCAGAAGTAGTCAGGGAAAGGAGAGCAGAGGTTTGGCCTTTAGGATGGGGGCAAGGTGTGGGGGGACACAGATGTCCCTGGGGTTTGATTCTGTGCCTGTCTCCCTATTTGCCCCTCCACTTCTCAGCTCCTCCCAGCATCTGTCACCCAGTCCCTCCCTAGGGTCTTGCTCTCCTAGCCTTACACTCTGGTGCATCTGGTTCCCCCGCGGGCACACAGTGGCGATCTGAGACTTGGAGGTGGCACAGCTCGACGTCAGGCTGGGGAGGGGTGGAAGGCGGGGCCGGGGCAGAGGGAAGGGCCGCGGGCTGGAAGCCGGGGAAACCGGAGCCCCGGGCGTCCCCAAGGCCCGGGTGTGGGACCGAGGGGGAAGTGGGCGCTCAGTTTCACAGGGCTCTTCTGCAAGAGGGAGGCAGGCGCTGTGGACACTCGAGTGAGGAGGACACAGGCACCCGGGTGCTCGCGTCCCGTGGGGGACCACGGGGGTGGTGCCGGGGGTTAGGACGCGACAAGTGTGGAGGCGGTGCTGGCGATTGCTGGCACCTCGGGCCTGGCGTGGAGCGCCGCACACCCTCCCGTGCAGCAGCTGGTCCCCAATGCCGGCCCCGACGGCGCTTGGCTCTCATGCGCTCCAGTGCAGCACCCCGGGCCCGGCCCCGACCCCCAGCCTTGGCATTGCCCCTAGGACCGGAGTCACTGACCCATTTCTCCTTCAGCGAGGAGGACACTCTTCGACACCCTCCGGGCAGATGTGTCAGGTGGGTGGCCTTCAGCCAGTGGCCTTTCTTTGTGACCTGAAGGTGCTCTTGGCTGTTTGTGGGAAGAGGACCCTTTCCAGGGTAGCCACCCTTTGGGGAATCCACTAAATAGCGTCCCAGATCTAGCAAGAGACTCTGCTCCCTGCCCTAACCCTAAAAATGTGGGTGCCTGCTGATGGTAGGGCTCCAAAACTGGGTGTTAATTTTTACCTCAACTTGTCTATTAAAAGTTAGGGTTTCTTGGGCCTTTTTGTTCCCTTCAACCTGAGTGTCTAGCACTCTCCCTGGCAGCAACTATGGGTGTCCAGCCTGTCACCTGGGCTCCATTCCCAAGCCATTGGCCAAGAGCCAGGCCTTACATGGTTTCTCCAGCCCCTACCCCCACCCCACCCCTAGCTGGGGCAGTCAGACTGAAAGCCAAGCCCTGGTGTGTGGGGGAAGGTGCCTGAGAGTGCCTTAGGGCATTTTGAGTTGGGTGGGTAGAGTTGCGCCCGGAAGTGACCTTTAAGTTTTCTGGAGTTAAGACGTCTCTTCTCTGCCCCACTGCACAATCTGGTCAGAAACCCTGATGGACACAGACACACCATTTCCAGCAAAAACACACAGGGCCACACCCACAGACGGGTTAAACTAGGTCACCTAGTGTTTGCTATTCTAGACTTTACCAGGGTCTCCAGGTTAGTCAAGGCACTGGGAGAACCTGCAGGTGACCTATGACCATAACAAGTGATCACAAATGTTAACAGTTACAGAACACCCCTACACAGGCTGGTATACGCCTTCGTTTTCCCAGGAAGACACTGTCCCCAAAATACCCACACACACACACTTGATAACTACTTGGGTCAGAGACAGCTACAGTGTTTGTGCGAAGGATTCTCATGAGGTCACAGGGACATGAAAACAGACACCTGAGCAGTTGGGACGCCTGGCCCTCCCCATCATGTGTAGTTCTACATGACAGGTATGGACACAAAGGTCCCCTGCCCTAGACCTTTACATGTGCAAAGACTTGACATCCAGTCCCACAAACGCCAGTGGCACCTGGCACCGTGAGCCTGCCTAGCAGACACATGCCAGAGCCAGCACTCAACCTCCGAGTGACCTTCACAGAGCGAACCAGCCTTTTCTACAGAGGCTTCCTGGCACCTCCCCTGAGGCGAGCAGGTGGGGAAGGGCAAGGAGGAGGACTGGGAGACAGCAGACGTGTCTTCTGTTCTCTGCCCCCAGAATGCAGAGCCTAGAAGCCCCAGGTTCAAAGCCACCCCTAACCAAATTAATCAGCATTTTTTTGGTTTGTTAAGCCAAGCTGGCCTCTAATTTGCTGTGTAGCTGAGGCTGACCTTGAACAACTGATCTTGTCTCTACCTTCTGGGGATGCTGGAATGGCAAGCATGTCCCACCATGCCTGTTGGTGCTGGGATGGAACTCGGGGCTCTGTGGGTGCCAGGCAGTGCCTCACCAGCTGAGCTCCAGCCTAGCCCCACGCATCCTCTCTCACCTCCTCATGGTCAGTTTCCTTGCCTGGAAAATGGGGTGCTGATGCATGTGTGAGCCACTGTGCCCCTGTATGGGGTACACTCAATAGCATTTGTGTTGTGTCTTTATCCATCATTACATCCTTTTATTATCTGGCATATTGCAGAGGTCACAGGACAACTTTCAGACGTCCATTCTCTCTCTTCCCATTGTGTGAGCCCCTGGGTATTGAACCGTTTCCTGCTGAGCTGTGTCACTGGCTCCTGGCCTTACTGTTGAGGCAGTCACTGAACCAGAAGGTCACTGACGGAGCCAGGTTCTGTGGCTAGGGAGACCCAGGACTCCTGTCTTCATCGTCCTGGTTCTGTGGCCAGTACTTGACTGACTGCGTTGTCTCCCGAGGCTGCAGCGAGAGTCTAGAGCAGGTCATTTTAACCATGCTATCTGGGTGGTGGCTCTGTAGTGCCAACATCTTGTCCTCTCTCCGTATAGTTTGTGACTTTACCTCCTGTTGAGATTTCTCTCGCTGACTCTGGGTCACCCCCAAAGCTAGTGGCAGGCAAAAGGGGTAGGGATGTCTTTTTTCTTTACATTTGTATTTTTGTGTGCGTGTAAGTATGTGCATATGGGCATATGTATGACAGTAGGCGTGCAGAGGTCAGAGGGCAGCTTGTAGGAGTCACCTCTCTTCTTCCTCAGTGTAAATCCCAGGGATCAGATTCAGGTCGCCATGCTTGATCGCAGGCTAAGGTGACCTGACCCCTTGTTTCCTTGTTTCTCCCAGGCTTCAGTTCAATAGCCCAGTC
>JAJTUV010000695.1:655000-997257 GCA_021653895.1 Mastomys natalensis
GGATCTCTGACAAAAATACCTGGGCCACTTCCAAGGGACCCTACTGGGTAAGAAGATTCATGAGGGCCCTGAATGGCAACTGGAGGTCCATGGTAGCCAGCACCCCCACCCCTGGAAATGCCAGCCATGCCTGGTTCACAGTGGGTCCCACAGAGCCCTGCAGAACCATCTGCAGCATCTTGGCATCTGGAGGGTCCTGCTCGGTGGCAAAGGCCAGCTCCCGTGTCTTCTTCTGCATGTCCTCAATGGCCACCTCCACTGGTGTCAGCACTGTCTATGGGGTGAGTGGGGTGTGTATTGAGTACATGTATCAGTATGTCTGGGTACACCTGCTGGGGCCTGTGCTGTCCTATTCCAAGCCAGCCCAAAGTAGCTGACACTGTGGGGACAGAAGGGTCCCAGGCTATGAACCGTGCTAGGGGATCTGTGCTCCCTGTGGGCCCCGACTCAGCTGGGTTTCTGGTCTGATTCACTTGTAGTTTGCCCTTGACTCTAGGGACTCTACTGTGGAGATTTCCACATTTCTCCAGGCTGGGTGGCAGAGCTTGCATCTGGAGCCTACAGTCTGCGGTCCTTCTACTTTTCAGACCCAATCTCTTATGTCCCTATGTCTTTCTTCCCAAATCCAGAGTCCCTGAAATGTATTGTTTGTGGGGTTCCTCTGCCTTTTTTCTCCCTGGAACAGTCTCTTCCTGGACCTTGAGTCCCCACTCTCCCTCCCCAAGCGGGCGGTCCCACCTCCTCACGGTGGCACACTCGGATGCGGGTCTTGATGTAGGGAAAGGCATGCTCCGTGCTTAGCAGTGTCTTGCGTTTGTGCTGCTCGGCCAACTCTCCGTGTGCGCGCCCATCGGCGTGAAGGGTGTGCAGAAGAGGAAGGCCCGCAGCCCATAGTTCCGGTCGAAGTAGGTCACCGGTCTTTGAGCTCATAAGTGTCAAAATGTGGCTCCACATAGGTTATCTGAATGTAGGCCTGAAGTACCAGGTCCAGCATGAGGCTGGGAGCGGTGCAGGGTCCACCTGACACCACAGCTCCAGCCAGAGGCCCCGGTCCCTGCAGGCCCAAAGGCTTTGAATCTAGAGGCTGGATGTACAGGGCTCTCCCAAGAAACAGAACTTGCCCCCACCCTGCAAACAGTACCTACAAACTCCTTCACTACAGGAATTTTTGGGGGGGGGTGATCAGAGGACCCACCTTCTGTGGGTCCAGCTTGGACTTGTCCACTGGGTTAGAATCTTTGATGATCTCTACCACATCATCCCCGAACCTCTCTGTATAGAACTCCTAGAGATATGGGGTTAACTCCAGGTCAGCTGGGGCAGCCCCCACTGTAACCCACATGACCTGTCCCACCTCCCAGCGCCAGGACATGCCTCCAGCCGGTGTGAGATCTCTGCCAGCTTTGTGATTGACGGTTCCTTGTACACAAACTCTTGTTCATCCAGGTCACCAAATCGTGCACCATAGAAGCCCACTCGGAAATAAGTCCCAAATACACGCTGGGCTGAGAAAAGCCAGTGATGTTGGCAGGGAGGCATCTCTGCAGATGGCCTCCATCCCAGACACACTCAGGGTGGGATGTAGAAGGATCCAAGGTGGGAACGGGGAACCCCAAGAACCTCTGGAGCCTGTCTGGGGATCTCAGACACAGTGAGACAGAGGAACGTGCCAGGGGACTCGGACCACAGAGGCTGGTCACCATCTTTTCCTATGTATTTGTGTGTGAGTATTGATCCCAGACCCCACCCCCCCACGTGTTAGGTGAGCACTCCCTGGTTGGGCAACACCCCACCCACCCACCCCCGGCCTCTCACTGCAAGATTCCAGCTTGGGATTCTATGGCTGTGCTAGACCACGGACTTTTTCTTCTTTTTACTTAAAAAAAAATTTTGTTTGTTTATTTGAGACAGGATCTCTTTACATAACCCTGGCTGACCTGGAACTCACTATGTAGACCAGGCTATCCTCCTGTCTCAGCCTTCTAAGCTCCACCAGTCTTCTGTCAACTTCCTTGCTTAAGATAAACTGGAGGCTCTTTAGCAGCATTTCAATACCAAATTAGGGTGGAGCTGCTCAGTTACACCTCAGGACCCATGGGACCCAGGGCTAGCAGGTGCCCTAGTGACTGAGTGACTAAGGAACATTCTGAGCTGTCTCCTGTCCTGGGATGCTGGGCTCTAGTTCTAGAACATTCTCCTCTCTATGTCTAGCCCCATATGTGGAAGGAAGACCTTTCACCCCTAGAAACCATCCCCCAGCCCATGGGGGAGGAGGTGGGATCATTCCAAATTCACTCACCAAGGCCGATCCAGACAGGGTGGGGTAGACATTGTGTGGCCACAAAACAAGAATGGAGGGATGGTAGACAGAGAGATGCAGTCATTGTAGAGGTCAGAGGTCAGAGTTACCCCTCCCAGGGTCCTGCTTATACCCCTCTATGAGAATTGTTCTATAGAGGGAGAGGGAGATCTAAGATGCAAAAAGGGCGGGGACCTACCCATTTTCCCCCACCCAGCCTGCCTAGGGCTCTGGGTTCCTGCCATCTTTGGCCAGAAAATTCTCCCTCAACTGAGAGATGCCTAAAAATAGAAAGGAGGAGGAGGGACTGGTGGGGAGCACCCTAACAGAGATGCGGGGCGGCGGAGGAGGGACTGGTGGGGAGCACCCTAACAGAGATGCGGGGCGGTTGTCCTGGGCAAAGCTGGGAGCTGGGGAGACTGGGATGAAGAGAGAGCGAGGGAGCCCTAAGACAGATGGAGAAAAGGAGTGAGACAGGGAGGCAGAGATAGCCCCATTCTTCCTCCACCCCCATTCCTGGTGGTGACTGAGCTGGGCCTACCCGAGGGAGGGAGGGGTGTCTCTGGAGAGTTCCCAGCTGGGTGACTCACAGGCTGCCCTAGAGATGAGGGGGCACTTGGGGGAAGGGAGTGGTAGGGGGCTGTGCGTCATCACCCGCTGAGCCCAGGTTCCTGTGGAGGGGAGCCATGCTATTCTGGCACCCCCTAGTGTTCGCTGACCACTGTTCACCAGAGATCATGCTCCCCTCAGACTCACCTCCCAGCCAGAGCTCTGTGGGAAAAGAGGCAAGATTAGGGGGTGCGGGTCAAGGAGAGGCTGGAGAGAGCCCATCTGGGAATGCGGCCTAGGGCCCACCTGGTGCATAATCTTGGTGAAGGCTTCCTGCAGTTTCCCGTGCACTGCGGCCAGCTTCTTGTAGTCTCTGTGGGCTTCAAGGATGGGGATGAGGTTTTTGTAGACTTCGTTCACCGCTTCATACAGACCGCCCTGGGGAATAAGAGAAGTGAGGTAAGGTGCCCCTGAAACCTTCTGTGCTACCTTGAGCCCCAGGCTGCGCCCTCCCCACCACCTCTCACTACCCTGATAACTCCTACCCCAGAAAGGACAAGTCTTCTTGGTTAGGCCCCCACTCTGGCCTCCACACCTTCTCACAAACATCTACCAAGGCTTCTGTACTGGTTCCTCCTTGGTGGGAAGAGAGGCCAGGTTTTGTGGTGGTGAGACTATGGAAGAAGCCCAGGGCTTCTGAATATGCTAGGCAGACACTTGATCCATCACCGAGCCACCCCTCCCCAAAACAGTTTTAAGAAAGTAAATAATAAAAAAACAGTACTGGAGAGATGGCTTGGGGGTTAAAAGCACTGGCTACTCTTGCACCCCCATGGTGGGTCACAACTGTCTGTAACTCCAGTTATAGGGGCTCTGGTACCCTCTTCTGACCTCCACAGGTACCAGGTACATAGATCGTACCCATATATGCATGCAAACACTCATACATGTAAAGTAAAAATAAATGTTTTTTTAAATTAAGTATGTTTTAGCTGGGCTATGGTAGCGCATGCCTTTAATCCCAGCATTTGGGAGGCAGAGGCAGGTGGATCTCTGAGTTTGAAGCCTGGTCTACAGAGTGAGTTCCAGGATAGCCAGGGCTATGTAGAGAGATGGTGCACAACCACCCTCTCCCCAAAAAAACATTACCACCACCACCGACAACAACAACAAAAAGAAAGAGAAAAAAAAGAAAGAAAAAAAGACCCAGGTCAGCTTGCCTGGGTTATGTACTGAGACACTGTCACAGAAACAACAGACATCCAAGGTAGGTGTGCTGCTTAGGCCTGCCCCTCACCTTGATTCAAGCTAAGGTAATGAGGAGGAGCCTCAGTTGAGAAAATGCCTCCTTGGGACACCTTTGACTCCTGACTGATGTGGGAGCCCCACTGGGCAGGTGTTGGGGGCGGGGAGCAAGCAGTGAGCTGTGGTCCATAGTCTATGCTAGCTCCCATCTCCAGGTTCCTGCCCTGAGGTCCCTCAGAGATGCACTGTTTCCTGGAAGTGTAAGGTGAAATAAAGCCTTTCTTCCCCAGGGTGTTTTTGGTCCTGGTGCTTATCACAGCAACAGAAAGGAAAGTAGGGCCTCAGGAAAAGGCACTTGCCACCAAGTCTGAAGACCTGACTTCAATCCCAGGAATCCACATGGTAGAAGGAGAGAACTAACTCCTGCAGGTTGTCCTCTGATCTCACACATGCATGTACACACGCACACGCACACACAGGGCACTGAGGATGGAGATCAGTGTGTAGAGTACTTAGGCAGCAGGCATGAAACCCTAGGTTTCGTCCTATGCTAAGGAGGGGGAGGAGAGGGAGAGGCAGAGGAGGAAGAGGAAGAGGAGGAGGAGGAAGAGGAGGAGGAGGAAGAGGACTCTTAGTCCTAGGAAGGAGGAAAGTGGTGACTGATTTTCCTGGTTTGAGCCTCTTTAGATTGAGAGACTCGGGAAGTGGCCTCTGGACAATCGTACAGTGAGGTGTGTGGGGTCTGTGGAGTTGCCTGTGTGCTACAGCCTCCAGACTGTGTATATAATATAACCCAGACTGATGCTGGCCGTGAACTCTGGACTACAGGGGGTGGGGGACAATATTCTGTCTGTCGATGGTGCTTTATTGATTGGAACCAACATACAAGCCAGCATGGGGTGTTGACAATGGGGGAGGCTGTGTATATTGGGGGAAGAGGATATGCATGCAAACCGGGTCTGGTGGCCACTCCTGAAAGATTTGTGGTCTGGAGGTGGAGGCGTGAGGACCAAGAGTTCAAGGCCATCCTCCACTGAATAGGGGACTAAAGGAATGCCTGGGCTGTTGTAAGCCTTTCTCTCAAAAAAGAAAAGAGGGAAAAACGGGAGAATAAAGACTCAAAGTGCATTATGGGTTGGCATGACAACTTGGTAAGAAAACTTAAAAAAAATAAAAAAAAAGCACCCCTCAACAAGATACATGGACAGCTTTTTACTTCCCACTCAGTTTGACTGTGGACTGAAAACTGTACTAAAAATAAACTTTCTTAGCTGAGTGTGGTGGTGCATGCAACATCAGGGTTTCTATAAAATATATGATATTTCTATAAATTATTATGTGATACACAGGACAACACGCTCAGTGCGTGAAGATGCTCGCCAAGCCTGATGACGCGAGTTTGATTCCCAGGACCCACATGGTAAGAGGGGGAACCAACTTGGGCATGTTGTCTGTGACCCTCACAGTGAGTGCTCCACCCCCACCTAAATAAATAAAAAATTTAAAAGGAAAAACAAGTAAGTATGTGCATCCATCCTGGGGAATGATCCACCACCCCACATGCTACTAGGATGTGCTCCACCGCTAGATGCTGTCCTGCCCCCACATGTGGACAGGGCCAGTGTGCCCAGTTCCCATGGAGGCTTTCGGAGGTGGGGCTGCTGAGAGGCACCTGAGGGGCTCAAGGCTGATAGCTGGGACCTGCATGAAGCTGGGGCTTCTTAGATTTCATCAAGAAAGGGGATCTTCGAAATCTTGTTAAGCACAGGGCTGCTGGGGTTTGTTTGAGGTCCCAGAGTTGCTACTTTGTTTTTCTGCTGGATTGAGCCCACTCTAGACAAGTGCTCCCTCACTGTGCTGCACCATGAGACTCTTTGTTTTTTTGTTTGAAACATAGGTCTCATGTAGCCCAGGCTGGCCTCAGACTCGATACTCAGCCTCAGGATGACCTGGACTTCTGAGACTTCCTCAGTTTCCCACATTGCTGGGATGTCAGGTGTGAACCGCCTTACCCAGGTTATGCGACCACTGGGATGGAACCCAGAGCTGCCCTTGGCTAACCTGGTACTCCACTGGGCTGACCCTAGCTTCTGTCTTAACTGGCCAACACAGCATTCTCAAAAACAGTAACTATACAAGATGGCCCGGCAGTGAGGCCGGAGGCTGGCTTCATAGAAAGCAAATAGAAACAAACCCGTCTTCTTTTACATCACTTGAAAGTTCTAGAACTTAAAAAAAAAAAAAAAAAGCAAGTGCACACAGGCCTACGTGAGGGTTATGAAGAGAAAAGCAACAGTTGGCCCAATTCTCTGTTTTCTCTTCATTCTGAAATAGGGATAGTTTCTGTGAGCCCAGGCTGACCTTGAACTTCTGATTCTCCTGCCTCTGCCTCCTGAGTGTGGGCAAGAGAGGTGTGTAGCACTGTGCCAGGTTTGGGAGGTACTAGGGATGGAACCTAGGGCTTCATGCCGGCTGCACTCCTCCTTATTTTCTGAAACAGGGTCCCTTCCTGAGCCTAGAGCTTGCCGACTGAGGGAGACTAGCTGGCCAGCGAGCCCTCAGGCCCCAGACTCTGGCTCCCGAAGCTCTCACCATTACCCCTGGCTTTTTCTGGGGATCCAAACTCGTGCTTGACTAACAAGCATATTATCAACTGAGCCACCTCCTAGCCCCACATTTTCAAGGCAACCATAGGCCAATTGGCTCTGTTCCGTTCCCTACCCCACGGAGGCACTGGGGACTGAGCCTAGGCTTCCATGTTAGGCAAGCATTCTACCATACCAGTGCCATTTTGTTTCTTTTTTTCCCCCTCTTTCCTCCCTCTTTCTTTTGACAGGAACTCCCATCACCCAGTGTGGCCTAGCACTTGCTATGTAGTGGAGGATGTCCTGGAACTTCTGGTCCTCCTGCCTCTGCCTAGTGAGTGCCAGGATCATAGGTGTGCAACATTCTGGTTTATGGGGCGCTGGGAATAGAACCCAGAGCTGTGTGTGTGCCAGCCCCAGCCTCAGGCAATTTTGTTTTCTTTGGGGGAAAATGGCTCTGTAGTCCAAGCTGTCCTCAACCTCCAATCCTACTGCCTCAGTGTCCCGAATGCACTGCCACGCGTGCCTCTTACTCCCCATTCTAAATCCCTGGCCAGGAAATGTTTGGTGAGCTGTCTGACAGTGCCACATTGTCCCAGGCGTGTGACCAGAAGCCCCAGGCCTCACCATGGTGAAGTAGGCGGCGGCCTGTTCCAGCAGCCCCACCAGACCCAGTTCTGTGAAGTTCTTCCCAGAGCAGAAGCCCTCCTCATCTGGCGACAGGATGTCATCAGAGATGGCAGATTCCTCCAGTACGTTGGATGACACATTCTGGGGAAGGGAGGAGGTGGCGTCGGACCCAGCTTTTACCCAAATGGCCTTCTCTACCTCCCAGGCACCCGAGCACTCACCTGGAAGGACACACAGCCCACAGGCAGGTGGCGACTGTCCTCGAGGAGGCAAGGTATTCAGCCACCAAGGCAGCAGCGTGGACCATGCACTGGGCAGCCTCTGCATGATTGCCCAGTTCTGCATGTTTGCCAGCCATGTTCTGCAGCCATGTCAGCCGCAGGTCTGGAGAGCCTTGGTATCCACGGGCAATTCTGGGGTCCAGGACAGCAGGGGATGAGCACCTGTCTCTGCTTGTCCAGCCCAACCCTCCCCTGCACCCACATACCTGTCTGTCCATCTAATCATCTCCTAGTGCCTCGCCATGGCCCCACCCCAAGGTCCCGCCCAACCAAGGCCCGCCCCATGGTCCCACCCCAGTCACGGCTGTCACCCAACCTGTGGTCTCCATTCTTTTACTCATCCTCACTGCATTGTCTAACTCACTTTTCTTTTTTTCCTTTTTTATTTTTTGAGACAAAGTCTCATATAGCCCAGGACTGCCTGAAACTTGCTATGTAGTTCAGGATTACTTTGATTTCTGAACCTCCTGTTTTTCCTCTTGAGGGCTGGGATTACAGGTGTGTGCCACACACCCAGTTTGTGTGGTGCTGGGATGAGTATCTTTATGTCTTTTACCCCAGCTAGCCACTTGTCCTAGTTAGGTTTTTTTTTTTGTTAACTTGGCACAAGGTAGAGTCATCTAAAATCCTTAAGAAGATGTGTCCATAAGATTGTGTAGCCACAGCCGGGCGGTGGTAGCGCACGCCTTTAATCCCAGCACTTGGGAGGCAGAGGCAGGCGGATTTCTGAGTTCGAGGCCAGCCTGGTGTACAGAGTGAGTTCCAGGACAACCAGGGCTACACAGAGAAACCCTGTCTCAAAAAAACAAAAACCAACCAATCAAACAAAATAAACAAAACCAAACTAGAACCCTGCCCCCAACTCCCTATGCAGTCAAGCATGACCTCAAACCGCTCCTGCTCCTGCTCCCGAGTGCTAGGGTGGCCGGCACTCGCCAGGACATCTCTAGCAGTGCCACGGGCCACGGGTGCGCTGATAGGCTCGCTGGGCAGAGCCTATCATCTAAGTCATAGTCATGGCCGCTATTTATTTTCTTTCCTTTCATTTACTGTAGGACCCAGTCTCTTCCTGCCGGCTGCCTAGCGTCCTCACCATGAGGTGAGAGGCTTCAGTGGGCCACAAGCTCCTGCCGCAGTATGGAGCCCTCTCACAGGCCCAAAGAACCTACGGGCCAGCTGCTATAGATCAAAATCTCCAGAGCCATGAGCTTAAATGAACCGTTCTCTCCTCTCTCTCTTTTGGTTTTGTTTTACACTTGTTTTATTTCCTACGTATGTATGATATATGTGTGGACAGGAGGGCACAGATAACGCATGGACGGAGGCCCGAGGACAACCTGAGGGAATCGGCGCTCTCCTTCCACCACGGGCTTGAACTCAGGTGGCCAGTGTCTTTACTGAGCCAACTTGCTGGTCCAAACTTTCTCTTTTGAAGTTGATTGTCCTGGGTGTGTGTTCTAGTGACTGACACACACGTCCGTCTGTTGTCCTGTGCCCCTCAGCTGCCTGCTCCCCGGCACTGCCCCCCTGGCCTGACTCCTGCCCTCACCTGTACATGAGGTCCATGAGCATCTCGGGGTCCTCCTGGTGCTCCTTCATCTTCACCGTGTCTGTCAGGATCATGTGCAGGTTGAACATGAGGTCCTGAACCTGGGGCGTGGGGTGTCCGGGGTCAGCCAGGGCAATGGTCAGGGTTGGATGGGAGAGTGGGGCAGAGTGCTTCCCGTGCAGCCATAGTGACCTGAGCTTGACCCCCAGCACCAGGGAAAACACCAAGCATGGTGAGGCTCGGCCACAGTCCTAGTGTTGGGGAGGGGGCGGGGCAGAGTGGAGGGGGAAGGGCGGAGCGGGCACCGCTGAGCAGCATACTAGCTGAACCAGTGAGCTCCAGGTTCAATGGAACTGTGAATGATGGTACATGCTTTAACCTGCAATCAGGGAAGCCCATGTGTGTCCGTTTGAGGCTAGCCTGTCTATATAGTAAGATCTAAGACAGCCAGAAGTACACAGTGGGACCCATCTGAAAAAAAGCTCCTTACCCCCCCCCCCAAAAAAAAACACTGCCACAACAAAATAAAGTGAAGAGAGACTGAGGAAGATACCCCGTTGCCCTGGGCCTTCCACATGTTTGTACATACAAGTAGACATGCATAGGCACAGTGTGTGTCGGGGAAAGAACAGGGCAGGCTGGGTGTGCACATGAGTACAGCATGCAGTCCCAACCCGGGGAGGCAGAGCCAGGATCACCGCCACAAGTCAGAAGTCATCCCACGCCACAGAATGAGTTCCAGGTCAGCCTTGGCTAAGATTGAGACATCCACAAGAGGGCAAAGAAGTTGGAGGGGTGGAGATTCCAGTTACCTCAGAGCATGAAAGGCAGGGGCAGGAGAGTCAAAGGTTCAAGGCCAGCCTCAGCTATATAATGGAGATCGAGATCTAGGCCTCCTTGACTGGTGGGGGGTGGGGAGGGGAGGGAGGGAAAGAGAGAAGGGGAGGGAGAAAACTTTTCTCTCTCTCTCTCACACACACACACACACAAAATAAGGTTTATCTTGAGGGCTTGTCTTTGTGGATCATTCATAAAGTCTCAGCACTCAGGTAACAAACAGAGGCAGGAGGATTGCTGTGAATCTGAGGCCAACCTGGGCTATAGCATGAGATCTTGTCCCATAATACCAAATTTTTAAATACAAATACTAATAAACAAACAAAGAGACAGACAAATAAACCAAAAGGACACAAAGACAAGCCCACACGTTGTCCCCAGTGGGGGGGACTGTCATACGCGTCACCTGCTCAGCGAAGGTGCTGTCCCTCAGCCCGATGTCCTCCTCTGCGTAGGTCAGGATGGTCTTGAGGGACCTTCTCAAATGCTCTTCGCTAAAGTTCTGAGTTGTCCCCACGAGGGACGACAGGGACATGGTCACCAGCATCTTCACACGGGCAAAGTTCTGATGGTACAGGGAGGCGGCGTTACTCTGAGAGCCCAGGGCCCAGGCTCCCCGCGGGATCCTTGAAACCTGCTGACCTGTCGGCTGCCATGGCTACCCCTCCGCATCCACCTGTCCGTGCCGTGCTTCCCATGTTCTGACTCCTCCTCCTGGCCTAAGATACCGGGTGATACTTGCAATCGCCCCTGGGCCCTGTGGTCGTGCTCTACCCACCCCCAAAGCTGGAGCCCTGGATGAGCTTTGTGGAGACCCTGCGCCCATACATGGCCGATCTCGAAGTTCTGGCGCATGAGCAGGTAGAGCGAGGCGCTGGCGTGTGTGCGGACGGTGCTGATGCGGCTGCCACAGTGTCGCAGAAGCCTCAGGCAGAGGTCGGCACAAAGCTCCGTGTCTTCCTCGAAAAGCAGCTCCGGAAACTGTTCCCAGGACCCAGAGAGATGCTGTTCAGCCCTCCTGAGTGGGTCTAGGAGCTCCCTGAGGGAGCCTGGGCAGGGCGAGCTCCCACTCTGATTTGGGCCAATGATTAAGATTTGGGTTTGTGTCTTTGTTTTGACCCTGTCAAGTGACTTGGCCATTTTGACCTAAGGTCTATAATTTCATTTTAATTAATTTATTATTTGTGTGTGTGTGTGTGTGTGTGTGTGTGTGAGTATGTGTGCATGGGTGTGTACACGTGCATGTGACAGCCAGGAGTTGACATTGGGTGTCTTCCTCGAGAGTTGTCACCTTGTGTTTTGTTTGTAGGCCACCGTCTGACTGTGAGGTCAGAGGATGACTTTTGAGAAGTTCTCTCCTACAGTGGCTTTCAGATCTCTGGTTGTCAGACTTGCATGGCAAGGGATTTTACCTGCCTTGTTCCCTTGCTGGCCCATCTCATCTTGTTTTTGAGACCTGGTCTTTTATGTCGCTTAGGCTGACTTTACACTCCCTGTAGACCCAAGAATGTCCCTGAACTCCTGATTCTACCTCCCAAAGCCAGGATCACTATTTATATTTTTGCAAGGGTTTTTTTTTTTTTTTTTTCTTTCTTTTGTTGGTTATTCTTATTTTGAAACAGTATCTTAAGCAGTCTGGGCTGGCCTTAAACTTGCTATGTAGCCAGGGATGACCTGAAACTTCAGGTCCTCTTGCCTCCACTTCCCAAGTCTGGGATGGCAGGTGTGAGCCGCCATGCCATGCTCACATCTCAGTTCAGAACTGCAGTTGTGATGTCCCTGTGTCATGAATCTGTCCAGCACATAGTAGGTGGCCAATAAACAAGCTACTGTCATCTCTGTGAAGCATGGCTGTAGTTTAGGAGTGCTCACCTTGGAGACCAGGGCCCGCTGGGTGGCCAGGCCATGCTGCAGGAAGAGGGCACTCTGGGCGCTCCCAAGACTGTAGAGAACGACTTTCAGCACGGCTCCCAGGATGCCCTCACGGGCCTCGGACAGCATCACTGTCTTCATGTGCCAGAAAGCCATGCGTTAAGAGATTAGGGAGGCCTCCACAACTCGAGGGAGGAGAGGTCAGGGCAGATACTGGACAAGCCGTACCTGCACGATGGTCTCCAGCATGTCCAGAACCACCAGGCTGGCCTCTGTCGCCAGGTTTCCGTCCACCAGAGCTTCATGTTCCATTTCATCCTTGGTCCTGGAGGGCAGGGGAGAGCTTGTGACGTCACCTGAGTCAGATCCAGTGGCATGGAAGGAATGCTCTCCCACCCTCAGCTGTCCCTGAAGGAGTAGCTCCATAGAAACTGGTCTAAATCAAGGAATTCCTTGACCACATGTCACGGTCAAAGTGTGTTCCCAATGGGTCTTGTGTTGGAGGGCTGGCTCCCAGCTTGCAGAAGTTAAGAGATGGAGGGTGGGGGCAGTGTGGCTCAGTGGTAGAGCCTCTCCCTCCCTCCCTGCCTAGAATCCCCCACGCTGGGAACATGGTTCAGTGGTAGTGAGGGCTGTGGTTTGATAGCCCTAGAGCCATTTAAAGAGATAAAAAAGAGGTAGGGACTAGTTAGATATTCTTCAGTCTTTGGTTATTAGGAGCGTGTCCTAGGAAGGGATTAAAGTAGTTTTTCTTTCTTTTCTTTTTTTTTGGAGATAGGTTTCTCTGTGTACTCTGTATGTCTTTGGCTCACTATGTGCACAGGTCTGCAACTCCTCCACCCTCCACTCCTGTGAGAAACCCCTTTTTTGTTTTGTTTTGTGGCCTGCCTCAGTGTGGTGGTTTGAATAAGAATGGCCCCTATAGACTCGTGTGTGAATGCTTGTCCCTTAAGAAGTGACACTATTAGTGTGGCCTAGCTGGAGTGGGTGTGGCCTTACTGGAAAAAGTGTGTCTCTGTGGGGGCAGGCTTTGAGGTCTCCTTTGTTCCTGGGGATCAGATGTAGAAGGCTCGGCTCTTCCTGCACCATGACTGCCTGGATACTGCCATGCTTCCCACCATGATAATAATGGACTGAACCTCTGAAACTGTGAGCCAGCCCCAAAGAAATGTCTTCCTTTATGAGAGTTGCCTTGGTCATGGTGTCTCTTCACAGCATAGAAACCCTAACTAAGACACTCTGGCAGCTCCTCACGGCAGCGAGCAACAGACTCATCTACTGTTCAACCTACTTGTCCACACGGTCTGAGGTCTGTCTCCAGTGTGTGACACTCTTACGCCAGCGAACATTCTCTTGGTTTCCAAATGGACTTCTCTCTGCCGCACACCAATATATGTTCATAGACAGGTAGAGACAGAAAACCATATGTAAACATAAGGAAAACACACCCAGGTAGGAAGACACCTACATAGGGTTAAGCAGAGTGGGACTAAGTAAAGATAGACTTGCCCAGCAGGAACCACCGCTAGACACAAACGGCCTGTGAGGATAGATGGGATTCACATACATCCATGTACAGGTCAGTGAGATAGGAACTCTTTCTCTCCTAGAGCTGGCCTTGAACTGATCTCCCAAGCGCTGGGATTACAGGCGTGTCCCACCACACTGGTTCTCCAGTATCGTCTCACCCCGACTCCGCCGCACCATCTCCTGCCGTGCCCCGATGGTGCCCAGGATGGCCTCCTCCAGCCTGGCTTTCATGTCCAGGGACTTCTTGAACGTGAGGCTGTTGATCCGCTCAAAGGCTTTTTTGCCCTGGGAAAGCAGAGAACTGGGTCTGCTAAAACCCGAAGTAGCCTACTTCCCCTGCTCAGGCAAGTCCTAGCTCCGGGCCTTTTGCCAGAAGCACAGGTCAGTCTTTCTCTCCAAAATCTCACATCTCACCACCTCTAAATCCTCTTCCTCCCTTCCCAACATCCATCCTTCCTTCCTTCCCTTCCTACCACACTTCCAGTGGCCACAAAGCCAAAAACTACGCTGCCAGGCCCCTGCAGCTGTCTTCCTTTGTTCCTTCTTTCCCTCTCCAACTTCCTCATTTTTAAGACAGAGCCTCAAGGCGTCCAGGCTGGCCTTGAACTTGCTATGTAGCAGAGGATGATCTTGAACTCCTGTTCCTGCTCTTCTACCCAAGTGCTAGGAACCACAGGCTTATGTGTGTGTGTGTGTGTGTCGTCCCCCCCCCCCCCCCCCCCCCCGTCTCATTCTCTTCTCTTCCATGCTGCTGATGGATGGACCTTATACATGCTAGTCCAACACTCTACAACTGAGCACATCTCCAGGGCAACATTCTGATGAAGTCATGTGACACCTTACCCGAGAGCCGAGGACAAACACAGTCCACCCTTCAGCCTCAGCCCACGTTCAGTCTGCCCCTTCCCACCAGGCTCCTGCTGCAGGGGGCTCTGGAGGAATGCTGAGCCCAGTCCACTGCAGGCTCACCCACCCAGTCACACCTTGTACTCGAAGGCAGCCAGACAGAGGTAGAGTAAGTCGAGGAGGCGTCCCAGCTGGGGCAGGGTCAGGTCAGCAGCCCAGCGCTGCAGGAGTGCCGGCTCTGCATTTTTCAACACCCACAGCACACACACCAGTAAGGTCCGGCTGGACTCAGCAGAGAGAGGACAGCCTGAGCGAGCTGCCTGGGTGCAGAGGGAACAGAATCCATTTCTCAGTTCCTTATAGAAGGTGAATGGTGGCCAACTGTATCTCATGATATGAGTTCCTTTCTCTTTGTTTTGTTTGGGACATGGGCTGGCATCAAACTCCTGACATAGTCTGAAGACAACTTTAAGGTTCAGATCTTCCATCTCCCCAGGGCTGAGATCACAAGTGTGCACCATTCCATGTGCCCCAGGACTCCATGCATTCGAGGTAAGCACCCAAGCCCCAGCCAGCAACGCAGGCGTTGTTCCAAAGGTATCTATGGGGATGAGCCTCAGACTTACTGTTGAAGGTCCCTGGGAAATACTGGTTCGAGAGCCAGGAGCCAGAGGCCCCCCAGCGATAGCCATGGCCACAGATGGGTTGATGGTGCCTCCAATGTCCCCTTCACCTTCTGTATCTGAATCCAGCATGGAAGCCAGTCTTGACCGCTGCCCCGAGCCCTCTGCAGAATAGATGGCAAGAATGAGACACTGGTAGCACCTCGCTTCAGGTGAGAGCAGTGGCACAGGCTTTCTTCCCAGCCCTTGGGAGGCAGAGACAGGTGGATTTCTGAGTTCAAGGCCTGCCTGGTCTACAGAGTGCATTTCAGAACAGCCAGGGCTACACAGAGAAACCTGTCTTGAAAAACAACAACAAAATTTCCCAGTGAGGGCCTGGGAGTGTGTCTCAGCCTCCCGAATGACGGTTATGTGTGTGTGCCATGACACACCTGGCTGCCCAGGACAGTTCTCCACATGCGTGTTTCTCTACCATAATGGACACCAACAGTGTTTGACTTCCAGGTGAGACCAGCTTGATGTGGACACTGTGTTGAGTCTGGCCCAAGCTGCTCACCCTGAGGCTGACCCCCCACGATCAAATGTCTGGCCCATGAAACCGCATCTTCCCCAGCCCTCTAACCGGCAAAGCCGTGCAGCCGTGGCAGTGTGTCCCTTGCAAGGGAGAGCAGGGGCAGGTACAGCTCGGCCACCTTGGCCTTCACGGTAGCTTCTGTGTAGCGGGAGTCAACATCGTGACTGCACAGCAGGTTGTGCACGGCGCTAATGGCCTTCTTGTGCAAAAGGGATGCCCTGTGGAGTGACGAGGTGTTCAGCATCGTGCAGACATGGCTTCTGGCCCATGCCACTGTCCCTGGGCCACACCCAGGCCCCATGCTCACCCCTCAGCTTCTGGATCCAGGGCCAAGGCCAGTTCTGTCAGCAGGAGTCCGGACAGAAAATGCTGCTGCCTGAACGGCCCGCTCAGCTCGAACATGCTGGTCACCTTCGGGTCAGGGGCCTGACTGGAGAAGGTGGAGCTCTGCAGACGGTACAACGGATGCCCAGGTCAAGGATCAGAGGTGAATGGTCACCACCATGGCTACCATGGAAATAACTGAAGCTGGTTAGCACCAAGCTGGAGATGACTGGTTGGGGCGGGAGAGACATACATAGATCCAAAATCCGGGTATTTCCCATTTTCTACTCAGAAGGGCCAACAAGAGGGCTCAGCCGGGAAAGGCTGTCTCCATCCAGCCTAGCTGCCTGAATCTGAGCCCCAGGGCACACATGCAGAGAATCGAATCCTGAGAGTTGTTCTCTGACTGCCACACCGTCACACAGAACACATGCTCCTCCCATGAAATAAATACAAGTGTAAATTAAAAATATCTCATGACAAGTGTCATCACGATACTATTCTGCTCCTTTATTGCATGCTGACAATGTCAGTGTGATAGTACTGTTGGTGGGCATAGGGTTAAAGGTCAGAGGTGAGGCACGGGAGAGATGAGAGGGCTCAGCAGCTGAGAGCACTGGCTGCCCAGTATCCACGTGGTGGTTACAACCATCTGTAAGGCCAGTTTGATGGGATCCAGTGCCCTCTCTGGCCTCTGCTGGTACCAGGCATATATGTGATGCTAGTCATACACATAGAACAAAAATTAATAAATATTCAAAGGTCAGAGGTGAGGGGTCAGAGTAAACAATCCGTCAAGTAGGAGGGTGTGGAGCCAAAATTCAAAGGGCTAAGAAACAGCCCATTGAATGCAAGTCCAAGAACTGAGTTTGGGGACCAGATGGGGTTACTTTTGCTAGGAAATCTCTGAGAAGTCATGGGTGAAGAATCAGAGGTGAAAAGTCAAAGATCAAAGGTCAGCCAGGGTAGTGACCCGAAAGGAACAGAGAGATAATGGGTTGAAGGTGTGTCACTTAAGGTGAAAGGAAGGAGGCTAGGGAGAGGCCCACCTACCTGTGAGGTAGTGGAGGATACCGAGGGGGAGGGGGAAGCTGGGGGTGACAGGGGGCAACAGGGAGGTTAAGGGTCACGTAGTGCTCGTGACTACACAGGATGCGGGTGAAGTCCATTCGTAGTGTGAGTAGTGCAGCTGGGTTTGGGGCAGACTGGAGCCGAGTGGCCACCTGCAAGGAAGGCAATGACCCAGTGACACCGGCATCACCGTGCTCACACACTCCGCAGGTCCGAAAGCATGTCATCCGCCACACCCCCACACCCTCTGCCATGCACACCTACCTGCTTGTAGTGGGAGCGCACCAGGCTGAAGATGTAGCCTCGGTCCGCAATGGACAGGAGGTCACTGAGGAAGAAGGCCAGGCTAGCGTTGAGGCGTTCAGCTAGCTCCATGTCCTGCGGACACAGGGACCTTCAGTCCATATCCACAGTGTCCAGCCTGGCTCACCAAGGCCACCTCTGCAGGACTTCCTTACACCCTGGCTCTGTGACCCAGGTCCTCCTTCCTGACTTCATCCTCACCCTTCACGACCTGCTCACAATACTTTCATTCCACAGGGTCTCACTGTGTAGCCTTAGCTGTCCTAGAACTCACTGTGTAAACCAGGGTGTTTTCAAACTCAGAGATCTACCTGACTCTGCCTCTCCAGGGCTAGGACCAAAGGCCTGCATCACCACGTAACATCCAGCCCCGCTATACGTTTTCTTTCTTCTCCCACTCACAGCTGAGTAACTCACCCTCTACATCCAGACTTCAGAGGTTAACAGGATATATTTCCCAGGCTCCCTTGCAGCTGAGAGCTAGTTGACCACATTCTGGCCAATGAAATTAGAGGAGGTGCAAAGCCCTCTTTGAAACCCCTGGTGATCTGGGAGAGCCTGGGCCAAACTCTGGAAGCTCTACAGCCTACTTGTGTGCAGAGAAACATTTGGGTTCTACTAAATTGCCTATCATGTCTTCAAGCAAATTAACGTGCTTGACTGGTACACTGTCATCAGTTCTTTAATGTGCATCTATTGAGCACCTACTGTGTGCCAAAGCTGTGAAGAAAACATATTGTTCTGACTGCTTGTCCAAGAAAAAGTCTTAGGAGAGACAAGTGACAAACTAATATTACATAGATAGTCCAGGCTATCCTCAGACTTGTGATTGTCTTGTCTTGATCTCCCAAATGCAGGGGTCACAGGTGTGCACCACCATGCCTGGCTGGGCCACCATGAGTGTGGAGCCAGACATAGGTGGTGCTCATTACATGTCAAAGGAATGAATTAAAGTCCAGTGCCCATCCCAGGGACACTAATGTCAGTGCTTGGGACTAATCCAAGGACACCAAGATTGGGACCTGTGGACCAGCCGGGAGGTCGCTGGGATTGTGTAACTTGGGCAGAATTTTCCAAATCTGAAATATTCCTAGCAAATCTCCAAGTGACATTTCTCTTTAAAGACCAGGAGAGTTGCTGGGTGGTGGTGGCTCATGCTTTTAATCCCACACTCAGGAGGCAGGGGCGGGGCAGAGGCAGAGGCAGATGCAGATGGAATGAGGCCAGCCTGGTCTACAGAGCAAGCCAGGACAGCCAGGGCTACACAGAGAAACCCTGTGGTGGTGGGGGTCGGGGAATCAGGTACCTCCTGTTCTTCCAGAGGATCTGGGTTTGATTATCAGCACCCACAAGGCAGCTCACAACCATTTGTAACTCTACTTCCAGGGCTCTGACACATTCTTCTGACCTTCAAGGGCACATGGTGCACAGGCCAAACACCCGTTCACATAAAAATAATTTTTATTTTAGTTAAAAAAAAAAAAAAAAAACAAAAGAAGCAGCAGCCAGGCGGTGGTGGGTGGTGCGTGCCTTTAATCCAACTCAAAGGAGGCAGACAGAAGTGGTTCTCTAGCCTCAAGGCCAGCCTGGTCTACAGAGCAAGACAACCAGGACTACACAGAGAGATCCTGCCTCAAAAAAAAACAAAACAAAACAGGCAAAAGAAAGGGAAGAAATTAGGAGAGCCATCTCTGCAGGGCCCGGTTTGGACAGAGCAGTGTAATGGGTGTTTCTGTCTGAGGAAAAGTTACTTTCTGGCCCCATTCAACCCCACAGAAGAGTGTGACTAGGATTCAAATCCTTTTGCTTCTTCCTCCCTCTGGTATGGCACCAAGCCAAGCTATTCTGTCACTCTGCCTCAGTTTCCTTCTCAGTAAAGTGGAGATAACATTAATACTTTGTGGAGGACTGGTGAGACTTAAACGATCCAGCTGGAAGCATACAGCAGGTGATTAATAAATGCTTTCCTAAGAATACTCTGATCTTGACTACTGCTTACCTAATCCCGGTGGGGACTAGAATTGGTAATCCTAGAGCAACATCAGGGTCTCAGAATTGCAACATCTATTTATTATGTTTCTACTGTATACTGGTACTGTGCTAAGGGTCAAGGATGTGCTCCACACACACCCCGGGTCCTCGCTAACTTTTATTTGTCTCTTGATTGTTCCACTTCAGCCATGCTCACTTGCTCTCTGCCCAGCTGTGAACCTGCCTCAGGACCTTTGCGCTTGCCATTCCTCTGGCCTGCAACTACCAGCCTCACCCATTTCACCTTTCAGTTCTCTCTAAAACTGCTTTGTGAAGGCAAGAACTTGATCTGTTTTATTTACGGCTGTGTCTCTACATCCAGCCAGGGCCATGTAAACCATAGGTGCTCAAGAAAGAGACCATGGATGAGCAGACCCATGTGGCACACTGCATTCTTGACCACAGCATTGGTCATGTTTCTCTGAGAGGCCCTGAGTCCCCCCTCACCTTATGGACTCGGGTGATGACTTCCAGGCCCACAGAAGCCACCAGGGCTGCGATGTCGTCCAGGAAGCGCCCAGGGAAGCGCAGCTTGCGGGGAGTGTCCAGTCGCTGGCCCAGGAGCAGGTGTAGCTCCATGCTTTTTACCTGGGAGTGAGGGCAAGTGGGCAGGGCTGTCACATGCGCAGTGCATGAGGGCTGTGGGCAGGGCTTGAGAAGGGGCCAGGGCTGTAGTCTTGGTGCGGTGCGGGGTAGCAATGTGAGGGACATGAGCAGGAGGGGCCGTGGTGGGGCCTTAGGACCCAGAGGTTTGTGGTGTGTGAGGAGGCCAAGGCACACTTTTGTTTGAGACAGGTCTCACTGAGGCTGGCTGGTCGGCAAGTACCAGGGCCCTCGTTTCCTCCTCCCTAGGCTGGGATTACAGGCCTGCATCAGGTCCAGCCCTCTCCTTTTTACCTGTGTGCTGACCTAACTCCGGTCTTCATGTGTATGTGGCAACCACTTCACTCACTGAAACTTCTCCCCAGCCCGGGGTCTGAGTTTGAGAAATTCTGGGCTCTGTCTTGGAGGACTATGGGAGATGGGCTGGTGGGGACAGGACCAACAGGCACTGGGGAAGAGGACATGAAGGCACACCTGAAGGAATGTGGGAGCTCTCCAAGACTGACCTCTCAGCGCTTGGTGTCTCTTGGAGGAGGGAGGCCCCATCCCTGGGTTGAGGGCCTGGAAGGGGCCATGGGTGCTCTAGAGAGGGGGTGTTCACTGTCACTGTGTTCTCCTCACAGAAGAGCCTCAGGCCATTTCTTAGGGTTTCTAACTGCAGTTTCAAGGCGCTTTTTCTCAAGGGTCTCCTGGGATGGGGAAGTCCTCACCATGAGCTGGAAGAAGAACCAGGCGTGCTGCAGGACCAGCTCACGCACCGCACTGCCGCTCACCACCCACTGCAGAGCCAGCTCCTCGTGCAGCAGCTGCAGGCAAGGCCATGGTCACCGAGAGCCACGAGACACCCCACCCACACGCCCCTTAGGAAGGCATCCCTTGGGGGATGCAGCCCGAAGCCTGGTTGGGGGTCAGAGCAGCAGGCCATGCGGACGGGATGAGGGAGGATCCAGTCCCTGCTGGGCTCTGGATGTGGGGAGGAGCGCTGGACCCCTTTCTCATGGGGCAGTGGGGCAGACATCAGGTCAGCCACCCTACTGTCCCCTCTACCTTCTGCATAGTGTGTCTTGGCTGAGGGGCTGGCAGGGCCGAGGAGGAGGCCTCAAGGTAAGAGGATGCCCGACTAGAGCTGTGGTCGACGGCCTGGGGAGGACGGGATGGAGAGCATGGAATGGAGGGATGGGTTAGTGATGTGGACGAGACACAGACAAGGAACATGGATGGAGGAAGGATCGGTCCACATGGGCACGGGAAAGAGCGACGATGGGTCTGGATCAGCACGAACACGGGAGGAACCTGTTACAGTTTGAATATATCCCCAGAAACCTCGTTCATGGACTAGAGATTTGTTTTTTGTTTTTTTTTGAGACAGAGTCTCATGTAGCCCAGGCTGGCCGTGTGGATGGCATTTGGTGGTGGGGCCTTTGTAGGAGACTAGCATTAAGGTGAAGCTAGGAGGGTGGGACCGGAAGAGAAAGGCAACCAAGGTGGAATGCACCTGTAACCCTCTGAGGGTGCTGAGGCAGGAGTACCATGAGTTCCACATCAGGGGAGACCTTGTCTCACAATAAAGCAAAGAGACAGGAAGGAAGAGAGGGAGGAAGAAGAAAGGGGAGGGGAGAAGAAGGACCCGAGTCCGCTGACTGTCGGTCACCATGGGCCATCCTTCACTACATAATACAGCACGAAAGGCCGGTGCTGGGCTTCCCTTATCCTCCGGAGCCATGAATTAAACAGTTACTCTTTCTATGGCCCCGCCTTGAGTACTTGTTCTAGCAATAGAAAAGCAACTGAGACGATGAACTGGGCTGTGAGGGCAGACGGTGAGAGACAGGTCTCTGTGAAGGGGTGTGTGGATGGAAGTGAACACCGGGCACTGAGGGAGGACAGGGGTGGTGTAGATGACGAACAGAGGCACTGAAACCAGATGTGTTGAGAAAACAGGGAGTTGGACATGGTGGGGTCCACCCGTCACCTCGGGCACTCAGGAGACTGAGGCAGGAAGAGTGTGACTTCCAGGTCACCATGGGCTACATAGCAGGACTTTGTCTCAAAGCACAACAACCAAACCAAACCAACAATGACAATAAGGGCCAGGCGGAGAGCACTTGTCCTCCCGTGTGTGAGGCCCTGGGCTCCACCCCCAGCACGGGGGGGGGGTAAACGGAGTACAGGTGGGAGAGATGGAGTGGAGACTAACGATGAAGATGGTGATGGCATGGGGTGAGCGCAGAGGGCACCACTGCAGACAGGGAAGGCGTGGTGAGTGGAGCACGGATGAGCTGGAGTTAAATGGAGGAGCTGGACCACAGGTGCAGTGTGTGACCATGGAGAGACAGCAGACACACAAGGAAAGCAAGACAGCGAAGGTGGTATGGGGATGACAGGCCTGGCCTCCTGCTCCAGCCTTGCTAGGACCTCATAGGGCCTTCATACCCCCCTCTATGAAATGGATACAGGGGTGGCCCAAGCTTCACGACCCTTGCCTGACTTCCTGGTCAGAAGATGGTGGAGCTGGCTCAGCCACTGGCACTCGAGTGCCCTGCAGGCTCCTGGGCCCAGCATACACTGGCTACTCAGCATGTCTGAGCCTGGCCACATGCTACAAAGACCACTTCCTGCCTGGGACACCACCTTGCTTCTACCTTGACACCTCCTCTTGGCTCTCCAAGTCCTAACTGACCTTTCGGGAAATTGAGAGCAACCCTGATTAAAAATGCTAGGGGTCGGCCGGGCGGTGGTGGCTCACGCCTTTAATCCCAGCACTTGGGAGGCAGAGGCAGGCAGATCTCAGAGTTCGAGGCCAGCCTGGTCTACCAAGTGAGTTCCAGGACAGCCAGGGCTACACAGAGAAACCCTGCCTCAAAAAACCAAAAACAAACAAACAAACAAAAAATGCTAGGGTTGGGGCTGGAAACATGGCTCAGCAGTTAAGAGCACTGGCTGTTCTTGCAGAGGACCTGAGTTCAATTCCCACCATCTACATGCTGACTTAAACTGTCTGTAGCTCCAGTTTCAGGGGATCTAATGCCCTCTTCTGACTTTAGAGGGCACCAGGCAAGTTCAGCGTAGATACACAGGCAGGTAAGATACCTGTACACATAAAATAAATCTAACCAACAGCCTTAAGTGCTGGGGTGGGCTGGGCTTGAATCTGAGCTGGGTGAGCATTTGCCTAGCTTGCTCCAAGTTCTGGGTCCCATCACGAGCCCAGTATGGACCAGCCACAACGGCAAAACATGGGGTTTACCACTGAACTTCATTCCTATCACTTTTCTTTGGGGACAGGATCTCATGTTCTCTAGACTGACCTCAAACCCCTATGTAGCCAAGGATGACTTTGAACTACTGATGTTCCTGCCTCTATCCCCGAGGGCTAAGTTTACAGGCATGTACCACCATGCTTACTGTACGTGGTGCTAGGGATAGAGCCCAGGGCTGTGTGCACGCTAGGCCAGAGCTTTCCGTGCTGAGCTCCAGCTCCAGCCTCTTGAAGGCAACTCTACCAGCCCTGTGAGCCTGCTCACAGACTGACGGGTGTCTGTCTCGGGGATGTGTACGCAGCTCAGGAATTATTCTTCCTAAGGAGACCCCACTGAGAACCTTCCCTATGCCTAGGCTTCAGACCATGTTGTTGAGCACTTTAGTGAGAGTCTTTTTGTTTGCTTTGTTTTGACAAGATACGAGGTAGCCTGGGCTTCCTGGAAACTTCTAAGTAGCCCAGGATGACCTTGAACTCCTGTCTCCACCTCCCAAGCATTGAGATGACAGGCAGGCAGCTGACATTTTGGTGTGCTACCTAACTTCATCTTAGAAACTGAGAGATTCAGAGGCAGCCAATCACCTGGGCCACAGGGCAAGGCCTAAACCAAGGGGGGCTGGAGCCCAGGCCCACTGCAGGTGAAGTCCCTCCCCATACCAAGTCCCTGGAAAGGGGCAAAGTTGGAGAACCTCCTGTATGTACACAGATGGGGACCTCCAGGGGTCCAGGGCCACCCCTCTGAGGGCTCTGTGTGCCAGGGGATGGTTAGAGTGGGGAACAGCCATGCAGGGCAGTGAAGTTACAGGTGGGTAGAGTTATATATGACATATGCATTTATATACCACCCCAGAGTCTTCTCTGTCGGGGCTAGGGTCTATGTTTTTTTTTTTTTTCCTTACTGTTTTTTGTTTGTTAAGACAGGGTCTCATTGTGAGCCCTGGATGGCCTCCAACTCACCATGTAGACCAGGCTAGCCTTAAACTCAGGGCTCTGCCTGCCTCTAACTTCCAGGTGCTGGGATTAAAGGTGTGTGTGCACCACCACACTAGGCTTTGCTTCTTAATCTTAATTTTACTTCTTGGTGGTGCTGGGGATAGAACCCAGAACCTCATGCCTGCTGTGGAGGAGCTCTGCCATGAGACCTACCCCCAACCACACCCACAACACAGACCTCCACAGCCCCAGACAGTCATGTGGGGTCCTTGCTGTCCTTCAGGCAGCCCCCAGGGATTAGTTCACTGCAGCCAAGAGGGTGGGAAGAACCCATGCAAAGACGGACACAGTGTGGAGGCGGGTCATGAGAGCACCTGTCTGGGATCAGCCCCACAGTATGGGGGCACCCGCCGCAGCACAGCCTTGCTGCCTCCCGGAGCATAAGCAGAATTCACCCAGGAGTGTGAGCGATCGACACCCTGAAGATACAGAGACAAGGGATGACGTCCTGGGCCAAGCATAGGGAAGGAGGTATGGGAGACCAAGTGAATACTGCCCCAAAGCACATATGTGCCATGCACATACCTGGGCAAGTGCAGTGTCCTTATGCATGTACAACTGCCTGGACTGCACATGCATTTAAACCCATTTGGATCTACACATGGATTCATATATGTATGTGCACACGAGGCCTGTCCATATGCACTTCTTTGTGCATGGGGTAAGCACATACATGTGTGTGCATGGGGTATATGTGTATGTGCAGTGTGTGCATATATCAACGTATATGTACACATAAGCTACACATGTACATGCATCTTTGTACATCTGTGCAAGGGACATGTACACACAGCTCCATATTAGTGTGCACAGGTTGCACGTGTACATGCACACCTGCCGAATCATGTACATTATACTCTGTTGCCCCGTCCTGCCATTCTCCAGCAACTGAACAGTCCAGAATGCCCAACCAGCCCTGCAGCTATGAGAGCCTCAGCCTGGCCACGCAGCTGGGATGTGACCTTCTTTGGAGCAGTGACTTCCAGGTGGTCCTTCCTCCATCAGCACCGAGCCTGCAGCCAGGCCTGTGAGGCTGGGGCTTGCCCTACCTTGCTGGCTAGGATGCGGGACACCTCATCGTCCACAGAGCCGGGGACCACGGCCAGGTCAGGGTTGCTGCTGCTGATGCTTTAGACCGTGCCAGGTAGAGGCTGGCAGGGCGGCCGGAGCCGCGGGCCAGTGTGGCAGCCTGTACCGTTGCTGGAGGAACCTCTGCAGAGAGGGAAACCGTTAGCTCAACACCTGCCATGAGGGCGCCAGTCCCTTCCCAAAGAGTGCCCTGCTGAAATCACTTTCCTTCCCTGAGTTTCCATATTCTCAGTGTAAAATGGAGCTGACCATGGTTCATGGTTCATAGGACTTGGGCAGACAGAAGACAATGGGATGGAGCCTGGGGTCTGTGTTCATAGCTGTTATCCTTGTGTACAAAGACTTTAGCTACCAGGGGCTACACCCCAGCCCAAGTTCCTCACCCTCCCTTCTTTCTGCTCCTCTTCTGCCCCCCATCTTGTTCTTTCTGGAGCTGGGATTTAAACCCTGTGCCTCAGGCATGTCACTGAGCCAACCCCAATCTAGTGACTGCTCACTGTGTAGAACTTTGAAGAGCACTATCATTCGTGGCTCTCTGTCCTCATGAGGTGAATGCCGCTGCCACCAGTATTTCCTGTGGCCCAGTGTTCTCCATCAACACTCACCGCCTGGCAGGCCGAGGTCACCTCCAGGGAGGCGAAAGGCGTAGTGGACATAGGCAGCCAGCAGTGGGCAGTGACCACGGGAATCTTGGACGGCCTCCAGGTTCCGGTGCACAAGGCTGGCTACATGAGCCATAGCTTCAAAGGCCCCTCGACCCAGGTTCACTGTCGGACAGAATGAAGGTCAAGTTCCACAGCCCGCGGCCTCTCAGGTCCCATTCATTTTCCAGAGGAGGGAAGGGAACATAAGGGCTCACACACACAGGTCATTCATCTAGGATCTTAAAGGACCTGCACTGGGGTCACTGTCATATGGGAGAAACTCAGGCCAGAGAAGTGATGAAGAAACTCTGAGTTGGGGAAGAAACCACAGTGACTCACCCATCTGGCCACAAATGATCGGTGGCCGCACAACCAAGCGGACAAGCTTGTCTAGCACGTGGTGGGAAAAGGCCACAAGGGGCTCTGGGCTGGCAAGGCGCAGGGCTGCCAGGCTGGCTCGCAACTCCTGCTCCATAGTGCCCTCGCTCAGCACTGTCTCCTTGAGCCGGAATGGAAAGATCCCTTCCTCTAGAACATGTACCAGGGTGAAGAACTTATCCAAGTGGGGGTCCTAAGCAGAGGGAAGGGCAGGAGGTGAGCAGAGAGCCGAGGGCAGAATGCAGTGTCCCCTTCCCCTAGTCAGCAGTCTGGTCAGATGGAACAAAGTCATGTCAGTGGCTGGAGGCCAGACCTTTCCTAGCCAGCTGCAAGTAAGTCTTGCTCAATCCCAGGGTGAGCAGGAGGGGAACAGGCCAGGGAGCCTGGGTTCTCATCCCTCTGTACCTGCGGGTGCACGGACGACACAGCTGTGAGCTCCACACTGAACACGCCCTTGTGACCGTCCACCCAGCGCATGCCCGGCAGCGCTACCTGTGGGAGGAAGAGGTGGGGTGGGCACAGGCTGACCCTCCCCCATGCATCAGGCCACCAAGCCAGGCTGTGGCCGTGGCACTAATCATTGCAACATCACAGCCAGGATAGGAGCCCGGCCTGAGGGAGCAGCAGGGTACCCTGTCCCTAAGTCCATTTCCAGTGGATGAAGGGAAAACCCTAGGGGGTGGATGGACCCACAGAAAACAGGGTATGTTCACAGAGTGAACATTAACCGGGAAAGCCAACGGCATAAAAATAGCATTCCAAGGGGGAATCTGGAACCACAGGACCTGTTCTTCAGCTGGTAGAAGGGAAGGGGTAGTGGCAGTCTTGTAATGGGGTGGATGGAGGGGACAAACTGGCAGCAGGAGAGCCAGGTGTGGTGGTACAGACCTGCCATGCCAACACTCGGGAGACAGGCAGGGATCAGGAGGTCAAGGTCATCCTTGACTATACAGAATTCCAGGCCTGCCTGGGCTATGTGTGACCTTGTCAAGATGTTTCAGTGAGCAAAAGCTTATGGCTGAGTCTAAGCCGGGACTTGCACAGCAGGCAGAGAGGACTGACTCCACAAAACCATTCTCTGACTTACACACAGTTCCTGTAGCACACGAGGCCCACCCCCAAAATAACAAAAAATAAAAATAAAATCACAGAGAGGCTGGGGTCCTTGGTGGGAGGACAGTGAGAGAGCAGAGGGATATCCGGAGTATAGAGAGACAACAGGGTGCAGAGCCCAGCTACAGAGACATTCTTGTTGGGGTGGCAGGAGGCACAGGGGACCCACAGATACCCATCCAGGCCAGCAAGGCTCTCAGGGGCACTGAAGGGAGGCAGGCAGAAGGCAGTGAAGGCATCAGTTGCAGGCACAGGCACGTACATCCGGGGTCAGGACTGAGTAGCTGGGTGGAGGCTGGTCCACAGACACGGCAAGCAGAAGGGCCCAGTTCTCAGGCGGCCATGTTGTAACAGAGGGATCCACTGGGAAGACAAGGAATGGATGAGGGTCAGGTGTGGCTAGAGAGCTGGGGGACGGGGCAGGGAGGAAGCTCTGGGGTAACTGTGGCTCACAGTGAAGCCCACAGGCGTCTCCAGGGCTGTTCCTGGCCGGGGCTGGCAGCTGACATGGTAGAAGGTAAAAAAGAGGTGATGGTTCTCGGTCACGCAGGCAGGAAGTCGTAGCTTGAATTCCTCATAGAATTCAGGAGACCTGGTAAGACAAGGCCAGGGGCTGGGGGCCAGCTATGGAGTGGGCATCTTACGGGATGACTCCCCGTCTCAGCTTATCTCGTCTGCATACTGAACTGTAAGCCTCTGCTCTTCCTGCTCCATGCATACCCTCCCTACACTTGGCCACCCTGACCCCCTCAGAGTCTCCGAGGGTCAGCCCATGTCTCCGGCACCCAACCCTGCATACTTGTTATGGTAGACCACTGGTGTGAATGCCTCTCGGGTGAATTCGCTGCAGCTAGATTTCCCAAAGATGACCTGTGGGAGTGGGGACATAGGGGACCCACTGGGGAAACCATGCCTGCGCCATCCCCTTCCCTCCAGGGGAGGGTCACTGCACTGACCGGCAAGGCCTGGCTCTGGTCTTCGCCTGCCATGTACTGGATCCGCACAGCCAGGTTACGCACAGAGCCCTGGCGACTGCTGAAATTGAGGCTGTGTGGGTACACGAAGAGCAGATTCCTGGAAAAGGAGGGATTGGAGGGATGGAGGACCCTTTAAAGGGATGGGTACAGTCATGGAAGGGGCAGACATGAAGCATGTGCATGTAAAACAGGGCGGCTGTGACCCAGGTGACACGAAGAGTCATCGATAGGTGAAACATCTGGACGCACACATCTAGATTCAGGGAGGTACAAGGCCAGGCTCAGATGGGTACTGAGAGTCAGAGGGTTTTTTTTGTTTTTTCTAATTCAAGGTCATCCTGGTCTACATAGCAAGTTCTAGGCCAGCCAAAGCTACATAGGGAAATCTCTCTAAGAAAAAACAAAAACCAAACAACAACTAACATTCAAGATAGGGTCTTGTCTTGCCCAGGGCAGATCTGAGTTTGCTATTTAGCTAAGGAGGACTTTAAGGTCTAGATTTCCCGTCTCCACCTCCAAAGTGCTGGGGTGACAGGCAAGTGCCACTATTCCTGGCATATCAGGAACTGGGGGTGGAGCACAGGGCTTTGTACACACTAGGCAAGTACTCTAGCAAGCGAGCCCCAGCCCGCCCCTGAGGGCCTGAGGCCTGGGAACGTGGCTCAGCAGTTTAGGGCATGCACTGGTCTTTGAGAGGGTCTAAGCTCAGTTCACAGCACCCACAGCAGGCAGTCCAGGGGGACCTGATGCCTCTGGCCTCTTTGGACAGCCCTGCCCCCAAACAATAAATAAATAAAACTTTTACAAAAGGTGGTCTCACCAGTAACCAGGTGGCATGACTGGCCTCCCCAGCACACAATACCACCTTATTGTCCACTGGAGTTATATATAGGGTCTATCTCTCAGATACAGAGAAAACCAGAACCTGGGGCTGGAGTCCTGGTCCTGCCTCTTTACCCCAACTTTAATTGCACAAACCCCAACTCTGTAGGCCTCCGTTGCTCAAGCTGTATAATGGGGGCATCTGGCCTGCCAGCTCAGCTCAGTACCCACAACCGATAACAGTGACAGTCATCATAGAACCTATGTGGCACCCTGTGGGTGTCAAGCTCCATTCCGAACATCAACACGAATAACTAACTCCACGGCCATTTCCCGTGGTGATAGAGATGGAACGCTGAGTGCCCAGCAAGCCTTCTCTACCTGGGAGCTTCACCCAGCCCTTGTTTTCTTAGAATAAGAGAGGATCTAGTCTCTGCACCCCAGGCTGCCCTTGAACTCAAGTTCCTCCTGCCTCAGACTCATATGTGTAACATTCCATTTGCAAGGAAAGCAATGGCTGTTCCTTTGGAGTGCCCATAGCGGGTGTCCAACAAATGCTTAGTACTACATGTGGGATCCCCTAAGTAGGGAAAATGGGGTGCAGTACTTGCCCTGAGCCTTCTAGGAAGTTAAATCGAAGTTAGTATGGATCATAGACCGACCGTGCCAGGAGTCAGGCTCCATGACCTTGGAAGGAGGCTGTCATGTCATTTTTGCACCCCTCCCACAGCTATCAGCTATACTCAGTGACCCTTGCATTAGCTGTTTGCAGGAAGAGACAAGGAGAGCAGATGACACAGTGCCTGGAGTCCATGCGAATGGCAACCACATGAGACCCAAGCTTTGGTGGGGCTGGAGCCCCTGGATCGCCCTCTGGGTGTCTCAGCAACACTGGACCTGCTGTGTCTGGTGTGAAGGGAGCCATGGCTCACGGAGGCCATGTCTGCACTTAGATGGGAAACTGAAGCTCAAAGCAATGCTATATATAATCATACAGACCCTTTCGCTGAGCTCTCTTCGGTCTGAGCTAACCCACTACCCCTCACCCAACACACAGCTGGCCCTGCGTTCTAGCAGCGTGATATCAGCATGGCCTGCTTAGCCATCAGCCTGATGCAACGGCTGAGCCTCTGCCAGGCCCTTGTGCAACAGTGGCTGGTTAACCATTGACCAGGGGGGTTAATGGAAGCCTGTGGAAATAAAAGGTGGCCACAGCAGCACAGGATCCACACCCCAAGACTGTCAGCCATGGCTGTACTTGCTCTCTGCCTCCTGTGGGCCTTAGCAACAGCAGTGCGACCTGCCCCGGTGGCCCCTCTGGGTGGTCCAGAGCCAGCTCAATACGAAGAGCTGACCCTGCTCTTTCATGGGGCCCTGCAGCTAAGCCAGGCCCTCAACAGCGTGTACAGAGCCACAGAGGCTCGCCTGACAGAAGCTGGGCACAGCCTGGGCCTCTTTGACCAAGCACGGGAATTTCTGGGGAAAGAGGTCAGTCAGGGCCGGGATGCGACACAGGAGCTTCACACCAGCTTATCGGAGATTCAGGTGAGCACTGGAGCTGGGGTGTTGTTGGGTGGATAAGAGTCTGAGGAAAAGTTAAGCCCAGAACAGAGGAAGAGTGATAAAGTGCAGGGTGACCAAAGTTGACCTAGTGACCTCGCTGATGCCACACCATCCATTGAGCAGGTGGAAGAGGACGCTTTACATCTTCGAGCAGAAGCCACAGCCCGATCGCTGGGAGAAGTGGCCAGGGCCCAGCAGGCTCTGCGGGCCACTGTACGGAGACTACAAGTGCAGCTGAGAGGCGCCTGGTTGGGCCAAGCACACCAAGAATTTGAGACCTTAAAGGTAAGGGGCTCTCTGCTGGGCAGTGGTGGCGCACGCCTTTAATCCCAGCACCTGGGAGGAAGAGGCAGGCGGATTTCTGAGTTCGAGGCCAGCCTGGTCTATAGAGTGAGTTCCAGGACAGCCAGGGCTATACAGAGAAACCCTGTCTCGAAACACCCCCCCCAAAAAAAGGTAAGGGGCTCTCAGGCCCTGCTCCCCAAGAAGAAGCCACAACTGAACCCTGAGCTAGAGGACCCTTCAGTTATATGTGGGGTTCCAGCCTCAGTGACCTTCTAGAAGTGACCTTCGCAAGCAAGAGCAAGAACCAGGCATGGCGGTGCTCGCCTGTTATTCTAGAAAGAACTCTGGAGGCAGGGGCAGGAGAAATAGAAGATTAAAGCCAGCCTTGGCTACAAAGTTAGGCCAGATGACTTACACGGTGATACTCTGTCTCAAAAAGAAAAAGAGAACTGGGTATGGTAGCCTATACCCACAACCCCAGCACTTGGGAGTAAAGGCTGGGGCTTAGGAGTCCAAGGTGACTTCTGGCTAGATAGACATCTGAGTTAAGACTGTGTACATGAGACCCTGTCTCAAATAAATGATAATGAATGATGAATGAATGAATGAATGAATAAGGGATCGACAAGGTAGTTCCGCAGGTGAAGGCTGCCAAGCCGGATGACCGGAGATTGCTCCCTAGGATCTACGTGTGGGAGGGGAGAACCCACTCCCAACAGCTGTCCCTTGACTTCCAACATTTGTGCTGTGGCATGTGCACGCATTAGATATAATAAACTTTAAAATAGAGTAAGAGTAAAATAGAGCAAAGGTAGAGTCTCAAAATGCAGGGGGAATGGCTACAGTAAGTGCTCAAAAAATGCTTATTACTATGGCATCCGGTGCCATGTATTAAGAACCCAATCAGTACTGTTTGATGTGCATCTATAAACTATACAAAGCAACTCTTACCTTAGTAGATACCTTACAAATAGGGAAACTGAGGCCAGAGGGTCTTGGACATTTGCTGGGCCACATGGATTGTAATAGAGAAACCTGAGTGGTCAGGAGATAGGAGGTGACCCAGACCTCCCAGTTAAGGTCTATATGCTACCCCACAGGCTCGAGCAGACAAGCAGAGCCACCTCTTATGGCTCTCACTGGCCATGTGCGGCGACAGCAGCGGGAGATGGCAGAGCAGCAACAGTGGCTGCAACAGATCCAGCAGAGGTGAGCCTGGTGGATTTCCTCTGGGGTATCGAGTGGATGTTGCCTAGGTCCACTGAAGGGCACCCCCACCCAGCATGGCCTTGACTGAGCTCTGTCTGCCTCCCTAGACTCCACACGGCAGCCCTCCCAGCCTGAGACTGCCTGGATGCCACTGAAGACCAGTTGTGCTGCAAGGAACACTGAACTGCTCCACCAGGCCCAGAGGGGGGCCGATGGAGCTGGCTGCCCATCAGCTGGACCTGGCCAGTGCACCCCGCTTCCAGGCAGAGCAGAGACAGAAGCGAGCAGGCAGGATGGAAGGCAGAAGACAGACCTGTGGAGGAGGACTGGAAAAGGACATGAGCTCCCTTATGCCCACACACCCCACAATAAAACAGAATGAGGCAATCTATGAGCACAGTGTCCATGCCTGTTTCTGCAAGCATAGGGGCTTCGTCGACCTAGCACTAGCCAGCCTTGGCAAGTTAACTCTCTGAGAATAAAAATTCGGGAGCTGGAGAAAAGAAGGCTCTAGTTAAAAGCACACAGTGCTCTTGTAGAGGACTCATATTTTAGTCCTATCTCTCCTATCAGGTGGCTTACAACGACCTGCACCTCCAACTCCTGGGGATCCAAAGCCTCTGGTCTGCTCAACACCTCACACAGGTGCATGCACCCTACCCAGGTGTGTGTGCTCAGACACAAGTGCATGCACCCACACACAGGTGCATGCACCCTACACAGGTGTGTGTGCTCAGACACAGGTGCATGCACCCACACACAGGTGCATGTACCCTACACAGGTGTGTGTGCTCAGACACAGGTGCATGCACCCACACACAGGTGTGTGTGCTCAGACACAGGTGCATGCACCCACACACAGGTGTGTGTGCTCAGACACAGGTGCATGCACCCTACACAGGTGTGTGTGCTCAGACACAGGTGCATGCACCCACACACAGGTGCATGCACCCTACACAGGTGTGTGTGCTCAGACACAGGTGCATGCACCCTACACAGGTGTGTGTGCTCAGACACAGGTGCATGCACCCACACACAGGTGCATGTACCCTACACAGGTGTGTGTGCTCAGACACAGGTGCATGCACCCTACACAGGTGTGTGTGCTCAGACACAGGTGCATGCACCCACACACAGGTGCATGCACCCTACACAGGTGTGTGTGCTCAGACACAGGTGCATGCACCCACACGCAGGTGCATGTACCCTACACAGGTGTGTGTGCTCAAACACAGGTGCATGTGCTCAGACACAGGTGCACGTTCCCACACTCAGGTGCAGGTACCCGCACACAGACACACAGACAATTAAAAAATAATAAAAGCCAGGCATGGCAGTGAACACCTTTAATCCCAAGTCTTGGGAGGCATAGGTAATGAGTCTGAGGCCAGCCTGGTCTACACAGTGAGCTCTAGGACAGCCAGGGCTACATGGTGAGACCCTATCTCAACAAATAATAATAGTAACAGTAAATGTTAAAGAAAAAAGGTAGGGATCCTGAGATAATTCAGAGGGCAAAGGTGTCACCACAAGCTTGGCCTAAACCCACAGAGTAGAAAAGAATTGATTCTGCAAGTTATCCGCTGACTGTGTGCTGTACCCCTCCCCCAAATAAAATGAAGAAACATGCTAAGAAGGTTTTTAAGCCCAGGTGGACAACACCTGAAGAGCAGCACCCAAGGTGGCTCTGGCTTCCATATACACTTAGGCACTCACTTACCCTTAGCACATACACCCCCCAAGAACACAGAATCATAAACGTGCACATATGCACACACAGGAAGAATGGGGCCCTGTCCAACCCACAGGCTGTATGTACCTGTAACAGGTATGGGGGGCGTAGACCTCACGGGCAGGGAACTCCAGGATCTCCTTGGTGGGCCGTCCCCTGGGGTCAGGGTACGGCTTGACGTGAAGTAACTCAGGGGACAGGCAGAAGTGCAGGTTCTCGGGTGCAGGGGAGATGTCAATCTTGAGCTGAGCTGGGGAGAAAGGGCTTGGTTTTCACCTGCCTCAGCCTCCTAGCTGGGGCACTTCTGCTGGGGCTCTGCCTGTCTCCTGATGCCCTCTGGGGGATGGACCCTCACGAACTAAATCCCACTAGCTGCCCTGTTCCTTCCACTGCCTATCCATGCCCCGGGGTTGGGTCGCTAGTACCATTATCCTCAGCACGGATGCTGAATGACTGTGTGAGCAACAGGGTGCTTTATAGGGTGCGCCACACACCGGTCACTGGTCGCAATCGCCTCAGCAGGGACGATGGTCGCCGCATGTCCGCCAGAAACTTGAAAAGGTCTTCATCACTGAGCCGTTCTGCCTCCTGCCAGATACAGGTTCCCCAAGGTAAGGGGGCTGAAAGTCCCCAGGATAGATGGGACCCAGGGGGAAAAGTCTTTGTGTTCCTTTCCGCCCAAGCCCCTTGTCCTAAGGTCACCTGTTTAAAAAAGTTGGTGACAGTTAACGTGGCCGGGCGGAAGCTGGAGAAGCTGCAGGCATCATCCCCACTATAGCCTCGATCCTGGGGCCCCCGACGACGGCGTTCGGCCCAGGTGGGTCTGCGTTCTAGGAGACAACAGCACGGTGGCAGAGCACGACAGGAGTTAACAGTGCTGATCGCAGAGGGAGGGCGATAGGTGAATGCAGAGGTGAGCCGCTAGCGGCGCGCATCCTCACCGCCCTCGGAGTCGGAATCTCGGTCCTGTGGCCCGACGCTGCTGACGATGTTGGCCAGGTGCACAGCGGTCCAGGCGAAGGGCATGCGGTAGCGACCCAGCCTGGTGCAGAACTGCTCGGCCGCTAGGCGCAGCTTCTCCAGCTTCTCTTTGTTCTGTGGGGAGACGCACCCGCCCCCAGCTCAGCGGCCCTCCTTTGTGCGACACCCTCAGGACCTGAGCTCCCAACCCTGTCAGGCTCACCCACATATACCTTCACTGTGTCCGCCTCCTTCATCACCATGTAGGGTTCGCAGCACTCGCTGATGTCCCCCTGCTGCAGCACCTTTTCCAGCTGCAGGGCAGAAGAGCCCAGAGAGGGGCTCCTTTAGCCCCATTTCAGTCTTCTGGACCCTCCTTGACCCACACGTACTTCATCCGAGACTAAAGATGAACCCAGGACTCCTGCTCTCACTACAAAGCTCTGGTTGTTCTGGAACTCTTTGCATAGACCAGGCTGGCCTCAAACTCATAGAGATCCACCTGCCTCTGCCGTCTCAGTGTTGGGACTGAAGGTGTTTGCCATTACACCCAGCTTTTTCTCTAACAGATTTTTGTTTTTAATTATGCATACGTGTAAGCGCAGTGCCCACAGTGACCAGAAGAGGGCACTAGATCCTCCAGCATGGGTGCTGGGATGTGAACACAGGGTGACTTCAACTGCTAAGCCATCTCTTCAGTTTCTCCCTTCCTCCCTCGATTGTCCTCCCCTCCCCCCTGCTTCTTGTTCTTTTGAGACATGTCCACACTGTGTAGCCCTGGCTGGCCTCAGGCTTGCTTTGTAAAACCAGGAAGGCCTCAAACTCACCAGGAAGGCCTCAAGTTCTGCATGCCTCGGCTCCCAAGTGTGTGCCCCCACCACCTGGCCTCTTTTTCTTTCTTACACTGGGGATGGAAACCAGGCCTCCAAATACATCCTCAGGCCCTTACTGGAGGATTCTAGGAAGGCCCTCTACTGCTGAGCCATACTGGGTTCGATTTTTGTTTTGAAATTGAGTTTCATGGGACTCTGACTTTGCTCTGCTTGGCTTTTTGTCAATCTGACATCAGCCAGGGTTATCTGGAAAGAGGTAACTTCAATGGAGAAAACCCTCTCCTCAGATTGGGCCTGTAATCTGGTCTGTGAGGCATTTTCTTGCCTGATGTGGGAGGCATCATGGTGGGTGGTGTCTTCCTGGGCAGGTGGCCCTGGGCTTTGTAAGAAGAAGGCTGGCACATGGAGAAGACTGAGTCAATAAGCAGCACTCCTCCATGGCCTCTGCCTCAGGTTTGGCTCCAGGTTCCTGCCCTGTGTTCTTGCTCTGACTTCCCCTCATGTTGGAGTATGAGAGGTGTAAGCTGAAATACATCCTTTTCTCCCCTTGGTGTTCATCCGAGCAGTGGAGGACTGCTGTGGCCTCCTCATCAGCTGGGCTGAGACGCATATGGCCGTGGCACTTGCTGCATTTTTGTCTGTCCACACTGAAGCCATGACCCGGAACCCAGGACTCCAGTCCTGAACACCTCAGGAGTTGTGGGACCCCAGACAAGGTTCTTATGTGTTCTGTGCCTCAGTTTCCCCATCTATAAAGTGATGACCACTGCAACCTTCACCTTAAGGAGCTAGACCTCAAGGGCCTTTTCCTTTTGGGACAGGGTCTGGTTTAGCTGCTCAGTACAGCAGGCTGGCCTGAGAGGACTTGAGTAGCTCCATTGTTGAAACCTAACCACGACTGAAGAGATTCCAGAGCACACTAGCTCACCTTTCCTGCCCCATCCACAGAGGAAGATTCAACTGTTCCTGTTTGCTTTTTAGACAGTTTCTATAAGCAGCGCAAGCTAGCTGAAACTCACAGTCCCCCTGACTCAGCCTTCAAATGCTGGAATCACGGTCTATCTCACTGAACCTCTGGCTCTAATCATCACCCCCTTGCAGGGCCCCAGTAGGCACCTTGACAACCAGGAAGATGTCAGGAGAGGGGTAGGTCACGGAGAAGATGGCAGAGCGTGCCAAGGTGGAGATGGCCGGGTGGGTGCCATGGGCCCGGAGTAGCCCCTTAACGGAGTCCGAGTTTAGGTCAAAGTAGAAGTTTTCTGAAATCTGGGGAGATGAGAGGAAGCTAGCTGAGAGACACTGCTCCACAGCCACCCCATCAAGGAGTAAGAGGGAAAGACTGAAGAGGAAGAGGGAAGGAGGAGGAGGGAGAGAGAGGGAGGGACAA
The DNA here is from genome assembly GCA_021653895.1 of Mastomys natalensis. Lineage (NCBI taxonomy): Eukaryota > Metazoa > Chordata > Mammalia > Rodentia > Muridae > Mastomys > Mastomys natalensis. The sequence continues at coordinate 691,997 of JAJTUV010000695.1, forward strand.
AAAGGGAGAGAGAGGGAGGAAGGAAGGATGACTGAAAAAGAGGTAGGGAAGGAGGGAGCAAGGAGGAAGGGAGGGAGAAGAAAGCAGAGGGAAGAGGGAGGGAGGGAGGAGGAAGGAGAAGGAGGAAGAGGGCACCTACCTTCTTCTTCTCCCGCACATCATACAGGGCCAAGGTGCCAAAGATGGGCTCAATTTCAATCTCAAACCTGAGGATAAATGGGGGCCAGCTCCTTGAGAGCTGTCATCCACACATTCTGTGCCTGCTTACCCACCGCTACCCCCCCCGCCATCTTCCTTTTAGGACAGAGTCTGACCCAGGCTGGCTTCCAACTCCCTTTGTACCCTAGAAGGACCTAAAATTCCCAGTTCTCCTGCCTCCGTCTCTCAAGTGCAGGATCACAGCGTCTCCACAGTGCTGTGGATGGAGCCCGGGCTTCCTGCATCCAATCATTCTACCACTGAAAACGGAAGCATTCTGAACTACATCCCAGCCCTCACTGTTTTAGGCAGCCCGCGCCTTATACTAACTTTTGTCTTCTGTGAGTGTATGTGGGAAAAGTGAGAACAGCACAGGTACTCTGCTAGAGAGCATGACACTTGTGAAAACCAGAGTCTGGCTCTGGCCTGCCCACCCTCCTGCTGAGAACAGGGTGGATGGGAGGGTGGAGTCCAGGGCTCATCAGGAGCAGCCCCAGGAGCAGCCAGAAGAGCGTGGGAATGGAACAGAACAGGAAGTGCACTCCAAGCCTGGCCCTGCCCCTCCTGGACCCCGTTTTTTGTCTGGATCAGAGCAGGAAACAGGACTCCATTCTGGCCCTCAGCCCCAATCTTAGAAGTTGGGAAAGCTGTGGGCTCACACAGTCATTCAGCAGTGCTCACAGGACACAAGACCAGGGAGTGGATCACAGACTTGGAGGAGGTCTTGGGACCCAGAGAGATGGAGCACATCTTGGGGGCCGGACTTTTAGTGAGGGGACTGGCTGAGGGTGGGGGTCAGCATGTGCTTCTGCAGAGGCAGCATGTGTAAGTGACTGTGCCTTCCTAGAGGGGAAGGAAAACACCCATGGTGCCCTGCGGTGGGGAAGCCCACAGGGCTGCCCCCTGACTCACTTGAGTGACAGGCACTTCACCAAGATCCTCTGTCCAAAGTGTTCTCGGGGCGGCTCGGGGCGGCTGCAGCGCTCCACAGCTTCATCCTGCAAGGGGGACGGGACGCTCTGGGGTGGATCCTTCAGGGAACTTCTAGGATGCTTGGCCCAAGACTGGCTGCAGCCAACCCCCAGCTCCAGCTCCCCATGCCCCAAGCCTGATGGAACTTCAATGATTTGCTGCCAGGCGTTGCTGTATGTTGGTCCCCGGCCTCGAAATGCCTTCCCTCCTTCTCGCTCAGTTGTAATCCCAGCATCAACCATCTAGCACTGCTGGGCCAATTCAGGCATATGCAGTAAGTACTGACAGATTTTCATTTGGATAAATATCAGCGTTTAAAGCAAGCATTTGCTAAACGCTGCATGCATACACAGTCTCTGATTTAGCAGTCAGGTTTCCAGGCACGTTACCTTGTGAGGATGGTGGGTGTCTAATCAAGCAACCACACCTCATGCTGGCACAGTTTCCACATACCACCCCAGTCAAGGCTTCAGCCCCACCTCAGGCTTTTGCCCAGCTGCAGGCTAATGCAGGAATTCCAAACACATCTAAGGTAGGTTAAACTATGACACTCAATAAGATAGCTATCTGCATTACACATTTCTTTGTTTTTTTTTTTGTTTGTTTGTTTGTTTGTTTTTTTTTTGTTTCAGAGACATGGTCTCATGTAGTTCTGGTTGGCCTCAAATTTACTATATTGCCAAGGCTGACTTTGAACATCTGATCCTCTTACCTCCATCTCCTAAGTGCTGGGATTATCAGCACGAGGCACCATGCAAGCTTGAATGCATTTCTGACTTATGTACTTTGATCTTCAAATAGGTTTACTAGGGTATAACTTCATCATAGCCAAGGAATATCTCCATTCACTACATACCCAGAAAGTAGTGACTAAATAAACATACATGTATACAGCCAGCACTCAATAAATGGTTAAACAAAACATAATGGTATGCACTAGGTGCCAAATAAATGGCTAGATAAATAGGCATATATGGTAGGCGGTCAGCACACTGGCTGATTAAACAGAGAAGTATACAGTAGGTGTACAGTGGAGATATGGCTGAATAACTGAAGAGATAAGCATTTGGTGTTCAATAAATGAAGGTCAGACAAACAAGGATCCAAATAATGGCACTAGCTGAAGATGGGTATACAGTAGGCAGCCAATAAATGTTGGCAGACGCTGGTCTGGAAGCAGTGAGCCAGCCAGTGGGCACCCACCTCATCAGGTGCTGGGTACAAGGTGAGCAGGGCGGGGGCCCGGTGCTGCCGCCTGAGGGCTTCGTTGCGCCGGTCCACATCCTCCGGAGCCGCCCTCTCCAGCAGTGTGGGCAGCAGGGAGTCCGCAGCCAGGTTCCTCAGGCTGAAGATGCCTGAGGCCCCACTGCTTCGAGGGGTGTCCTCTGGGGAGCCCGAGCAGTGCTGGGGGTCATCCTGCAGGAGGGAGCGTGCAAGTACTGAGCGCCAACTGCAGGCACCAGTTCTCCTGAGTCTGTCCCTACATGGAACAGAAGCTGAGGGCAAGCCAGGTGGGGTCCCCACTACAGGTTATTTGGGGGCCTGGCTGGCCTCTCCAAAAACTTCTGGAAATATTTCTATGCAGGGAGCTCTTTACCTCTGTGGTGGGAGGTTACCCCACCCACAGGAGACTCTCCTCTGGCTAATCAGAACACTCCTAATAACTTCTCTGTCTTTAGGCTAAGCGCAAAATGGCCCCACTGGCCAGCCGCAAGGATTAACTCCAAGTAAGGCCCCAGGGCTGGACCAATCAGAGCCTTCTCGGAGCCTCGGTTCACCGTTGCCAGGGAAGAAGAGAATTCTCACCTCCAAGTGTGTGGCTGACCTAGGACCACCTACAGTTAGCTGTGCTCATAGCCCTGACTTAAATCTAGTCCAGCTCTGTGACTTTGAGCCTCTGACCTGACTACCAGCCTCAGTTTCCCCTCCTGTATCTTATTTTCTTATTTATTCTTCATCTCCCTCCAGGCCCCTAGCCCGAGCTGAGGATGGAACCCGAGCCTAGCATCTGCACAACACTTTCCCACTGAGCTAAACCCACACCTCCTGAAACACATCCTACAAGAAAGGAATTCACCGTAGTAGTATCAGATGATTTTGATACAGTAAGTGTTCAGTAGATGCTGACTAAGAAAATATAAGCATTAGTAACTTTGTTGTGCCTCAGTTTCTCTACCTGTGAAGAAGGATAATGGTTGTGGTCCCACTCACAGGATAAAGGTGCACAAGCAGAAAGCCATCAGTATACACTAAGCACTCAATAAACGTGCATGATTGTGACTCTTCCCACTCCTGAACGGGGCTTACTTCACTCACTGGGATCAAGGCTAACTGGGCCACTTTCCTGAGTCTGACCCCTCAATGACCCCAGTCAGGGCCCCTTACCACATCCTCAGGACCCGTCCTCTCATCTCCAGGGGTATCCTGCTCGAAGACCTGGCAGGTGAGGCCTTTCTGTCGATCCCTCTGAGTCTCTGTAGTGATGGGGCTGTATGCTGTACTCAGGTGCTGGTACCTAGCAGGAAGGTGGGGCGGGGCTAAGCAGGAGGCGGAGCTGGGGATTCTGACTTGTGATGAGCCCACATGACATCTACCTTTAACTAAAGAAGTCCAACTGCTCATAAATGGAATAGTGGGTGGATAAGCAGAGGAACCGACCACAAACAGTGCAGCTCTTTGACCCTCCTTCCCCTCCCATGAGCTGCCCAGGTAAGACCCACCTTCTGCGCACAATGACCCAGTCCTCTGAGTACATCTCCACCGCAGCCCTCACTTGGGTATCCAACTTTCTACAGCAAAATAAACAGAGGCAGGGTGAACATTTCCAAAGGCCTAGGAGAAAAGGACTATAGATACTAGTGCTCAGGATGCTGAGGCAGGAGGATTTCTATGAGTTACAGACCAGGCTGGGACACAGTGTGAGACTGAAGATGCAGCTCGGTGGCTGGCTTCATGTACCCCAAGTCTTAGGTTCCAGTCTCAGCACTGCATAAACCAGGAGGCAGCAGCTGACCTCCCAGCGGTGGGGAGACAGAGGCAGGAGAACTGGATGTTCAGGACTTAGTCTGGGACTATATGAGACCCTGTCTCAAAACACACAGACAATGGGGTCCAGAGATGGCTCAGCGGTTAAAAGCACTGGCTGCTCTTCCAGAGGACTCTAGTTCAGCTCCCAGCATCAACATGGTGGCTCACAATCACAGGTAATTCCAGTTCCAGAGGATCCAATGCCTTCTAGCTACCATGGGCACCAGGTACATAGACGATACCCAGAATTACATCAGGTAGATCATCCATGTGTGTAAAATAAAATAAATCTTTAAAAAGTAAAAAAAGAAGCCTGGTGGTGGTGGCGCACACCTTTAATCCCAGCACTTGGGAGGCAGAGGCAGGCGGATTTCTGAGTTCGAGGCCAGCCTGGTCTACAGAGTGAGTTCCAGGACAGCCAGGGCTACACAGAGAAACCTGTCTCGGAAAAAAAAAAAGTCAAAAGGATGTTGCTTGAGAGGCGTGAGGCCAGTGGGGTGCTTGCCACAAGGCACGCAGCCATGCAGGCACGAAGACGACTGTTCAGACCTCAGCACCTGCAAAGCAGGTGGGCATGGTGGCCCACCCCTGGTCTCAAACTCAGAAAGCAGAAGCAGGGGATCCCTAGAGCGAGCTGGCTAACAAGACTAGTCAACTTGGCGAGCTCTGGGTTCAAGTGGGAAACCCTGCTTCAATATATTAGAAAAACAAGACAGAGGAAAATTCCTGAAGCCTGACCTGCACACTTATCAACTGAGTGCATACATACATACATACATACATAACAGACAACACACAGACACATGCATACACACAGTATACACACATACATCCACAAACAACAACAAAATACTTTTAGTCAAAGATGCAACAAATGAAGGCTCAGAGGGACAGTGATTTGCCCAGGGCCACACAGGTGTCCCGAGCCTGAAGGTAGACCTGGGAGTTTGAGACTCTGGGAGAGGGAGTGGGGTTTGTGTGTGTGCAGAACGCACCCATCCTCTGGCACCCCAGACTCTGTGGTCCGACATTCTCGGGGCTGCTTCAGTAGTTCTAAGTCATCAGCTGGAAACTCTATCAAGTCCCTGAGGGGACCGGGCTCTACTTCAGGTGGCCGGCTCAGAAGCACATCCTCGAAATCCAGGGGTTCGATGACCTCCGTCAGAGGAACCTGATTGGAGTACAGCGGCCATGGTGCCCCCGTGAGAGGCTGGGAGTATGGCCACAGCTGACTTTAGCCTGTAATAGGGGGTGGCGGGAGCCCCCGAGGCTGCTGGGGCAGCTGAGGGTCTAGGGGAGCCAGTGAGCTCAGACTTTCCACAGCAGCCTGGCTAGGGGCCTGCCCCCTCCCTCCAGGGACTCCAGGAAGGAAATCACACCCTGGTGTCTGGAAAGACTCTAATGGTAAAAGGAATGGCCAGAGACAATTCCTGAGGCCCCACCCCTTCCCCCTGCGGCAGGAAGTCTCTTCCAGCCCCTAGCCTGGGGCCCCATCTGGGTGGTCCAGGAAGCTGGTGTCACCCCCTGAACCACCCTTGGAACACACACACACCCCTGCTCTGTGCAGATGGGTGAAGGACAAGGACTCCCTCCTCCGGGCCACTGATCCAAGCAGAGTCAGAGCAGTGTGTACCCCTCCGCTGCCAGCCACTGGGCAGGGACTCACCCCCAGGGAACTACTGGAGCGTCGGCTGGAGTGGGGTGAGCCACTGCGTTCCCGGGACACCTGCTTCCGGACCTCAGCAGCCACAGTCCTGGGAAGACAGGAAGGGAGTGTGGGAAACAAGGAAATTCAGGCTGGTGTGGCGCAGGAATGGGGGTAGTTTTATTTGTAGGAGAGATCTCGGTGATGAAAGGAAAAATAAAAACAAGGGCTTAAAAACAAAAACAAAAAACAACAAAAGAGGCCTGTGAGATGGCCCAGCAGGTAAAGAGGTAAAGAGCACTGCCCTGCCGAGTATGAACACCTGAGCCCAGTCCCCCACCCCAGACTCACAAGGTAGAGAGAACTGAGTCCCCAAAGGGGTCCCCTTACTTCGGGTGCCACACATGTAAATAAACTAAAAACAACAATGTGTAGCACAGTAGCAGAGGGCTGGCCCTGCCAGCAACAGGCCCTGGGTTCCATTGCCAGCACCACAAAACTAAACAAACAGATGGTACAGGCTGCAGGCCTCTATCAGACTGCACCCTAGTCCCTCCCTACACCAAACACCAACAGGGAAATCTCACTGTGCCAGACTTGAGAGAGTGACGGGGTTCTCTTCCACAGTCCTCCTCCTAGACCCGTCAAGGTCCAGAGGGAGACATGCTCCCTCCATCTTTCCTGAGTATTCTAAACACACCAATCCAGCACCCCGCTCTGGCACAACACTCCTGCCTCCCAGCCTCAGTTTACCCACTCACAGATGCCCTGACCTCAGAGGTCAGAGGAGACCAGAGGACCTCTCCACTGACATTATGTTAAGTGTGTGCTCTCAGAGAGTCTAGGATGAGGCTGCCAGTGTGGCGTCCAAGAGGACCCTGGCTTCAGAGAAAGAATGGCACTGATGCACTCCTGGAGCCCCAGTCCTGAAGGTGGTGATTCTAGGTAGTCAACAACAGTCACATTGTTACATTGCAGTGCTAGGATGACCTCTGGCCTGCAGCGGCTGCGGGATACCCTTAGCCCTCAAGGAGGATTCACTGCAGGGACTCCAGCAGAAACCTCGCCCCAACCCTGCCCTCCATTTCTTAACTACAGCCTTTCAGCACAAGAACCCGCTCGCAGACCTCGGTTCACACCAGGTTCTAGGGAGCTGCTCCCTCCAGGACAGCTGAGGGTAGGAGAGGGCTCCTCTGTGCCACAGTATGGAATTAATGAGAGCCCGCCCCGGGCTTCCCCGTGGTCTGACCTGCCCAAGTGAGCTGAATTGGAAAGGCAGCTGTGTGCCTTTGAGCAGGGAGGACACCTTTAGGGATCCTGGGGATCCCTCCTCACACTAATCAAGAGCTCTCTGGTGATGAGCACCTCAGCCCAGTCTGTCATAAAAATCAAATCACCAAAAACCTGAATTTGGGGACCCATTCCTTTCCACTACCCACTGTGCCCGCCCCCCAACACACAGGTATGTCATTGCATACCCCTTCCACGTGCAAAATAAACCAGCTAATATTGTTTCTAGAAGGTAGCATTGTGCTACTGCTGCAGCTCCTAGGCAGGTGCTTGCTTTGCATGCCTGAAGCCCCTGGTTTACCGTGCAAAACCAAAACCAAGGAAAAGACAATTGATGGGAGGTGTTTTCCTCTTCCCACGATTGGGTCTTGGGAATCAAACTCAGGATGTCAGGCTTGGTGGCAAGCCCCTTACCTGCCGGGCCCTCTCACTGACCCTAGCAACAAATGTAAACTTAGATTTATTATTTTACGTGTTTGAGTGTTTTGCCTGCTTGTTTGTAAGTAAGTATGTATGTATGTGCATACCTTGTGCCCTTGAGCTTAGAGGAGTGTAGTGTCTGATTTCCTGGGACTGGAGTTATGGGTGATTGTGAGCTACCATGAGGATGCTGGGAACCAAACCCGGGTCAGCTTACCTAACCCTGAGCCATCTCTCCAGCTCAGTGAAATTAAAGTGAAAATGAACTCAAATTTGTACTCAGATTCAAGCCTTCAAGCAGACTCCCCCGAAGCCAGAGGCACTCAGAGCCCGTGGGATTATTATTTTTTAAAAGATGTCAGGACAGGGGCGAGGCTGTGGCTGGAGAAAAGCATAGGGAGGGTGGGACACTGCTGTTGGCCTTTGAAAACAGTGGTGGATCTGCAGCCTCAGTCATGGGGGCCACTGAGTACATGTTCTAAATTCCTACGATGGCCTTATGCCTTGTTACCAGGGAGTGACTGGGTAGAAGTGCATGCAACTGTGGTGTGTGTGTGTGTGTGTGTGTGTGTGTGGCCGGCGTTCGCACCTGTGTACAGATGGAAGTCAGAGGTCAACTTCATGTGTCCTCAGGAACCATCCATCTGTGACTGGCCTGGGCTCTCCATTAGGACAGGCTGCCGGCAGTGAGCTCCCAGAAGCCACCATTCCCCATCCCGAGCTCCCCGAAGCCACGTTCTCCATCCCCGAGCTCCCAGAAGCCATGGTTCTCCATCCTCGGCTACTGGAGGCCACAATTCTTCAGCCTCGGCTCCGGAAGTCACCATTCTCTATGCTTCCAGAGCCCCGGGGTTACCGCTAGTCCCAGCTGGCTCATACTCAGATGTCAGGCACTGAACTCAGAGCCTCATGCTTGCATGGCTGTTTGCTGACTTCATTATCGTCCTAACTCCAAAAACATCTTTTGAGACAGGGTCTTGTACAGTCTAGGCATGGCCCCAATTTCAATACGTAACCCAGGCTGGGCTCGCGCTCACAACCCTTCTTCCTTCCATGGCTCACATGCTAGGATAACAGGCATGCACCATTACGCTGAGCCTCCTCCATATTTCTCCCCCAAATCTGACTGGCTTACGTTACGTGTCCTGGTAGAAGACCTCCCCTCCTCAGGAGGGTTCTCTGAGTAGCCCTGGCCATCCTGGAATGTGACCTGTAGACCAGGCTTACCTCAAACTCAGATCCACCTGCCTCTGCCTCCAAGTGCTGGGATTAAAGACATGCGCCACAATTGCTGGTAGAAGATATTTCTAAGAACAGAGATAGTCTGCAAATGGCTCAGCAGGTAAGGGCATTCGCCACTAAGTGTGATAAACTAAGTTTGACCTATGCAACGGGGGAGAGACTAAGCAACATCCTCAAGTTGACCTCTGATGTCTCACCTGTGCTGTGATACCTGTGTACACACACACACATACACACACACACATGCAATAAGAGTATTTTTTTTTTTAAGAGGCAACACACTAAGTTGAATTGACTGGGTTTCTACAAATCAGGTCACAAGTGCAACAAGAGATATTGTAGCAACATCTCAGGCTGGCAACGTTTAAAGGGCCTATCCTTATAATGGGAAGGATGACAAGCCAGAAACACTGGAGAGATGGCTCAGTGGTTAAGAGCACTGAATGTTCTTCCAGAGGTCCTGAGTTCAATTCCCAGCAACCACATGGTGGCTCACAACCATCTGTAATGGGATCCAATGCCCTCTTCTGGTGTGTCTGAAGACAGCTACAGTGTACTCACATACATAAAATAAATAAAACTTAGGAAAAAAAAAAATCAGAAACAGGGTCTTAAGCATGTTCCCACTTCCGTCAAATGACTCTACAGAAAACCACACAAACCTTTGGGCATATATTCTTTTTTTTTTTTTTTTGGTTTTTTGAGACAGGGTTTCTCTGTATATCCCTGGCTGTCCTGGAACTCACTCTGTGACCAGGCTGGCCTCGAACTCAGAAATCCGCCTGTCTCTGCCTCCCAAGTGCTGGGATTAAAGGCGTGCGCCACCACCGCCCGGCTGGGCATATATTCTTAACGACACAACACCCAGAAAACTCTCTTATCACAGAGACACAATCAGAACCCATGTCCAGATCTCCAACTCTCCAACACTGGGGAGTAGAGACAAGAGGATCCCCAGGGCTCCCTGGCCAGTTCACGGACCAGTTTAGATCCCAGTGAATGGCCCTGCCTCAAAAAAACAAAATGGAGGGAGGCTGGCAAGATGGCTCAGTAGTAACTTACTGCCGGAGCCTGATGACCCAAGAATAATCCCAGGAAACTACAAGTAGAAAGAAAAGGCTCTTACAAGCATCCTGTCACACGCATTCGTGCGTGCACACAGGGGGGGAGGGGGTATACACACACAATAAGTAAATGCAAAAGATATGGATTTTAAACATTAACCCTACACATCACCTCATGTGGTCATCCTGGCACCCAGCAAACTGAGGTAGGATTGCAGGGATTTCGAAGCCAGTTTGGGCCACACAGTTCCAGGCAGCTAGGATAGGGTGAGACCCTTTCTCAAAACAAAATAAAGCAAACACAAGAGCAAGGTGCTGCAGATGTGGCTACCATTGAAACTGAGTGTGGCAGCCCACGTCTGTTTGCCCAGCACTGGGGCAGGGGGCCCAGGAGTTCATGGCCGCTCTTGGCTACATAGTGCATCTGAGGTCAGCGTGGGCTACGTGACCCAGTCCCAGACTAACAAAACATAACAAAGTAGAACCCAGACTCTACTCAGTCCACTGATGTTTGGTTCATCTGGGATTAGTGGGTGAACTCAATGGATAGGTGAAGTCTGTGTGCAGAAACATCTATTTATCTACCAGGCTGCTTGGGAAGTCTTGGGCTTCCTCACTGCATTAAGGGCCCAGGATCTCTTACCCTGGGCTCCGCAGCTATGCTCCTGCACAAGACCCATCTTTCTCACTTGAGCCAGGACTTAGGAGACAAAAAAGCACACAATGTATGATGGGGAAACAGAAAACTGCCCAACTGCTCTGCCCTAGGTCACAACCCTCCTCTATCCAGAACGCTCCATGGCTCTCAAAGTCCCCCTTCTGGTACAGGACCTTATAAAATCTACTCCTATTGGTCCCTCTGTGGCCCCAGGACCTTTGCACTTGCTTCTTCCCTGGATGATGGGCAGATCTCCTCCTTCTCTCCTTTAGGTCTGTGCTTAACTATACCTAGTCGACCACTGGGACCCTACCCCCCTTTCCTGGCTTTAGATTCCCACCACACCACTGACACATCTATGCTTGTCCTGCCATAGCAAAATCCAAGAATGGGCTACTTTCTTGCATCTCCATCAGGGTGGGATACACAGTGGCTTCTCTCACATAAGGGTGGCCAGACAGGTCACCAGTGGATCGGATACCAGAGATGATTACTTAGCCTACCTCAGATTTGAGCCTCTCTCACAATCCAGTGGCCATGGAAAGGGATCCCCAGCATCTGTCGCCTGTCCCCTCCCCTGTCTGCCCACCAGCTGGTTCAGTCCCCAGCCCCCTCGGCCCCCTCCCACGCCCAGCCGGTGCTGGGAGAGGCTGAGGCAGGAGACTGAGGGGCTGTCCCCAGCTGTCCCCCAGCTCCAGCAGCTCCTCTTCTTCCCAGACAGCTGGGTCCCGGGACCCTGGGCGGGGGAGGGGTGCGAATTACCCCAGGCCGGCGAAAGGAAGGACAGCAAAAGGGTCGGAATGCAGCCTAGCACTCTCGGAACCCGGCCCGCACCGACCCGGGATGCGCTTCCTCCTCCGGGAAGTCCTCGGGGAGCCCGGTACGCCCCCGCTGCCCGCCAGCCCCCAGCACTCGCCCGTCCAGCCCAGAACGGCCGTGACCGCGGCCGCTCTCACTACCTGTTGATCTTGTGAGCGAAGGCGCGGCGCTCCGAGGCCGCCATGACGCCCCGCGTCCCGCCGCAGCCTCCCGAGTCTGGGCAGCCGGGCTGGGCGGGGCCGGGCGCGGGAGAGGCGGGAGCCTACGCTGACGGGGGGGGCCTGCGCTTCGAGCGCCTCGGGCCCCGGAGCTAGGACTGGGATGACGCGGGATTTCTCGGGGCGGTGGTGGCGAGGCAGAGCCTACTCTAGGATGGGGAGGAGCCTTCTCTGGAAGGGGGCGGGCTTTCCTTAGGATAGGGCGGAGCCTTTCTGGGATGGCGCGGGCCAGTACTGAGGTGGGACAGGAAACGCTGGGATGGGGAGAGACAGCGCTGACAGGAGGATGGAGCCACGCTGTGATCTGGGATGTGGCTACTCCGGATGAGGACCGGGATAAGGCTGGAGAGGTGAGGATCTTTTGTGGGCGTGGCTTGTGAGGGGCGGCCCTTGATGGCCGGGACATTGTGAGTGGCTCATCTCTGAGTTGGGCTGGGAATTGGGAGTTGGGGATCCAGGTAAAGCAGGGCATGAGTGGGTGTGGAGCAGGGGCGGGGCATGGGAAGGACTGTTCCCTTCCACTAGGATCAAGATGGGGAAACAGTCTTCAGGGGAGGAAAATACTGAACATCAAAACCTGTTAGTTGACCCGGAGGCACTCTGCCTAGAAAACACCATCAACGTCACCAATAATTTCTTAGGTTTTGTTTATAGCGTGCAGGGGACATAGGTGGAAAGAACTGTTATTTACCACTATTAACAAGTGGGTAAACTGCAGCCTAGAGGTATGGAGGCTTTTGCTTAGTAGCCCTCAAAAGGGCCTCAAGGGACTCCATGTCAGTCTCTGGGTTGCGGTAGAGAGGTGGATGAGTCCAGCTAAGCTTGGGGGTGTCACTCTAGGAGATGTGACTCAGAAAGCTGGTATCGATACCTGAGGAAGCCAGACCGGAAGCTTCTGACTACCTGAAGTTGTAGAGATGTCTTCATTAATCTGTGTCCTGAAATATCTTCCCTATAGCCTTCTCCCAACAACAGTTTTCCTAGAATTTTTTCAGTCCTGGCTCATCTTTGGATATGCCAATTGTCTACTGCCTCCACACTTTCTCCCTGAGAAGCTTCAGCCTTCTGAGCCGTCACAGTCAAAACAGTCTAGGGAGGGTAGGTAGCTGTGCAACACTGGACATGTCTGCCTCAGAGCTTTTACATGTACTGTTCTTTTTCCAGCTTGTGGATGGATGCTAGCAGGAGCCCCATCTACAGAGGATGAAATTGGGGCCAGAGGGCAGAGTGACTTGCCCCAGTTGCCCAGCAAATCTACCAATTTCTAAAGCCACAAAAAGGAAGTCTAGATGGTAGGGGGCACCCCCTAGATAGCCATCTGTGCTTGGTCTGTGTACACAGCTGTCAGGAGCCCACGCACCTGCCCAGAGTGGTCCAGCTGCTTCGGCCTAGGGATGCAGACTCTAACTCCACCCACCACTCTGCTGGGCCACACCCAATGTCACTCAAGTCCCTGAGTCTTCCTCTCAGACCAGGTAGGGAACATGTGTGGTCCTGGGGACATCTGTGTCTCACCATATCCTTCCTTGCTCAGCCCTCTGTGGTCCACCTCACTTGGGTCAAAGTCCATCCCATAACCTCCAGGCCCTGTGTAATCTGTTCTGTCACCACCTGCCCTCATAGGCTCCTCCTGCACTCCAGCCCAACTCTCCTCCTGCCTCTGGCCCCTAAATGTTGCTTTGAAACATTAGGATGTGGCCCACGCATACTCCAGGACCTTTCACTGGCTGTGGGTTCATCCCCCACCCTCTACCAGTGAGTGCAGGCATGTTGTCTTTTACATGAGGAAACCCAAGACTTGCCATTATCTAATGTATCCATTCAGATAGTTTGACCAATGTGTCCATGTCAGATTTAAGGTTTGGACACAATGTTCCATGTCAGTCATCAGATTTAAGGTTTGGACACGATGTGTCCATGTCAGATTTAAAGTTTGAACACAATGTATCCATGCCAGGTACCAGGTTTTTTTTTATATATTATTATTTTAAAGATTTATTTATTTTATGTATATGAGTACACTGTCGATCTCTTCAGACACACCAGAAGAGGGTATCAGATCCATTACAGATGGTTGTGAGCCACCATGTAGTTGCTGGGAATTGAACTCAGGACCTCTGAAAGAGCAGTCGGTGCTCTTAACCACTGAGCCATCTCTCCAGCCCCTCCTCCCCACCATTGTCAGGTTTAAGAGTTGGACACAATGTATCCATGTCAGATTTAAGAGTTGGACACAAGGAGCTTGGTGCAAAAGAAAGCAATTGGGCCTCAATTCAGACCTGGCTGTGTGACCTATAGTTCAATTTTTCAACCTCTCTGAGCCTTGATTTTTCTCTTCTGCCCAATGAGGGCTTCTGATGAGTCACAGCACAATGCATGGATATAGATAGGGGAGCAAGCCTCTAGAGCCCTGATTCTCTGGAGAAGCGATAGGGGCCTAACCAAGCCAGAGTGGCTTTGGTTTGAGGAAGGGTGTTTCAAAGATCTCTTCAGGTAAAGATAGTGCCCAGCACCACCCAGCTCCTGACAGACCCGACTGTCAAGGCCACACCTCTGCAGGGCACCGCCAGGTCTGACTCAGCTGGGCAGGGCAGAGGTGCTCCTGCAGCTGCTCAGATTCAAGAGACTTTGGCCTCCACATGATGAGGTATAGGTGGGGCTGGTACACATGGGCGGAGGAGACTACCTTGCTTCCTTCTGGGAGACATGATTGGGGCTGGATGTAGATGGTTAAAAGAGGGTGCGTCCATTGCCTTGTAGGCTAGTCCACTGTCTGTATGAGAAATGAGGGTTTGGAGACCTTCTGCTGGGCGTGGTAGGACACACATCTAACCCCAGCACTTGGTAGGAGGAAACAGAAGGATCTGAAATTTAAGCCCAGCCTTGGATATCTGTTGAGGGAGTCTGAAGCCAGCCTAGCCTACATGAGGCCCTGTCTTAAACAGCAGGAAAAGTTTTCCCTCCATCCATACTTCTGTGCAATGCTGTTCCCTCTCCTGGAACACCGTTCCATCTACTGTGACATTAATAATGGGTTATCCACATCTCTGGGGTGCTTAGGGCTGGAGCACAGCTGCTGCTAAAATGTTTAATTTCAGACTCTGCCCTCCTATGCTCCTGACCTACCATTAGTGTCCATTTGTCCCATGAGCTTGTGGTGTGAATCGTTGTGGCATTAAAACATGTCCAGGCGAGCCTAGGGGATGGCGCCAGTGTGAAAAGTGTCTGCTATGTATGCCTGAGGATGCAAGTTCAGGCCCTACGCATTCACATGAAAACCAGGTATGGTGGTGCATGTCTGTAACTCTTGAACTGAGAAGCAGAGAGATGGGAGTCAGGAGTTCAGGGCCAGCTTCAGCTAAGGAGGGAGTTCTAGACCAGCCTGGGCTACATGAGACTCTATCTTAAAACACCAGGAAGGGGCTGGGGAGATGACTTTCTGCTCAACTCTGAGGACCTGAGCTCAGGTCTCAGCACTTGAGAAGAAAGCCTCTCTAATGACAGAACTGGGGAGGCAGACACAGCCAGGCTGGCTGGATCCATGAACAGTGAGCACCAGGTAGAGTGAGAGGCCATGTCTCAAAAAGGAAGGATGGTTCAGAGGTGAAAATCCTCGCTTGGCAAGACCAATGACGCAAAGTCAGTCCCCTTCAGCCTCAAAAGAAAGTAAATATTTTTATTAAAATTAAATGGCCGGGGTAGTGGTGCCATTTGATCCCAGCACTCAGGAGGCAGAGGCTGGAGTATCTCTGTGAGTTTGAAGGCAGCCTTGTCTACAGCTCGAGTTCCAGGACAGCCAGAGCTACACAGAGAAACCCTGTCTTAGAAACTGATAGACAGGTACATAGATAGATAGATAGATGATAGATAGATAGTAGATAGATAGGTAATAAATAATAGATACATAGATAATAAATAATGGATGATAAGTAATAAATAGATAATAGATACATAAATATGTAAGTAATAGAAAGATAGATAGATAGATAGATTGATAGATAGATAGATAATAAAATGGACAGTGATAGAAGCTTCTGATATTGACCTTTGACTCCACAAGTATGCACATGCACCACACACAGGTGCACACACATGAACAGTAAACATACACATAACACATGCAAATTTTAAAAACAGATTTATTATGTATGAGGGTTTGAGTGTGCACTGTGCATCACATGTGAGCAAGTGAAGTTAGAAGACATCATGAGTACAGGCAGATGAGAGAGAGCTACCTGCTGTGGGTATTGGTCCACAAGTCCAGGTCCCCAGCAAGAGCAGCAAGTGCTTCGCCCTCTCACCAACCCTACAGTTTGTGTAACCTGTCTTCTTATGTTTGGCCTTTTGCAGCTGTCTCTAGACCTTTGCACTAGCCAAGCCTTCCTTGCTTTTTACTTTAAAACACAGCCATAAAAAATGAATATGCACTTTAGAGGTAGAGCACCTGCCTAGAATACCTCAGTGAAGGCTGGTGTGGCTCAGCCGTGTGCACCTGCTAAACATGCGTGAGACCCTGGGATCCATTCCTAGCCCCACAAAAGTAAAAGACATATATATATATATATATATATATATATATATATATATATGGAAATAAAATGTTCCCATCTAGGACTTCTTGAGGATGCTGAGGACATCTGTGGACACAGCTCTCATTCCATGAATAGAACTGCTGAGACCAGAGAGCCCTGTACCACCCACAAGCAGAGGACATGGGAGGGACACTTTTCCAACAAGAGTGAGGAGCGATGCTGTCACTGAGTGTGGCAGCCTCAGGACTGCTCACATACACTCCAGCCAGCAGCCCGTTTTGGTAAATTGATGACTTATTGAATGGATGAATGGATGAATGAATGAGTGAATGAATGAATGAAAATGGCAAATTAAGCCAGGTGGTAGTGGCACACACCTTTAATCTCAGCACTTGGGAGGCAGAGGCAGGCAATCTCTGTGAGTCTGCAGCCAGCCTGGTCTACAGACCGATTTCCAGGACAGCCAGGGCCAAACAGAGAAACCCTATCTCAAAAAACAGAAAAGAAAAAGAGAACGGTAAGTTAATGAGTAACTAAGTGAATGAATGAGCAAACGAGAGAATGAACTTGTGACTGACAGAATGGCTGAGTTAGTGAATGGATGAATGTGTGAGTGAATGAGTGGCTGATTAAATGGATGACTGAGTGAATGAGAGGATGAATGATTGTACATCTTCTAGCATGATAACAATCTCAAGTTCAGAGATTTTGGATTCCATTTCCAGGCTGGCCAATTGTGGCTTGGGTCCTATTGGGCTTCTTCGGTAAGCTGGGTGCAGAGAGGAGCCAGGCCTCAGCCCACAGAGCTACAACAGGCCAGTAAGGTATGCTACCCCAATGTAAGCCACCAGGGCCTCCCAAGATTGTTTTCTTTGCTCCTTCCGGAGCTAGGAAAGGAAGCTGATGCCAGGCAGGGTGTCCAGGCCTGCCTTCAGGACTTGAAGTCACAAAGAGAGGCCACAGGGGCAGGTCCCAGACTTCCTGTTTTCTTTGGACATATGACCTAGTCACCGGATGCGTGGCTGTCTCTGGTGCTGCAGTACCTGGAATTCGATTCTTGCAATTTTTTTCATTAAAAGGATTTCTAAGCAAGTACTGAGCTACAGCCCCAAGTGCTTTTTTGTGTTATATATATATTAGATACATGCAATATATACATATAATAATGTATATAATAGATGTAATATACAATACATATTATACATACGTATATAATATATTACATGTATATGTATTGTGTATATTATATAATGTATTATTGTTATATATTTGTGCATATATGGTGTGTGTGAATGTGAATACATATTTATAACACACAATCACACATATAAGTGTTTTTCTGGTATGCTGGT
The DNA here is from genome assembly GCA_021653895.1 of Mastomys natalensis. Lineage (NCBI taxonomy): Eukaryota > Metazoa > Chordata > Mammalia > Rodentia > Muridae > Mastomys > Mastomys natalensis. Next base: position 709,434 of record JAJTUV010000695.1, read on the forward strand.
GTTAAGTAGAGGCAGGAGAACCAGAGTTCACATTTTTTGAAGTCCTGTCTCAAAAAAGTCAAACAGGAGTCCATGAGATGACTCCACAAGTAAAGTCGATTGTGTATAAGACTGTTGACCCAGTCAGGCAGTGGTGGTACACTCCCGTAATTCGTAATCCCAGCACTTGGGCGGCAGGGGCAGGCAGATCTCTGAGTTCAAGGCCATCCTGGTTTACAGAGTAAGTTCTAGAACATCCAGGGCCACAGAAAAGTCCTGTGTCAAAAAAAAAAAAAAAAAAAAAATGGTTTGGTGACCTGAGTTTGCTTCTGGAATGAATACAAAGGTATAAAGGTGTAAGGGGAGAGCCAACAACCACCTCTGTGCAGCTGATTCAACTTCCACACGTAAGTCACATCAAGTACATGGACACACATTCTCCACATTCACCACACACGCCAATGTCATATGACACCACATACATCACAGGCAGATCAGGATTACTTTATCCTATTTTATTTTATGTGTGTTTTGCATGCATCCATCATGTATGTATGTGCACCAAGTGCATTGGATCCCCTAGAACTGGAGTTACAGATGGATGTGAGCTGCCATGTGGGTGCTGGGAACCAACCTGGGCCCTCTGAAAGAGCACCCAGTGCTCTTAACTGCCGGAGTCACCTCTCCAGCCCCGATAAGGACAACTTTTAAAAAGTGTGACTTTCCTTCCTCCTACCCCTTTGTGTTAGGTAGTTTTTGTCAGCTTGACAAAGCCAGGATCATCTAAGAAGCGAAACCTCAAGCGGAAAAAACTACCTCCATTCGATTGGCCTAGAGACAAGTCTACAGGGCATTTTTTTCTTGATTATGGATGTGAAAGGGTCTAGCCTGCTATGGATGGTGACACCCTGACCTGGTGGTCCTAGGACATATAAGAAAGCATGCTAAGCAAGCCATGAGGAATAGGCTATCTAAGTCAAGGCACCTGGAGAGGAGCTGAGAGTTTCTGCATCTGGATTCACAGGCAGCAGGAAGAGGCAGTGAGGCTAGGCCTGGTTTGAGCTCTGAGACTTCTAAAAAGTGACACACTTCCTTCTACAAGGCCACACCTCCTAACAATGCCACTCCCTATGGGACTATGGAGGCCATTTCTATTCAAACCACCGTATTCCACTGCTCAAACCCTCCCCCCACAGGCTGGTCATATCATAATGCAAAACTGCGGTAAATCCAAAAGTCCTCATACTCCATCACAGTTTCTACAGTGTTTAAAAGTCCAAAGTTTTCTGAGATTCATGCAGTCTCTTAACTGTAGCCCCCTATAAAATCAATGTGAAAGCAGATCCCAGACATCTACATACAATGGCACAGGGTCTACTGTTCCGAAAGGGAGGAGCGGGAGCATAGTGAGGAAATACTGGACCAAGGAGAGACTGAAAACCAACTCCAAACCCTACATCCCCATGTCTGATGCTAGCACTCCAGATCTCCCGCTCCTTTCAGCTTTATTGACTGCAACACATCTCTCTCTCTCTTGGGCTGGTTCCACTCCCTGTTAACAGTTTTCCTCAGCAAGTATCCCATAACTCTGGCATCTCCAAACTCTTGGGGTTTCCAAGGCAACCCAGGCTTCAGCTTCACTACTTCATGCAAGTGGCCTCTCTTAGCCTCCATGCAGGGACACCCCTGCCACATCCCTGCCCTTAGTGGCTTTCCTTAGTTACAGAGGAAGGTTCTCTAATCTCTTTCTTCTGTCCTTACCTCTAAACTCTAAGGCCAGAACCATGTAGCCGAAGCTGCCCTGCTTTCTGGGGCTGGAACACAGCCCTTGTTCAAATACATTCCCACTAGCTTCCTGTCTCCTTCTTTCCTTCACTGCTCAATCTTGGGTATCCCGGTACTCGCTGTGTTGACCTAGCTGACCTTGAACCCTGCCAGCCTCTGCCTTCTAAGTGCTGGGATTAAAGGTTTGCACCGCCCCCCTGGCCTTTTCTTTAATTATTTTTGCAAGTTGGAAGCTTAGCTGGTGGGTGGGTTTCCCTTTATTCTGTTTAGTATCTGAATTTCCTTTAATCTGTTTACACTTCCTAGTGCCCTTTTCTCCCCAAGCTGCACATTTTGGATTTTTTCTTGCTCAGTTTGCTCCTTTTCATTATAGATCTATCTGCATAAGACTGGCCATTAATAGCTGCCCAGCACAGTTGATACTTTCAGATGATGTTTGGAAGTGTCCTTTGCCAAAGCTGTTAATCCATAACTCTTGAATCTAGCCTCACAGTCTTAGGGTTTCATTGCTGCAAAGAGACACTATGACCATGGCAACTCTTTTTTTTTTTTTTTTTTTTTTTTTTTCGAACAGGTTTCTCTTGTAGCCTGGCTGCCTGGATACTCTTACAGCTGACTCGAACGAACTTTTTTTTTTTCAGACAAGTCTTGATCTTTTACTAAAACAGTTGCATATATTTTGCTTCTGACTCTGCTTGCGCCTTCAATACTTCACAATGATTTGTCCTCATAAAGGAAGCCCCGGTTGATCCTTCACAGATACCAACACACAGGAGAACAACCCATAGTCTGCTGATGGTCTTTGTCTTAGACATTTCATAAGGTTTGGTCTCACAGCACGAGCCCTCGAGGTCTGTCTGGTAACTCACATTCTGTTAGGTCTTTCCCAACTTTTTTTTTTTTATTTCAGGAATTTTCTGTGAGCTGGCTGTCTGAACTCTCTGTAGACCAGTCTGGCCTCAATCAGAAACACTGCCTCTGCTCCAAGCGCTGGGATTAAAGGCGTGCACCACCTCTGCCCAGCATTTCCCAACCTTCTTGGTGTAAAGGTAAACAATCCTGTTGCCAGGAGTTGGAGACAGCCTGGTTTTGTTAGAGGTTGTACTGTGGGAAAGCCTACGACGGTATGTCAGACGCTGGGACATCCTGAGTGCCTCTAAGCACCGTCCCCGGAAAAGAGCCTTATAAAGGACAACATTTAGTCTGGGCTGGCTTACAGGTTCAGAACCCATTATCATCATGGCAGGAAGCATGGCAGCATCCAGGCAGACATGGTGCTGGAGAAGGAGCTGAGAGTTCTGCATCTTAATCTGAAGGCAGCCAGGAGGAGACTGGCTTCTACATTAGGTAGCTTGGGCATATGAGACCTCAAAGCCTGCCCTACAGTGACATACTTCCCCAACAAGGCCACACCTACTCCAACAAGACCACAACTCCTAATAGTGCCATTCACTTGGACCAAACATTCAAACATATGAGTCTATGGGGGCCATTCCTATTCAAACATTCAGGTATATGTTCTTTAGACAAGAGCAGAAACAGTCACATTCTTCACCAAAATATTAAAAGATAGGGCTCTAGTCCACTTAGTAATCTTCTCCTCTGAAACCTTTTGAGCCAGGCCCCCACAGTTCCAGCACCCTCACCATAACTGTCTTCTACCATATGGCCCATTAAGCCCTGATTAAAAGATTCAACTGCTTTGCTAATCCAAAGTCTGAAAACCCACTTTCTGCCAAGAAGAAGCCACGTGCTCGGGCCTATAACAGCAATACCCCACTCCTGGTACCAACTCCTCTCTTTGGATTTTACTGCTGTGAACAGACACCATGACCATGGCAATTCTTATAAAGGAGAACATTTAATTGGGTTGCTTACAGTTTCAGAGGTCTAGTCCATTATTATCATGGTGGGAAGCACGGTGGCATGTAGGAGACAGGGTACTGGAGAGGTAGCTGAGAGTTCTACATCTGGATCCGCAGGCAGCAGGAAGAGACAATGAACCATTAGGCCTAGTTTGAGTTTCTGAAACCTCAAAGCCTGTCCCCAGTGGCACACCCCTAACAGTGCTGCTCCCTGTAGGCCTATGGGGGGCATTCTTAAAAATTTTTTTATTTATTTAATATATGGGTGTTCGGCTGCATATACATTCTCAGGACAGAAGAGGGAATCTAATCCCCTTATTGATAGTTATGAACCACCATGTGGTTGCTGGGAATTGAACTCAGGACCTCAGGAAGTGCATCCAATGCTCTTAACAGCTGAGCCATCTCTCCAGCCCTAGGGGGCCATTTTTATTCAAACCACCACAGAGCCTTTCTAATTCAAACAAACGCAGCCAGTAAGAAACATTTCCCAGTGGCCTCTGCTTCAGTTCCTACCCCTAGGCTCCTGCTGTCAATTCCTACCCTGATTTTCTCCATGAAGGTCTGTGCCCTGAGAGTTCTAATATGAAATACACTCTTTTCCCCCAAATTTCCTTTGGCCATAATCTTTACCATTGCAATAGAAAGCAAATTAGGACATATCGTTTTTATATAAATCTTTCACAGTGAACAAAATCCTAAGCATGTTCCCTTACGCCCTTTGGGCTTTCTCACTATTTTCTCTGAAGACCCCTCTGCCCTTCCATGTTCCATGCAAATGCTTGCAGACTGCCATTGTCAAACATGATTGCTTTATTTTTATATGTACTTAATGATCTGTGTGTGTGTGAGGCATTCATGTACATGTGTGCCATGGTGTGTGTGTGGAGAACAGCTTGGTGGGAGTGGATTCTCTCCTTCTATCATGTGGGTCCTGGGTATTGAACTCAGGTCTCCAGGCTTGGTGTAAGCACCCTCATCCTCTAAGCCCTCTTGCAGCCCAACCGTAAAGTCACATAGTATGACCTTCCCCTCCACTGACTCCCCTCCTTTCCCAGTGGCTGTTGGGATTTCAGTGTGTTCATCTAATTGCTTTTCTCTTGAACTCCAGCTAACCACTGCCCTGCACCCTGCCAGAAAACCCACGCCCATGAGTGTGACCACAGTGGAAATAGCAGCTTTATTCATTATTGCCAATGACTTGAAATGGCCAATTGTGTGTCCAGGAGTGAATGTTGAGCCAGGGTCTGTCCGTACCATGGAATATTCTTCAGGAAGACAAAAAGAACTACTTATTGCTGCAGGCGACAGCCAGTCAATTTTAAAGACCTTACAGTCATTTCAGGAGGCTAGATGCAAAAGGCTGCATTAGGGGCCAGCAAAATGGTTCAGTGGGTAAAAGGCACTTGCTGCCAAGCCTGGTGACCTGAATTTGATCCCCAGGTTTCACATGGTGGAAGGAGAGACCTGACTCTTGCAAGTTCTCCTCTGACCTCCACATCTGCACTCTGCTCACCACACACACACCATGGCAAGTGTGCCTGTCTGCACACAAATAAAACAAATAAGTAACTTATTAAAATTGAAATCAAAATTGTTATGAGGCTTGGTAATAGTCCTGGTTGAGCGGGGAAGTTTTCTGACCAGTTGTTGGGATTGCTTGGGGCAAATGTGCTCCTGGAAACTGTGGGGACGGGCTTGCCGAGGGTTGCTGTCGATGACGTGACTGTAGTGGTCTTATTGTTTGCTGAGTGGTCCCTGGGTGCTAAGAGCTCCGCAGAAAGACTCAGGATTCACAGAACCGCAGCTCTGAGGCAGGCACCATCAAGAGTCCATACTGCAGGAGGGGAAACTGAGGAAGGAGGTGCAAAGCCACTCCCCTTCTACTGCAGAGCTAAGCAGCTGACCTTAGAAGAAACCTCAGCCCTAGTCAGTCCCAGAAGGCTGAGACAGGAGGATCAAGAACTCAAGGTCAGCCTGGGCTACATAGTGAATTCCAGACCAGCCTAGGCCATATAAGTCTCAAAAACAAAAACAAAAAAAACCGAAACTCACCAGACCTGAACACTGAGTTTAGTCCCTGGAATCCTCATGGTCCCGGGAAAGAGAGAACCAGCCTCTACAATAAAGAAATAAAATGTTAAAATTAAAAATTGAATTGGCATGTACCCACAGTACACTCAGAAGTGCTTCTCATCTGTATTGCCTGTAATACTCAATGTAAAACTGTCTCCTCAACGGGCGGTGGTGGTGCACGCCTGTAATCCCAGCACTTGGGAGGCAGAGGCAGGCAGATTTCTGAGTTCGAGGCCAGCCTGGTCTACAGAGCGAGTTCCAGGACAGCCAGGGCTACACAGAGAAACCCTGACTCAAAAAACCAAAAAAAAAAAAAAAAAAAAAAAAACCCATGTTTCCTCATGGTTACGCTGAGCTGTAAACCACCCAGGTTTTTTGAATTCTCAGAAAGGATGTGTGAGGCCTATAATATTACTATGCTGATTCATTATTTAAATGCGCTTTTCAACCTGGTATGGTGGCACAGTCCTTTAAACCCAGCACTCTGGAGGCAGAGGTAGGTAGATCTGTGAGTTCGAGGCAGCCTGGTCTACAGAGTGAGTTCCAGGACATCAGGACTGAAACTCAGGACTGAAACCCAGTCTTAAAAAAACAGAAATTATATTTTAATTTTAAAAGTTTTAAAATCATTTATGTTGTTTGTGTGTATGACTGTGTCCAGCCCCATGTGTGCTCAGAGGCAGAGGACACAATTCTTATTTTTCTATCCTGTTGGTCCTGGGATTTAAACTTAGAATGTCAGGCTTGGCGGCAAACTTCCTTGCCCACTGAGCAATCTTGCCGGCCTCTGTTACAATGTTTCTTCAGTTCTGAACATGCAGCTCAGGACTGTATACATTTTAGAGAGAAACTCTATACCAGGGAGCCACATTCAACCCCTGGTGGCTTTGATACCTTTCTTAATTGTGTGCAAATGTGCAAGTGTCTGTTTACACGTGGAAGTCAGAGATAGTGCCTTCCTTAACCCCTCCCACTTTTTTCAATTGTTTAGAGATTGATTTATTTATTTTTGGTTTTTCGAGACAAGCCCTGGCTGTCCTGGAACTCACTCTGTAGACCAGGCTGGCCTCGAATTCAGAAATCCGCCTCTGCCTCCCAAGTGCTGGGATTAAAGGTGTGAGACACCACTGCCCGGTGATTCATTATTTTTGAGACAGGGTTGCTAGCCCAGGCTGGCCTCAAACTTGCTCCATAGCAGAGCAACCTGAAACTCCTGATCCTCCTGCCTTCACCTCTTGAGTTCTGGGATAGAACATTGTAGGACTAACCAGTGCTCTTCCACCAAGTCCTGCACCAAGGTCACCCTGTCATACTGGCCATTTCTCTGAAAGCAGCTAGGCTGGCTGCCCTTGAGCTCCAGTGATCCCCAGTTTTGTCTCCACATCCCTGAGATTACAGGCCTGTGCCCCTGCACCCGGCTTTTGAGATGGGCTCTGAGGCTCTGAAGTCAGGTTTTCCTGTGTGCCTGTAGGCTCTCAGCCCATTACTCTAGCTGCTCAGCCCTTGGTTCTTTTTAGAGGGATCTTTCCATGCAGCAGACTGGCTGGGATCACAGTGGAACCAGGACATGTGGCCTCCACTATCTGTATAAGAGACTAGACTGTTGGGGTCTTTGGATGTCTGGAATGAATGCTCGGTGGATATTTAAGGGTGTGTGTGTGTGTGTGTGTGTGTGTGTGTAAAAGTATGTATTAGGTTTTCTTCCTTTCTTTCTCTCTCTCTTCCTTTCTTCCTTTCTTTCAAATAAAGATCTCTCTGGGTATTCTGACTGTCCTGGAACTCACTATATAGAGCAGACTGGCCTCAGACTCAGGTGCTGGGATTAAAGGTGAGTGTTACTGTGCCTAGCTGATTATTTGTGTTTAACTGTGTGTTTGTGTATACATGTCCCTGTCTGTGTGCACCTGTTGTAGACACCAGAGGTTAGCATTGGTTGTCTTCTTCTGTGTGTGTGCCTATGTGAGTGTGTAACCGTGTTTGTGAGTGTGACTGTGAGTCCCCTCCTGCTCTGCTTCTTTGTGTTTACATTGCAGGTGCCTGCTGCTTCACCTGGCTTTTTTTTTGTTTTGTTTTGTTTAATGTGGATTGCTGGGGATCTAGCTGGGCAAGCAAACTGAGTCATCTCCCTGGCACCGTATTTGTGGTTGCAGGTTGCTGATTGCTGACAGTGGAACTCAGGTATCCCAAATGCCAGGCCAGCCCTTTCCAGCCAGGCCACACCCCCAGCTCCTCACTGGGGCTGGAGGCAGGGGCTCTACCACTCAGCCTTGCCCAGGTAGCCCGCAGTCTGATGGTTTCTTACCTCACCCCCTATGGGCAAACACAGCCCCATGAGATCTCTCTCCTGTTCTCCTGACTCCAGTGTGCGGTGGTTTGATGTGAGTCTAGTTTTGCAAATACCTGTTTGGTTTTGATTGTTTGTTTTTGAGACAGAGTTTCTGTCCTCCAGGCTTGCTTCAGATCCTCGCTGCTCTTCAGCGCTGGATGACAGGCATGTATGGCCACCCCAGCCAGGGACTGCCTTTATACTAGCAACTTTCCCAGAGGCTGCCTCCAGGGAACGGAGGAGGGGGGAGGGGAAGGAGAATTCCAGGCCACAGCAGCACCTGGTTCTTACTAACCATCCTGAGAAATTCTTCCATTGACCTCCCACTTCTCTCCAAAGGAGAGCCACAGCACGGGGGCCCATGTCACTAGCAAGGAAAATTCCTCTGCTGGGCTGATTGTTTTCTTTGACCCCTCGGAGGATTTGGCTGTGTTTCAGGTCAGAACTGGTTTGTTTTCTCAGATGATCTCTTGGTCCAGGGTGTGATTCCGATTCCCATGATCCTCCCTGGCAGGCTCAGCAGGTGCTCCCAGCCGAGAGGCTCCAAGGAAACCTTCCTAGGAATGCAGAGGCCAAAGCCCAGGCATAGAGCCACAAACCTGCTGCCTAAGCATTTAGAGGCCAGAGGGTAAAAAGTTCAAGACCAACTTGGAGTCAGAGCAAGACTTTTCTCAACTAAACAAACAACAATCAAGCAGCTGGAAATGTAGCTCAGTGGGTAGAGTTCTTGCCCGCTGTGTATGATGGATAGAGAGATAGAATTAGAGAGAGATCTTTCAAAGATCCTTTTAGCCTTAGGCAGGTGTCTAATCCTTCATGCCTCAGTTATCTCATCTGTGAAGACAGGATAAAGATGGCATCAAGTTCACTTCGACAGCAAATTCACTGACACACGTACAAGAATGTCATAATGAACCCATTATCATGGATAATTAATATTTACTAGTAAAAACATTTAAAGATGGAGTGACTCAAATAAAGTTCTTAGGATTGTGGTGCTAGACTTGGACTGTGCGCTAGTCGAGCTTGCTGTACTCTGTGAAATCAGTAACACCTGAACCAGAAACTTAATAAAGTGAAAAAGCTATGGCCAAGCAAGGTGGCACATGCCTTTAGTCCCAGCACTCAGGAGGCAGAGGCAGGTGGATCTCTGTGGGTTTAAGACCCAAACCCAGTCCACAGAGTGAGTTCCAGGATAGCCAGGGCTCTGTAGAGACCCTGCCTTAAAATACTGAATAAAATAAAACGAATAAAAAATAAGAACAATAAGGTTTGATTATTCTCTCTAGCTTCAGAGGCCTCTGGTTTGAAATCTGGCCCTGTTTTTAAATCTTTAAAATTGGGGTGAAGTAAAGTTGGGAGTGCAGACCAGGAGTCAGAGGCAGGCAGATCTCTGTGAGTTTGAGGACAATCTGATCTACAGGGTTATTTCCAGGACAGATAAGGCTACACAGAGAAACCCTGGTTCAAAAAACAAAAATGAAAACAAAACAAAATACCCAAAATTCCTGCCCCTCCTCTGTGTTTGTGTGCTGTGTGCACAGTGTGTGTGTGGACGGTCTGTGCACAGATGTGTGTGCTCCCTCAGGAGCAGGATTGGGGACAGAGAGCTTCAGGGCCCTGCTCCGTCACACTATCTCTGCCTTGCCGCCTTGATGCAGACTCTTTCATTGAATCTGAACCTAGTAAGCAGTCTTCTCGTCCCCCGCCCCACCAGGCTTCTTGGAGGCTGGGGTCTCCACTCAGCTTCTAGAGCGTATAAAGTTCTAACCCACTGGGCCATCTCTTCTTTTCTTTTTCTTTCTTATTCCAGAGGTGGTCTCACACGTAGCCCAGTCTACTAACCTCAAACTCTCTATGTAGCTAGGGATGACTGTCAGAGAAGCCTCCTGCCTTCAGTTCCTGAGTCCTGGGGTCACACCTTATTTTTGAAACTGTTTAAAGTTCATGTTGGCCTTTCCATTACAGTGGATTCCATCATCCATTTAAAGTTTCCTGATTCTTCAAGAAAAAGTAGAATTTTATTTTATTTAAGTTCTTTGTGGAGCTGGAGGGTCTCACGTGTGCTAGACAAATGCTCTCAAAATGAGCTCCATCTGTGTTAGAAGATACAAGCTCCATCCTGTTAGAAGATTCGACTGTGAAGTTGCTCAGTCGAGGGATGCTTGCAGTGTGTACCACACCCTACAAGTAGGTGTAGCTTCTTACATCAGTCATCTTGAGAGATGGAGGCAAGAGGATCAGGAGTTTAAGGTTGGTTGAGCAAGATGGTGGTGGCTAACACCTTTAATTTTAGTGGAAGGCAGAGGCCGGTGAATCTCCAGGTTCAAGGCCAGCCTGGTCTACAGAGTTCCAGGATAGCAAATACTAAACAGAGAAACCCTGTCTCAAAAAAAAGGGGGGGGGTGTGAGGGCTAGAGAGATTAGTAGCTAGGATCAACTGTTGCTCTTACAAGGACCTGGATTGGTTCCCAGCACCCACATGATGATTCATAATAGGTCATAGGTCCAGTTCCAAGGAGTCTTATTCCCTCGTCTGACCTCTAAGGCACCGGGCACACATATGGTGCACAAACATACTGTGGTGGTTTGCAGAAGCTTGGCCCAGGGAGTGGCACTATTAGGAGGTGTGGCCTTATTGGAGTAGGTATGGCCTTGTTGGAAGGAGTATGTCACTTTGAATGTGGGCCGGGCTTGGAGACCCTTCTCCTATCTGACCATGAGACAGTCTGCTCCTGACGTCCTTGATGAGGATGTAGAACTCTCAGCTCTTCCTGCACCATGCCTGCCTGCCGGGATGCGGTCATGCTTCCTGCCATGATGATAATGGCCTGAACCTCTGAACCTGTAAGCCAGCCCCTTTATAAGAGTTGCCTTGGTCATGGTGTCTGTTCATAGCAATGGAAACCCTAACTAACGACACACGCATACAGACAAAGCACTTGTACACGAGAAATAAATAAATCTTTTAAAAAGCCATTAGGGGAAGCCCATCATCAGATCTGCACACGCAACTGGAGGTCTCAGGCCCCGCCAAGGAAACTTCGCTTTGCAATGGATGGAGAGCATACCTGGCCGTTGCCAGGTAACTATGGAGGTGGAGTTTGACAGAATACTAACAGAGACCACTACAAAAAACCTGGCAACCAATCATCACGCAGAGTTGAGAAGCCCAGTCTCAATGGATACATTTATAAACATCCTTGTATTAGTGGGGCAGGGGTGCCACCCAAACAAAACGAACAAACAAAGCAAAGCAGACAGACAGACAGACAGACAGACACCTTTGTATGTAAGGCTCAGGGATCCCTTGAGGAGAGGAGACATAAAGATTGTAAGAGGCAGAAGATTGGGAAGATGCTGTGTGATTGTGTTTTCTGGAAATATGAGCAGCTGCACCCATAACGTATCACTGGCATGTGAACCGAACAGGGAGGACACCAGCAGACATCTCAGCGTGGACAGAGAAAAGCCCGTGAGGCCCATGTGTCAGCCAAAAACAAAAAGTCACACAAAGAACGCCAATCAATTAAGGATCCTAAGAGTGGGCGGAATAGTCTTCCCGGGAGGAGACACCAATTGGTTATCCAAGACTAATCACCAGCCTGAAACATACAGTAACATCATACAGGCCGAGGCGGTTATATTTAGGAGTGTATAGTATATACATATGCATATGTACATATAACATAAGAGAGGGCCCTGATTTGAAAGAGAGCAAGAAGGGTTCGTGGGAGGATTTAAGGAGAAAGGAAAGAGAGAAATATAATTTTATTATAATCTCAAAAAAAAAAAAAAAAGAACAAAAAGGACAAATGAAGAATCCAGGGCCATCCTTGGCTACATGACCAGCAGGAACCGGCTGCAGGAGACACTACAACGGGCTCCATATGCCTAGATAAGAACAAAGAGAGAAGGTTTTTTAGTAAGCAAGTTCTTTTTTTTTTTTTTTTTGGTTTCGAGACAGGTTTCTCTGTGTAGCACGGGAACTCACTTGATAGTCCTGGAACTCACTCTGTAGACCAGGCTGGCTCGACTCAGAAATCCGCCTGCCTCTGCCTCCAAGTGCTGGGATTAAAGGCGTGCGCCACACCGCCGTAAGCCAGAGTTTCAAAGTCATCCTCGGCTACATGGAGTTTGAGGACAGCGGGGTGGGGTGGGCGCTACAAGTGATCTAGTCTAAAAGAGATGAGAGGAGAGGGGATGGGTGAGAGAAGGAAGAGAAAGAGAGGAGAGCGGAGGAGAGGACTTGGTAAGTGGGGACATGGAACCCTTTACCAACCTGCTGCCTGCGCAGCGCGACACAACACAGTGTTTGAGGATACTGTTGACCCACGCATCTGCCACGAGGGGACAGTGTTTGCAGGCCTTACCTAGAAGCACGCTTCTGTATCAAGTACGTTGGCGCCGAGAAGCGTCAATTGTTTTCTGTGGTAATAGTGCCCCCTAGCGGCAGTTAGGGGACAGCTCCAGAATTCCGCCCCTGCAGCTGCTCCTTCAGACCAGTGTGATTTTGAAGGTCAAGTAAATCCTTTAAATTCAAAATCCTGGGATTCAGCAGCGATGCTGAGTTCATGTGCTCAGAATTCTTTGTGGAAGAGAGAAACATATCCCTCCACCTGCCGCGCGGGGAGGCAGGACACTGCAAATTTTCAGAGGTGGCACAAAATATGAAGCCTGCTGTAAGGGGTACATTCCTGTACACCACTGGGAGGCATAGGCACATGAATCTCTGTGAGTTCGAGGCCAGCTGGGTTTACCAGCCAGTTCCAGGTCATCTGGGATTCATTTTTCAAGCTAAAGTTTTCATTAAATTAAAAAAACAAAACTAACAAAAACTGTGTGACCCTCAAAGCCCTGTTCTCATTCACTTGGCTCTGGTTTCATGATCATCTAGTGGTCAGGCTTCAGGGGCAGTGTGGCAGGACCACCCAGACATGTCAGTCATTCCAGTGTAAGTACGGAGCGTTTTGCCTGGTGGCCTGGTGACATATAAGAGACTTATCTCCTTCTGTGTCCCATGATCTGTTTGGAGAAGGAATCAAGCAGGCATTTGGGTGGGGTGGGGAGCTCCTGTGTTCCTGCGAGGTCAATCTCACCCAACTTCCAACTGTTTTGTTATGCTTTTTAAAATTTATTTTTATGTCTGTGCATGTGTGTCTGTGTGAGTTGTCGGTCGTGTGCATGTAGGACCCACTGAGGACAGAAGAAGGTATCAGAGCTGGAGTTTCAGGCAGTTGTCAGCTGACTGGAGTAGATGCTGGGATCTGACCCTTGCCCTCTGGAAGAACCATGTGTACTGTTAAATGCTGAGCCATCTCTCCAACATTTGTGGAGGTTGTGTGTGCCGAGTGTGCACATGTGCACGCATACGCCATATATAGCCTTAGCTTGCCTCATCTTCACAGAGATCTGCCTGCCTCTGACTTCCAAATGCTGGCATTAAAGGTTTGTGCCACCATGCCCAGCCAGCTTCCTAAGTGATGTGATAAAGGGCTGAGCCAAGCAGCCCAAGGAAATTACCAAGTACTTAGGAAACTGGGCAAGTCAACTTGAATGTCCTTGCTAAGATTGCTGACATGTGGGGACTTAGCAGCCCAGAGGTTTAGGGAAGATGTTGATTTAACTACCTAGAGCCCCCCAGGTCTGCCATCATGGCTGAAATATACATGCCATATTCTTTCTTGAAGAAATTGTTGTCTTTATTCAATGGCTTCACGGCCATAAGTATGTCACAATCCAGGCCCCGGGGACTTGGCAGCCCTCCCTTCACAGACCTCTCACTGCAAGACAGAAATAAGTTGATCTAAATTGCCTTCCGGATCTGTGCTCCCAGAGGGTGGTTGGAGGGGGCAGCAGAGATGTAGGGCAGGTTGATGAGGAGTCAGACATGTCAGAAATAAGTGCGTAGGCACCAAGGGACCCAGAGCTGGGGAGATCAGCACAGACGTATGCAGTTTGGGGAGCCCAGATCAGGCATGGCTTTCCATCAAATCCCATGAAAAGGAGTTTGGGAGGCTGGGCATGTGGCTAGGTGGGAGTTTGCCAACCATGCAAGAAGTCCTGTGTTCTATTCCCACCACCACATAAACCAAACACAGAGGCACACTCGGGAGGTGTGTGCAGGAAAAACAGGAATTCAAGATCACCCAGCCTGCTTGTTGAGCTGGACACCAACCTGAGCTACATGAGATGCTGTCTCAAGAACAAGCAAGCTGGGATGGAGAGATGGCTCAGAGGTTAAGAGCACTGGCTGCTCTTCCAGTGGTCCTGAGTTCAATTCTCAGCAACCATATAGGTGGCTCACAACCATCTATGAGATCTGATACCTTCTTCTGGTGTTCAGGTAAACATGCAGGCAGAACATTTTATACATAATAAATGAATAAATCTTTTGTTAAAAAAAAGGAAAAAGAAAAGAAAAACGAGCAAGGCAAGTGTACGTTGGGAAAGATGATTGAATCTCTCTCTCTTTATGTGGTGTGTGGTGGTGTTTTGGTTTTTTTTTTTTTTTTTAAGATTTATTTTGCCGGGTGGTGGTGCGCATGCCTTTAATCCCAGCACTTGGGAGGCAGAGGCAGGAGGATCTCTGAGTTCAAGGCCAGCCTGGTCTACAGAGTGAGTTCCAGGACAGCCCGAAACCCTGTCTCGAAAAACAAAAACAAAAACAAAAAAAAAAAGATTTATTTTATTTATGTGAGTACACTACTGTAGCTGTCTTCAGACATACCAGAAGAGATGTGATCCCATTACAGATGGTTGTGAGCCACCATGTGGTTGCTGGGAATTGAACTCAGAACCTCTGGAAGAGAAGCTAGTGCTCTTAACCACTGAGCCATTCCCTCCAGCTCGTGTTGTTGTTGTTGTTTGCCTGTCACATTGACAGAAGCTGCAGTCATCTAGGAAAAGGCCAGAGTAGAGAGGAACTGCCTTCATCAGACTGGCCTGTGCGGGTATTTTCTTGTTCAATGGCTGACATGGGAAGGCCAAGCCCACTGTGGGTGGGTGCATCCCCGAGCTATGGGTGGGTGCTATGAGACAGCAGGCTGAGCAAGTCATAGAGAGCAAGCCACTAAGCACCACTCCCTGGTATCCCATTCTGCCTCCAGGCTCCAGCCTCGGCTTCCCTCAAGGATGGACTCCTAGCTGTCAGCTGAAATAGCCCTCCCCCACCCCCAGGTTGCTTTTAGTTGGAGTGTTTTATCACAGTAAGATAGGACACATGGTTCTTTTTGTTGTTGTTTTATTCTATTGTTTTAATTGTGTGTGCGGGCGCGCATCTCTGTGCACATGTCCATGGAGGCAGAGGCATCAGAGCTGGAGTTCCAGGTGGCTGTGAGCCATCTGCTGTGAGGGCTTGAAGTAACTCAGTGAGAGCTGACCCTACTCTTATCCCTGTGAGCTGCCTCCCCCGCCCCTTCGCTTTTCTTTCCTCCTTTCATATATTCGTCTGAAGATTCCTTTTTATTTTCATTGTGTCTGTGTGTGAGCCTGTGCACCTGTGCTCAGTGCCCAGAGAGGTCAGAGGAGGGGGGTCACAGTCCCTGGAGCTGGACCTAGACCTGCAGGTGTCCTCCATGTGGTGGAGGGAACTAGCCTCAACCCTCTGTAAGAGCAGAAGGGGCTCTGAACTGCTGAGCCAGTTCTCCTGGCCCCTCCTTCTTCTCTTTTTAAGAAAGTGGTTATTCTGTCACAGTTTCGTATCTTTTCTTCTCAACAAGTCAGCTTCCCCACTTCTGTGAGTTTTTGTTGCCTCCTGAATTTAATTAGTGTAGCAAGGCCATGGACCAGTGAGGCCAGCCGCAACCTCCGCCTGCCTACAGTTCCTCAGGCAGGAGTGGGGCCTTCTGAACCTCTCTCATCCAAGGAGGAATATCAATAGCCCCATTTTGTGCAGGTGACCCCCATGCCCTGAGCTCGTGGGAGCAGCAACCATGTCCTGTCCAGAAGACAGCCCTCAGGGCCCTCTTCCCCATCCCCTCCATCCCTCCATCTTTCACTCTTTCTGCCCTGTGATGTTCTCTGAAGTAGGAGGCAAGTGACAGATGTCTGTTTAGGGCTGAGCACTCAGTAGGCTCTTTGGCCATCCCTAGTCCCTGCATTACCCTGTGCTTCCTGCAAACAGAAGCCTCTGGACCAAAGCAGAGAGCACTAACCTACAGATAAAAACATATTAACCTACAGATAGAAACTTATTAACCTACCCATAGGAATATAATTTTTAGGAAGCAGTTTGAGAACAAGTCCAATCAACAAAACAACAGCAGTACACATCCTCCCAGGGCCTGGGACCTCACTGGCCCTTGGGTTTCCTTTGTTTTTGTTTTGAGATAGGGTCTCTCTTTGAAGCCCTGGGTTTTGCCATGTAGGCCAGGATGCCATCGAACTCACAAAGATCCAGCTGCTTCTGCCTCCAGAGTGCTGGGATTGAAGCCATGCTTGAGCCATGCCTGCCTCACCTGGTCCAGTTCTTACAGGGGTCTGATGCCCTCTTCCCAAGTCTTCCCAACTTGCAAGTCCCAGGCCAGGCAAGGCTATCTAATAACACCTGGTTAAAAAGGAGGAGGAGGAGGAGGAGGAGGAGGAGGAGGAGGAGGAGGAGGAGGAGGAGGAGGAGAGAGGAGAAGAAGAAGAAGAAGAAGAAAGAAGAAGAAGAAGAAGAAGAAGAAGAAGAAGAAAGGAAAGGAGGAAAGAAGGAAAAAGAGAAAATGAAAAGGAAAAGAAATTAGTTTGGTTCCTCAAGAAAATGATGTAGCTGAGTGTGTTACTTGTCTACAGTCCCAGCACTGGGGAAGCAGAGGCAGGTGGATCTCGGAGGTCAAGGTTAGCCTGGTCTACAGAGAGAATTCCAGAACAGCCAGAGGCTATAAACAGAAACAGAAACCCTGTCTCAAAAAAAAAGAAAGAAAGAAAGAAAGAGAGAGAGAGAGAGAGAAGAAAAGAAAAAGGAAAGAAAGAGAATGACAAGTCAAGGCAAAACTTTTATTCAGCAGCCGGGTGCGCGGCTACCACCCAGTTTTTACAATTCCAAACACAAAGGTATCCTGTGCCTCAGGAGAGGTCAGAGCTCAGCCTCACATTTCTTAGGAGACTGGCTGACAGACAGCAGCAAGGTTTCTATGGAGAACTGGCAGTTGAGTACATATTTTGATTTTCAAAAGTACTGACCCTAGAGGAATTCAAATCTCTGCCAGGTGGCTTCTTTATAATTTTTTCCAATGGAGTGGCCTTTGTCTTATCTAACCCTTTGGTTGAAAAGATGGTAGTGCACACCTTTAATCTCAGCACTCAGGAGGCAGAGGCAGTCCGTCTCTGTGAGTTTGAGGTCAGCCTGGTCTACAAAGAGAAATCCTGCCTCAAAAAAAAAAAAAAAAACCAACAGCAACAACAAAATCAAAATAAAGAAGGGGGAGGGGCAGGGGGAGGGAAAGGGGAGGAGAAAGAGGAGGCAGTGCATCTTGTTTTGTTGGACCCCTGAGATCCAAACCGGGAAGACGTGCTCCCAAAGACACACAGATGGGGGTTCTTATTGATTCAGTGCACTGGGGTTCCCCCCAAACACACACACAGGCTAGAGAATCCCCCCCCAGCTAAAGCTAAGAGCAGTTTTTATACAGTTTTCACAGGGCTCACGAGGGCAGTCTTACAATCACCTCTTAGACAATGCTTAACCAAAAAGGCTGTCCATAAACAGCCGCTCTCATGCTGGGTTTCCTGGCAACCCATATTTGCACATTATCTTGTGACAATGAGTGTTAGCTAAGTCTGTCTTACCACAGCTCCTGTTTACCCAGGTTTATTGTGCTAAGGGTCCAGCTTCCTGATAACCTTTTAATTCTCTTCTCTTGGGCCCTTCTTCTGGAATGTGTGTGTAAGTCTTTGGAATGTGCTTCTCTCGGAACGTGTCTCTGGAGAAGTTAATTTTTAAGTTTAGGCTGAGACCTGAGATTCCTTCAATTTCCTAAGCCCTGGAGCTGGAGCTGTAGGCGGTGTGAGTTGCTAGGGCTGCTGGGAACTAACTCAGGTCCTCTGCAAGAGCAGTGTGTGCTCCGAACTGCTGAGCACTGCAGCCCTGGGTGGTCTTTCTCATGTACTGTTTTGTGTGCTTAGGACAAACCCACCCCTTACCATGCGAAGTACTTGGCCACTGAGTGCACCCACACGCACAGTTCTGATCTTCTAAGTTTTCTGAAGGACCCTTTTCTCACCACCAGGGTAACACAGTATACTCTTTGTTTTGTTTCCTTGCTTTTGTCTTATTTTCAAGACAGGCTCTCACTATGCAATCCCATGGCTGGCTTAGAACTTGCTCTGTAGACCAGGCTGGCCTTGAACTCACAGAGATCCACCTGCCTCTGCCTCCAAGTGCTGGGACTAAAGGTGTGTGCCACCGTTCTCGGATACTTTGTTAGTTTTTGAGACAGTCTCATGTAGCCCAGGCTGGCCTTGGACTCACTATGTAGCTGAAGATAACTGATCTTTCTGGCTGGTGTTAGTGGCTTCCATATGCAATCACAGAAGGTGAGAGGCTGACAGGAGTATTGGCACAAATGTAAGCTAGCCTGGGCTACATGAGACACTGTCTCAAAAACAGACAAGCAAACACTCAAACAAAAAACCAATCCAGGACTAGTGAGATGGCTTGGTGGGTAGAGGCACCTGGCACCAAGCCTGACACCCTAAGTTCTAGCCCTGGGACCCACATGGTGAAAGACAAGAACTGACTCCTTCAGGTTGTTCTTTTACCTCTACATATGTGGGCCTGCATGTGCATGCACACACACACACACACACACACACAAGAGAGAGAGAGAGAGAGAGAGAGAGAGAGAGAGAGAGAGAGAGAGAGAGAGAGAGACTAAAATTTAAAGCAAAACAAATTTTTAAAATATCTTAGTTAGTGAACATTTGTGTATATGAATGTCCCCATATGTGTGAGGTTTGGAGGACATGGCGTTTCCTGCTCTGTCACTCTCTGCCTTATACTCTTGAGGCAGGGTCTCTCCTGAGCGGAGAGCCTGGTGGCTGGCAAGCCCTGAGATCCTGCTGTCCCGGCCCCTCCTCCTAGCACTGAGGTTACAGGCACAGGGGCAGCAGACAGACTGAGCACAGGTGTTCAACCTTGCACATCCAGTGTTCTTACCCAGTGAGCCAGCTCCAGCTCTGCCCCACTTCACCAACTTGTTTTTGCGCGCGCGCACGTGTGTGTGTGTGTGTGTGTGTGTGTGTGTGTGTGTATGTGTGTGTGTGTTTTGTCTGCAGAAGCTAGAAGGGAGACAGATCCCCTGCAGCTGGAGTTACAGGCACTTGTGAATCGTCTAGTGTGTGTACTAGGAACTGAACTCAAGTCTTTGGCAAGAACAGCAAATATTTTTCACAGCTGAGCCATCTCTACAGTCCCATGTCCTTTTCCTGTAAGAACACAGTCACAGCTGGGCCTGGTGGCACACACCTTTAATCCTAGCACTTGGGAGGTAGAGGCAGGTGGATTTCCGTGAGAGCAAGGTTAGCCTGGTTTATACAGTGAAACCATGTCTCAAAACAAAACAAAAACCTTAAAAAAACAAATCCTAGTAACAGAGCCAAGTATAATTGGCTGGTAACTCCAGAACTCAGAGGGTGGAGACAGGAGAGTGAAAAGTGCAAGGTTAGCCTACATAATGAGCAAGCCTGGGCTATGCAATGAAACTATACAAAATCCTACAGTAACAAACACCCTTTGGCCCTGAGAGATGGCTATGACTATTTCCTTAAGATGAAAATTAAAACTGTTGTTTTTGTATAGAATTTTACCTCAAAAAGTAAGTCCTGAGCTGGGCAGTGGTGGCACACGCCTTTAGTCCCAGCACTTGGGAGGCAGAGGCAGGCGGATTTCTGAGTTCGAGACCAGCCTGGTCTACAGAGTGAGTTCCAGGACAGCCAGGGCTATACAGAGAAACCCTGTCTTGAAAAACCAAAAAAAAAAAAAAAAAAAAAAGGAAGTCCTGGGGCTGGGAGGATGCTCAGAAGCTAAGAGCATTGGCTCGCTGTTGCAGAGTGCCCACGGATAGCTCACAGCTCCTGTCACTCTGGTTCCGGGGTACACAGCGCCCTCTTCTGGTGTTTGCAAGCATCAGGCATTCACATGGTGCACATGGACACAGCACAGCCAAACATCCAAACACATAAGTGGAAAAAGTCAGCTATCATGATATACATGTTTAATCCAGCACTAGAAAGCAGAAGCAGGTGGATCTCTGTGAGTCCGAAGCCTTCTGATTTCTACACTGAGTTCAGGGTCAGCTAGAGATCCATAGTGAGCGCCTCTTTTTTTTTTTTTTTTTTTTTTTTTTTGATGTTTCAAGACAGGGTTTCTCTGTATAATCCCAAGTGCTGGGATTAAAGGCATGCGCCACCACTGCCTGGCTGAGTTCCTCTTTTTAAAAAATCCTTTAAGGGGTTGAGGATTTAGCTCAGTGGTAGAGTGCTTGCCTAGCAAGAGCAAGGCCCTGGGTTCGATCTTCAATCTAAAAAAAATCCTTTAAAACGATTTTTTTCTTTTTTTTTTTTTTTTTTTTTGGTTTTTTCGAGACAGGGTTTCTCTGTGTAGCCCTGGCTGTCCTGGAACTCACTCTGTAGACCAGGCTGGCCTCGAACTCAAAAATCCGCCTGCCTCTGCCTCCCAAGTGCTGGGATTAAAGGGGTGCGCCACCACCGCCCGGCTTTAAAACGATTTTTTAAAGATAAAATCTTTTAGAGTTACTCGTGTCCTCCCTCCTTCTCTCCTCCCTTCCTTTCCTCCTTCCTTCCTCCCTTCCTTTTCTTTCTTTTTTGAGGTCTTTCTTGTAGTCCAGGACAGACTCCAGTCCACTCTGCAGCCAAGGATGGCCTTAACCTCTTGACTTTCTTACCTCTACCTCTCCAGCACTGAGGTCACCGTGTGTGCTACCACACTGGGTTTTCGTGGTCGCAGGGATGGAACCCGGGGTTTTGTGTGTGCTTGACCAGTGCTCTGCTAATTAAGCCACACCCTCAACCTAAAAAGTTCTGCTTTCTGTTCTTCTACAACTATAGACTATTTCCACAGCACCGCCAGTTCTAGGTAGTACCTTGTTTGGTTTTTTTGCAGATTTGATTAGTCTCTGCTTCCCTCTGGCCCCACCCAGGAAGACTCCCACTTGTACCCCTTGACCTCCTACTGTCAGGTTTCTGTTCTCAAGGTATCTGGTATGATCCTCAGTGGCCTGGGTCTGGGGATCAAGTATAGAGAGGCCATACTGATGGAAGTCCTCGGGATGTCCTCTGCCTACCTCCTTCATTTTGGTTACCTAAGCCTGGGAATGGGACGCTCACCATGGTGCTTAGCACTGCCATTGTGGAGCGACCAAGGACAATAGAGACTTGCTCCTGACTGTAAGTAGGATCCACTCGTAGGGCCCATGCGGCCTCTTCAATGCTTGGGTTCCCGGTGCTTTCCCTCCACAGTTCCTGTTTTATTTTATATTGTATTTTTATTGAGACTTTTTAAAAAAAAAAAAAACAAGCCAGGCGGTGGTAGCGCACGCCTTTAATCCCAGCACTTGGGAGGCAGAGGCAGGCGGATTTCTGAGTTCAAGGCCAGCCTGGTCTACAGAGTGAGTTCCAGGACAGCCAGGACTACACAGAGAAACCCTGTCTTGAAAAATATCAAACAAAACAAAACAAAACAAATCAGGGTCTGGCTATGTAGCCTAGGCCAACCTCAAAGTCAAGGGCTCACCTGTACCTGCCCCTACCCTGCCCCGTGCTAAGAATAAAGGTGCTCATTCCCACACCTGCTTCATACCTGCCTCTTTCTTTCTTATGAGTCAGGGTCTCATCTAGCCCAGGCTGGCCCTGGTCTGGCTAAGTAGCCCAGGATGACTTGAGCCTTTCTCCCTTTTCCACTTTTCAAGCGCAGAAGGCTCAGGTGCCTGGTTTCCTTGTTTGATTTTGGTACCAGTCCGTGGCCGAGGCTTGTCTGTTCTCATGGTCCCTTCTTCTTCATCAGCCTTGCCCTCCATATGCACCTCCTTTGAGGTCTGCCCTCCAGCTTCTCAACATAGGTTCCCATTCAGCAGCCGGGCCAGCCGGCATCCTGGATCTGCCCACATCCTGGAAACGGCTGGGAAGAACAAAACCTGGCAGCCTCCCACCCCACCCAGGCCTGGGTTCCTTCAAACTGGAGCTGAGTAGAGTGGGAGTCAGGAGAGCTCTTTCCTCCTCAGCACGAGATCCTGGGGTCTGCCGAGCAGGCTCCCAGCCCAGCCCTGTCCCTCTCTGCTCTCCAGTTTCTGGTTATCGTTGTCATTCTGGAAGTCGTGGTGCCCTCTGTGGTGCTTGTATTCTTCCTACTTGTAAATACACAATTGCTGAGTCACAGGAAAGACAGAGAAGGCAATAGAGGTCTGCTCCCAAAGGCACCCCACCCCATGCCCTCTCCTGACACCAGGAAGTATGGAGACGGGAATCTGGTGTGGGGAGGGGATACAGGGACCCATCACCATCCAACTTGTCTTTTTCAGGGAGACGGGAGATGATGGGCAAGGCAGGTATATTTGTAGAATTGTAAAAGATATCCAAAGATCAGGGGTATGTCTTAGCCGGAGAGTCCCTACCTAGAAGCCTCAGTGAGGGGTTTACTCTCCTATCTTGGTTCAGATAGAGGCTTTTAAAAGTTATGTGGTAGCCAGATGGTGGTTGCACACACTTTTAATAGATCTCTGTGTGAGTTCTAGGACAGCCTAGTCTATGGAGTGAGTTCCAGGATAGCCAGGGCTACACAGAGAAACTCTTGAAAAACAAAATAATACAAGTCATGTGGTTTATTTGGGAGGTGATGATAGGACATGCTATGAGGACAGGAAAAGTAGGTGAAGGAGACAGATTCCCTGTAAGTCACCGGGACAGTCACAAAATAGGAAATCCATCTAAAGACCTAGAGAAGGCTCAGTTCATAGACCGCAGGTCCAGCAAACACAGGTCCTGGGTTCCATCCCTAGCACCGTATGAACCAGGCGCAGTGGTGCACTTCTGTGATCTCACACTGGGGAGATGGAGACCAGGGGATCTCTGAGACCCTTGGGCAGCCAGTCCAGAACTATCAATAAGTTCTGAGGCAGTGAGTGATCCTGTCTCAAAACACAAGGGGTGGGTGTGGCTAGCAAGATGGCTCACTGAGAAAAGGTGCTTCCCGCCAAGCTTATGAGCTGAGTTTAATCCCAGGACTCAAAAGATGGAAGGTAAGAACTGACTCCTCTAAGCTGTCTTCTGACCTCCATAAGATAAATTAAGTGTAAGTCAAAACAACGTAGACAAAACAAGGTGGAGAACACTGGAGGTTGACCTTTGGCGTCCACATGAATGCCAGGAATCATGACAAACACCTGTAATTGCGGAATTCAGGAGGCTGAGGCAGGAGGATCATGAGCTCATGTCCAACCTGGGCTACTTGCCACAGCCTGCCTCAAGCAACACCAAACCTGTGTCTGAGTTACTGTGCTCAAGGGGTCTTACTTCACCAACTCACACTGGCTGTATTGCATGAGGGCTGTGTGCAGGGGCTGAGGGGCAGGAAGCCCAGCGGCTGCCGGCAGGCAGGCCACTTCGAGAGAAATGAGGGGCAGTGGAAACCTTGCCCTGCTGGGGACAGAGAGCCTGCGAGGTCAGTCACCCTGACACATCAGGACATGAAGCACAGGACCAGTCACCCCTGTACGTTGGCACGTTTTGAGGGGAGACTCAGAAAAGTGGTGGAAAGGAAAGGGTTTGTTTCATGGTTGGTCCTCTAGACTCTGTCCATTTGGAAGATGACACTATACCATTGCTTTGGCACACAGGGTCTTCAGTCTCTGTAGCTGAGGCTGACCCTGAACTCCTGATATTTTTGTCTCCACGTCCCTGGTGATGGGATTACAGGTGTGTGCCACCATGCCTGGTTTATATGGTGGTAGGGACTGAAGCCAGAGCTTCATGGATGACAGGCAGGTGCTAACTAACTCACTTCAGCCTTTTAAATCTTCAGCAAACCCACTCCAGCATTTTAAAATCTTTATTAAAAAAAAAAAAAAATCAAAATTGGAGGCCAGGTGTGGTAACACATGCCTTTAATCTCAGCACTGAGAAGGCAGAGACAGGCAGATCTCTGTGAGATTGGGGCCAACCTGGTCTACATAGAGAGTTCCAGCTCAACCAGGTTATAGATTTATTGATGTGGCAGAAATTTTCCTGTCCAATCTATTTGCAGTGGGAAGCCTGTGATTGGATAGGGAAAAGTGAGGCAGAGCTAAGGGTGGCAGAGAGGGAGATGCAGGGAAGAGGAGGGTGCGGAGAGCGAGGAAGGCAAAATAGCAGCGGACATGGACCAGCGTGGCTTCAAGTAGCATAGGTAGATATGAAATCTAAAGGTTAGGATAATTGGGATAACTTGTCTAAATTGTGTGGACATTTTGGGATTTGAGTATTTGCTGATATTTAAATCTGTTTGGTTAACTATAAGCTTATAGAGTTTTGTGATATCTAACCACAAGGATGGTGGTTATTGCCTGAGGCTACCCGAGTGCCTAGGGGTCAAGCCAAGAGCTATAGGGGCCGAGGGTGGCGGTGGGCAGAGGCAGTAGCTGCACCAATGTCTAAGGAGCCCTGGCTGGCACCACTGAAACCTCTAGATGACACCGGCATTAGTGTGGGAACATGGCGGCTAAGCAAGGATCCGGCCGGACGCCTCTTTTTTTTTTTTTTTTTGGTTTTTTGAGACAGGGTTTCTCTGTGTAGCCCTGGCTGTCCTGGAGCTCACTCTGTAGACCAGGCTGGCCTCGAACTCAGAAATCCGCCTGCCTCTGCCTCCCAAGTGCTGGGATTAAAGGCGTGCACCACCACCGCCCGGCTTTAATACTCTTTTTTTTTTTTTTTTTTTTTTTTTGGACGCCTCTTTTCTAATACCTCCAGTTAAAATTGAAACCCTGTGTCAATAAATAAACAAATAATATAAAAAGAAAAATCTAAATTTGCCCTTTATGTGTTCCAAGAGAAATTTTGGTTGGTAAAAGTAATATTCAATACTGTCCTCTTTCTCTCTGAGATGCAGTCTCATGTAGCCCAGGCTAGGCTACTCACTAAGTAGCTAGGTTGACTATGAACTCTGGACCCTTTTGATCTAGCTCCCTCAGTGCTGGGATGACAAGACTGAACACGGAGCGGCAGCCAAAGTGGGGGCGTAGCGGGCCTGCAGGTGATAGGAAAGGGCAGGTGACTCATGTTCCTTGGTTACCGGACAGACCAGATGTGCTTGCCTGCAGACTCCGGTTCTCCAGTCAGAATGATTTTATTCTAGCCCAGAACCATGAGGAAAGGGAGAGAAAGTGAAGGTAACCAAGGAATTCCCCAAGTTCTTACTCTAACCCCGAGAAATAAACCTTAGTAACCCTGGCACTTAAGAGGTAGAAGTAGGAGGGTCAGAAGTTCAGTCAGCTTTGTGTACATAGTGCATCAGAGGCTAGTCTGAGGTGCATGAGACCCTGTCTCAAAGAAAAGAAGAAGCAGGGAGGGGAGGAAGGGAAGGAAGGAGGGAGAAAAAAAGGAAAGAGAAAGAAGGAAGAGAAGAGAAGGAGCCGGGCGGTGGTGGCGCACGCCTTTAATCCCAGCACTTGGGAGGCAGAGGCAGACGGATATCTGAGTTTGAGCCAGCCTGGTCTACAGAGTGAGTTCCAGGACAGCCAGGGCTACACAGAGAAACCCTGTCTCGAAAAAAAGAAAGAAAGAGAAGAGAAGGAGAGGGAGGGGAGAAGGAGGGAGGGGAAGAGAGGGAGGGTAGGAGGGACAAGAAGGGAGGAGGGAGAAGGAAGGGAGGGAGAAGAAGGAAGGGGAGAAGCGGGAGGAGAGAGGGGGCAAGAAGGAGGGAGGGGAAGGGAGGGAGCATGGGAGGGAGGGAGAGAGGGAGGGAGGGAGAAGGAGGGACAGGAGGCTCTCTTCATCAGTGGCTCTCTTTGCTGTCTTTGCTTCTGGTCTCTCCTGGAAGGTTCAAGATGTGGCCTCAGAGCCCACATTGCTGTCCCTGAGGAGGAATTCTCGAGATTACGATGAGCCTGGTGACTTCTCCCACAGTGGAGCATCGCCACGGAGGGAGCATCGCACCCCTGAAACAGACACAATGGGAACTGATCAAGTCCCTGGCCAAGTTTGATGGGCTGTCGCCATGAGTGAGAAATGAACCGTAGTTGGCTCTCAGTATTAAAGGGCTCCATGTCCAGATTCAGACAACTGTGGATTGAAAAGATTCAACAAAGCTGGCAAGATGACTTGGTAGTAAAAGGATATGTTGTGTGCTCTGATGACCCGAGCTCAGGCCCTGGGACCCACACGGTGGAGAAGAGAGCCGACTCCTGAGGTTGTCTCTGCTCTATACACCTGTCTAGTGTAACAAAGGTATGATGATGATGGTGGTGATGGTGATGGTGATGATGATGATAAATGAAAAATAAAAGAAAATCTAGGCTGGGCATGGTGGCACACACCTTTAATCCCAGTACCCAGAAAGCAGAGGCAGGTGTATCTCTACAAGATCCAGAGCAGCCTGGTCGGCATCGCCAGCTCCGTGCAGCCAGGGCTACATGGTGAGACCCTGTCTCAAAACAAAACAAAAACTGTATTTAAAAGAACTGATGTCACGAGTCACTTAGCACTTGGAAGGCTGAGGCAGGAGGATCATCATGATCTCAACACCAGCCTGAGATCAGACTGGGTCATAGCAAAGAGGCTAGTTTCTATCCCATGAGATAAGTGTCAGGGACATTTAACCAGAGCCCTGGGAGAAGAGTGTGACATCTCCGTGGAGACTAGTTTCCCTGGTGCTGCTTTATTATTTAAAGAGGGGTCTTTAAATAGTGTATGTAAATGAGTGTGCACAGGTGTGTTGCACGTGGATGCCACAGGAGCACATCAGGTGTCCTGCTCCCGCACGCCCACCCTCGTTCCCTTCAGACTGGGTCTCTCACTGAATTCTGATGCCAGACTGGCGGCTGCAAACCCCAGTGAGCCCCCTGTCACTGGCTCCCAGCACTGGGGTACGGGCACACGTGGCATGCCTGGCTGCCAGCACTGGGGTTACAGGCACACGTGGCATGCCTGGCTGCCAGCACTGGGGTTACAGGCACACGTGGCATGCCTGGCTGCCAGCACTGGGGTTCGGGCACGTGTGGAATGCCTGGCTTTTTACAAACGTGCTGGGGATTAGATCTCAAGTCATGCTTGTGGGGCAAATATTCTCACCACTGAGCCATCCCACAGACCCTCACGGGGAGTCACTAATACTCCTTCTCTTTTGCAGCTGAAGTGCTGCGGGCCGAATAACTACACAGATTTCGCTGGCTCTTCCTTTCATGTGACAACCAAGAAGGTTTTATTGTGTATCATGTTAGAGACCCTAGGATCTCATGACTGATCTGTGGGAACCCTGGCCAAGGGCTTTGGGGAGAGAGAGGTAAACCCATTGGGGGTTCAATTCATTTTGATAATATCACTTTGGGCTACCAAGTCAGCTTTCTGATAGGGTAACAAAACCCCTGAGATCATCAACTGAAAAAGAAGGACTATTAGCTGGCCAGGGTGATCACACCTATAATCCCCAGCACTGAGGAGGTGGAGGCAGGTGAGTCTGAGAGGCCAGTTAGGACTATACTGCAAGAACCTAGCTTAAAAAAATAAAAAGGAGGAAGGCCAGCAAGATGGCTTAGTGGGTGTGAGCCCCCGTCACTGGCTCCCAGCCACTGGCACCAAGCCTGGCACGGCTTGGGTTTGACCCTGGGACCCACTTGGAAGAAGAGAGACCTGTTCTCCCCAGGTTATCCTCTGACCTCCACGTGCACACCATAGCACGTGTACCATGAGCATGTGTATACCATACAATAGAGAAAGAAAGAAAGAGACTGGAGAAATGGCTTGGTGCTTAAGACCATGTGTTCTTGCAGAAGACCTGGGCTTGAGTCCTAGCACCCACACGGTGGCATAAAACCATTCATAATTCCAGTTCCCAGGGATTGGACACCCTCTGTAGCCACCGGGCACCAACATGCTACACATACATACAACGAGGCAAAACACCCATACAATTAAAACAAAGTTTTAAAAAATTGTAATTAAACAAAAAGAAGGACTAAGGACCACATGAGTGAGGACAATCAAGGTCCCGTTACTGTTATTGTTACTGTTTGGGGCTTCCTTTCCTTGGGTCTGAGAGAAAGAGGGGTTTGATTGCCAAGAGTTCAGCCCTTTTGGCTCCTTATTTTCATTGACAGGATTGGGTTAAAGGAAATTGTCTCTGCTGCACACGCCCTTTCCCATGAGGCATCTGATCTATTCATATGCACAGCCTATTATGCATATGCATAAGACGGTAAATAGGGGACTCTCCATAAAAAAAAAAATGCACTTGAGACCACAGTCCTCCTTGCTGTATGTGAACCAGTCCAGGCTGGATTGACCACCTAACCTCACACCCAGATACACTGAGAAATCTGTTTGAACAGAAACTCTATGTTTGATGGTCACTGAGGGATGAAAACCATATTCTATTGTTTGCTTTTGTATGTGTGTGTGTGTTTTAATTATTACATTTATCAATTTAGCGGGGCACACATGTGTCAAGGCATGTCCAGAGGCCAGAGAACGATTTTCAGGAGTCAGTTCTCTCCTTCTGCCATTGGCTCTTGGGGATTGAAGTCAGGTCTTCAACCTTAGCAGCAACATTGCCATGTCCTATGCCATTGTTCAGAGTGGGTGGACAATCAACTCAAAGCAGTTAGCTGTCCCAAGTTTCTGAGTGCATCATTAGGAAAGGAGCGTGGGTACATGGTACGAGCAGGTGAAGGTCCTAGGTTATCAGTGCATTGTCAGAAGACTGTGTGCATAGCCCAAGCCAAGCGGAGTCCCAGGCTGCTAAGCCATTCTCTATGCTTACCTGCCTTGGAGCCTGGTTTTACTCACTGGCTTTAATGTGAGTGGGATTCAGCTGTGGTTTAGACTGAAAGTGCCTCATGGTTTAGAAGTTTGGTGGTTAGTTCTGGATATTTGGGGAGGTAATTAAATCAAGAAAGCTCTGACGTGACCCTTGATTGATCCTGTGCTTGACTCATAAATCAATGACATTATTAGGATGGTTTCTGGTTTGGGGAAGTAGGTCAATGGGATTGGGAATTGGAGAGCCCAGATTAGTTCTTGGCACTTGGAAGTCACTTAGTAATTAGTATATAGGGATTGGTGAGGTGACTTACCAGGTATGCTACCTGCCACCAAGACTGATGAGCTGTTTGGTCTTCAGGATCCACATGGTAGAAAGAGAACCAACTCCTGTAAGTGGTCTTCTGACCTCCATAAATATGCAGGGTCACTGATAATCTCTCTCTCTCCCTCCTTCTCTCCCTCTCCCTCTTTCTCTCTTCCTCTCTCCCTTCTTCTGAACAAACAAATAAAAAAAAAATACTATGTCAAGTGGAAGTGGCCCCCTCCACAGTGAGAAAGGCAAGCCTCAGCCAGCCCAAACTTGTAGAGGCAAGATATGCCAGGGCCTTCGAGGGGAAGGGCTCTTGTACAGGTGGCCTCCTGACACACCTCTTTGTCTGGTATCCTAACCTCTTTGAGCTCCTGTTCCCTCACCCATAAGACAGAGAAGAGAGTAGCACCCTTCTCTTAAGACCATACTGGGAGATGATTGGGAAAGCACAAGGGAATGAGGTGTTGAATATGGTTCATGCAGTCTTTCCGTTCACATGTAGAGAACCCCAGAAATAAATAACACCGTAGCTCGGTGGAAGAATATGTGCTTAGTATGTGTGAAGCCCTGGATTCAGACCCAGAGAAATGGGAGGGGGAGGAGGGGGAGGAGGGGGAGGGAAAAGAGGAGGAGAGGGAGGAGGAGGGATGCACATACTCATAATTTCAGCACTTTGGTGGTTGAAACAGGAGTCATGCCTGAGGCCAGCCTGGGCTATATAATGAATTGGCATCTAAAGTAAACAAAAAATAAATAAAACTCAGGCTGAGACTGTAACTAAGTAGGAAGTGTGCGCACCTAGAATGCATGAGACCTTTGCTTTGGTCCCTAGGACCCCATAAACCAGCAAACACACCTATAATCCCAGTACTTGGCAAGTAAAGGCAAGAAAGTCACGGAGTTTAAGGTTATCCTCTGCTACAGAGAGCATTCAAGCTAGCCTGTGCTGTGTGTGAGCCTGTTCAAACAAAACCAAAAAACTCAGGAGCTGGATAGGTAGCTCAGGGGTTAAGAGTACTTGGTGCTCAGTCATGAAAATTTGAGATCAGATCCCAACACCCACCCTTGGCAGCTTGGAACTGTCTGTAACTGGGTTTCTATTGCTGCATTGAAACACTATGACTGAAAGCAACTTGGGGATAAAGGGTTTATTTCACTTTACCGTTTCTAGTCTATCACTGAGGGAAGTTGAGGCAGTAACTTGGAGGAAGGAACGCTGTTTACTGGCTTGCTCCTCACGGCTTGTTCAGCCTCCCTTATGTAATAAATCCAGGTTCACCTTCCCAGAGATGGTACTACCCACAGTGGGCTTTGCGGGGCCCTCTCATCAATCCAAGCAGTTGTCCCACGGGCTTGCCCACCAGACAATTGATGAAAGCATTTTCTCAACTGAGGTTCCTCTTCCCAGAGGATTCCAGCTCGTGTCAGGCTGAGCAAAACCAAACAAGGACAGCACGACACTTGGCCGTTTAACACACTGACACAATACTATTAAACCACAACCCTTCTTTTCTTGTTTATCCCCAAGATTTCATATTAATATCATAAAACATTTTGTTTCCTGTTTTTAGACTGAGTCTCTCTATGTAGCCTAGGCTGTCCTGGAACTCACTCTGTAGCCCAGGATGGCTTCAAACTCACAAAGACCTGCCTGCCTTTGCCTTCCAAGGGCTGGGATTAAGGGTGTACATCACTACCGCCCTGCCTTAAAAAAATAATCCAACTTTTAAAAGTTCCAGTCTTTCAAAATTCAAACACTTTAAAAGTAGTCTAAAGTAGTCTAAAAGTATTCTAAGTCTCTCTGACAATCCAAAGTACCTTAATTGTGGGCTCCTGTAAAATAAAAACAAAAATGTTACATTCTTTCTTACTCAAGAGAGGGAAGAACAGCCGGCGGTGGTGGCGCACGCCTTTAATCCAGCACTTGGGAGGCAGAGGCAGGCGGATTTCTGAGTTCGAGGCCAGCCTGGTCTACAGAGTGAGTTCCAGGACAGCCTGGGCTACACAGAGAAACCCTGTCTCGAAAAACCAAAAAAAAAAAAAAAAAAAAAAAAAAAAGAGAGGGAAGAACAGGGGTATAGTCACAGTCAAGTCAAAACCAAACCAAACCCCAACAGTGTAAAGCTCAATTATCTTGAGACTCGTGATCTTCTAGACTCTGAAGGGCTGGTGTAGCTCCCCTCTTGGCATCTGACAATCATATAGTTCATCTCACAGGTTTGGGCCAGTTCCACTCCACAGCAACTGCTGTTGTTGGTCAGCCCATGGTCCTGGTATCTCCATATATGTGGAATGGCCCTCCGTGGAGTCTTTAAGGGGCTTTCAAATGTCCCTCTAAGCCTCCATGGTGTTATAATTTCCTTCTAAATGCTTGGTCTCCACTGTAACTGGCATGCACCTCCAATAGCATGGACTATGCTCCCCTCAGAGGCTCTAACCCTGCCATTTAACACTCAACTTCTCTCCAGGACTCCTTCAATCCTGAGCTCTCTATTGCAACTCAAACCTTCACAATGGCCTCTCGTAGTCCTCCACAGTGCCAAGTGTCAGCTGCTCGCCATGACCCCTTCATGCCTTCAAACAAGTACCACTTGGGAAACATACATATTACTAAGTTTGGGTGCAGCAAAAGGTGTGTAGCCTTGGCTCTGCCTGGGCACAGCTCCTGAGGGCTGACCCTGAGGAAACAGCAGATCACACCACAGTGATGCTGGTCTCTTCTTAGTCAGTTGATTCCTCAGCCCCAGCTGAAAAGTATTCATAGTTTCAGCAAAGCAAAGTTTTCAGTTTAGTGAGTTTTGTCTCATTTATAGTCAGTTTTTCATTTTAGGCTGACCAGAACAATTCAAATGTTAAATGTTAGTTTTTAATTCAAAATGTTAAATGGGGGATAGAGAGATGGCTAAATGGTTAAGACCGCTGACTGCTCTTCTAGAGGTCCTGAGTTCAATTCCCAGCAACCACATGGTAGCTTAAAACCATCTGTATTGGGATCTGATGTCCTTTTCTGTTGTGTCTGAAGACAGGGACAGTGGCATATATATGTGGAATGGCCCTCCGTGGAGTCTTTAAGGGACTTTCAAATGTCCCTCTAAGCCTCCATGGTGTTATAATTTCCTTCTAAGTTCCTTAAGCATGCATTAAACCCTTGTTTTAGTTAGGGTTTCTATTACTGTGATGAGACACCATGACCAAATGCTACTTGCTTACACTTCCAGGTAAGAGTTCATGTCAGAGGGAAGTCAGAGCAGGAACTGGGAGGCAGGAGTTAGCTAACAAAGAGGCCATGGAGGAATGCCAGTTACTGGCTTGCTCCTTGTGGTTTGCTCAGCCTAGCTTTCTTTGTTTGTTTATTGTTTTGTTTTCAAGACAGGATTTCTCTGTGTAGTAGCCCTGGCTGTCCTCGAACTAATACTGTAGACCAGGCTAGCCTCTACCCAAAGATCTGCCTGCCTCTGCCTCCCAGTGCTGAGATTAAAGGTGTGTGCCACCTCTGCCCACTCAGCTTGCTTTCTTATAGAACCCAGGATCACCAGCTCAGAGGTTACACCACTCACAATGCACTGGGACTGCCCACATCAATCACTAAAAACATACCTCATAGGCTTGCCTACAGCCAGATCTAGTGAGCCATTTTCTCGGAGGGTTTCCTCCTCTCAGAAGACTCCAGCTTGTGGCAAATTAACATAAAAGTAGCCAGCACAGCTCTGAACACTCAATGTCTTTTCTGGCCCAAAATTCCAAAGTCCTTCAACATTCCTCCCAAAACATGGTCAGGTTTGTCACAGAAATACCCTACTCCTGGTACTAATTTCTATCTTTGTTAGGGTTTCTATTGCTATAATAAAATGCCATGGCAAAATCAACTTGGGAAGGAAAGGGTTTACTTGGCTACAGTTCACACTCCATCACTGAGAGAAATCAGAGTTGGAACCTGGAGGCAGGAGCTGATGCAGAGGCCATAGTGCCTGAGGAGGTGAGTACACATCTATCTTGAACATGGTGGTCAGAGGGTCAACAGCACCCACAGCTCTGGCTCCAGGGGTGCAATGCTCTGGCACCTGCTCCTGAATGCATGCGGGCCATCGTAGGCAAGCACACAAAAATAAAACAAACCTGTGCTGGGGCTGATGGTGCATGACTTTAATCCCAGTGTTTGGGAGAAGGCAGGAGTCCCTGAGTTCAAGGCTACCTTGATCCTGTGGCTCGACAAGAGTCAGGAGGGTACAGGAGTTGTTGCCACAGGTCATGACCTGTGGGGCTCAGGGAGATATCAGGCTTTTTATTTGTCACAGAAAATCTTTGTAAGATTGTTTTTTCTAAACTGAGTTTCTGTGGGTAGTCCTGGCTGTCCTGGAACTCACTCTGTAGACCAGACTGGCCTCAAACTCAGAGATCTGGCTGTTTCTGCCTCCCAAGCGCTGGGATTAAAGGTGTGCGCCAACTCTGCTCAGCTATCCTAGTTTTGAGAGACAGGGTCTCACTCTTTATCCCTGGCTGGCCTTGAACCCACAGAGATCTACCTGCCTTTGCCTCCCAAGTGTTGGGAATAAAGCATGAACCTGGCTATTTTTCCTTTTCTGATTTCAACTCCTCTGTAGCTTAGGATGATCCTGAACTCCCGATTCTCCTGCCTCTACCTCCAGTGCTGGCTCACAGGCATGCACTAGCACTGCAGCTTCCATGCTAGCCAAGGGCAATACCGACTGAGTCACATCCCCAGCCTCTTCTCCTTTGCTTTTTGAGACAGTCTTACTCTGTAGCCCAGGCCAGCCTGAACCCCATATGTAGCCCGGGTTGGCCTCAAACCCATGGCAATCCTCCTGCTCTAGCCTCTTGAGTACAGAGACTGCAGAAATGAGGTGCCACCAAAAGCCATTTAATACATTTTTGCTGGTGTTTTGGAGTTGGGGGTTTTTGAGATATGGTCTTACTGTGTAGGCCAATACCAGTAACCAAATCCCTCTGCCTCAGCCTCCCTATCCTGAGATTACTGGTTGTGTGCTGCCAGAACTGGCTTTAGAACTCTTGCTTTTTGGGAGGGTGGGTCTCCTGTACCCCAGGCTGGCCCCAAACACACTATGTAGTTGATGATGACCTTGAATCTCCTCATCCTCCAGTTTCCACTCCCAACAACTGCAGTGACGGACATTAACCATTCACCGTCTCCCTATTCCCAGCCAGGGATTATTTAGGATATAGGTCTGGCAGCTGAGTGTCTCAGGATCTGTTTTGGCTTCTGGTGAGAGCTTTTTGCTTAAGGTTGGGGCAGAACGCTGGAGGGCAGAGAGGTATGTGGAAGGTACAGCACAGAGGGCAGCTTCCTCTTGTGAGAACCTGCTCTTGCTGTAAGTCATACCGGCCCCACCAGAACTCAACCCCTGAGGGAAATGCTCATCCTACTGGCAGATATAGTCACCCCGTGGGAGACCACCTTAAAGACTGAGGCCACACTGTCAGTCCCAACACTGGGGAAGTTCACACACTAGGACCTCAAGACCCTGCCAGCCTAACTCCAGATTCACCCAGACTCCCTTTTAGTGACTAAGGCAGAGAGTGGTAGAGCAAGATATTCCCCTGCCTCTGCCCACAGGCATACAGGTATGCGCACACCATAAACACAGGCAAACAGCCACGAAAACTGCTTTTTAGTAAATCTGGTTCTGGGTTTTTTTTTTTTTTTTTTTTTTTTTTTAACATTACCTAGACTTGTAAGAAAATGAAGTATGAAAAAAAAAATAAAAACAATAAAAAATAAATAAATAAAAGAAAGTGAAGTATGGTATGCCCTACTCACATGGATCAAGTAATAAATATTAAAATAGCCCCCAACATTTTTGGTTTTGAGACAGGATCTCACTGTGTAGCTAGGCTGCTCCAGAATTAGTTATGTAGGCCAGGCTGGCCTCCAACTCACAGAGATCCACCTGGTTCTACCTCCTGAGTGCTGGTACTAAAGGTTTTCACCACTATGCCCTGCTCTAACTTTTAAACAAAAACCCAGACTTTCCTTCTGGAAATCAATTTCTCATTTAAGCTCATTGTGGTGGCAAGTCCTGTAATCCCAGCACATGGAAATTCAAGGGCTGAGCCTGTAAAATGCTTGCAATAGAAGCATGGAGACCTGATTTGGGATACCTAGAACCCATAAGACGGATGTAGCATCAACAAGTTGTCTTCAGACCTCCACCTCTGAGAGCTATGGCTTACCTGCGCCCTCCAGCCCCAAATAAATGAAATAATTTAAAACTGAAAGTTATAAACTAAACAAAGACTCCAAACATCAGTGTCTGACCTCCACATTCACATGAACAAACATGCAATCCCAATGCTTGCATATACACCGCATACACACAAAAGAGGGCCAGCAAGATGGTTCAACTGGCGATGATACTTGTTGCCAAGACAAATGACCTGAATTTTCCTGAACCCGCATGGTAGAAAGAACCGGACTGTCAAAGTTGTTCTCTGACTTCTATCTACACTCATACCATGAGATGTGCAAATACACATGCTCACATAAAGTAGTAATTTTAAAAGAAAATGTGATCAAAAGCCAGGCATGGTGGAATACACCAGTAATCCTAGGATTCAGGAGGGGAGGCAGGAGAATCAGGGTTTGTCAGCTTGTGCTATAAGACTCTTGTCTAAAAAACAAAATCAGCCTGGCGTAGTGGCTCACTCGGGAGGCAGAGACATGTGGATCTCTTGAGTTCTAAGGACAGCCTGGACTACATAGTGAATTTCAGAACAGCCTGAAATAATTTCAGAACAGACCTAACACAAGAAAACAGAAAAACACAGCTGTAACCGCGGAGCTGAAGATAAGGTGTGGGAACAGTCGTTCCAAGATTTCCGCTTCTGTACATGCATCTCCTATCCGTGCTTCCATTTTGTAACCATTACCGGAAGTTAATGAACAGAGCCTTCTATTGGTGAAACCTTCTAGGAAGTCATTGTATGGGATTCTGGGAAATGTAGTCTTTGGGTGGGGCAAAGCGCCAGGCAAGAGTTATTGATTCAAATGGAGACTTAGTTATACAGTATTAGCCAAAAGTTTCAGCTTGCAGAGCTGCCTCTTCTCTGCTTATTTTCTTCCCAGTTTTAGACCAATGACCACGGATGAGGGCCCCATCACCGGTTTCCGGGGATCCGACGCCCTCTTCTGACCCTGGCAGCATACATGGTACACATATATACATTCAGACAAAACACTCATACACATAAAAAAAAAAAAAAAAAATCTGTAAAATAACTTTAAAAATATTTGTGTGGGGAGGTGGGCACTGTGCCACTGCACACGTATAGAGGTCAGAGAACATCTTGCAGGAATCCTGCCTTGTGGGTCCCAGGGATTGAACTCAGGTTATCAGGCTTGGCAGCAAAGTGCCTTTGTCCACTGAGCCACCTTGGTAGCTTGTTTTTTTGCTTTGGATGTCTTTCCTTGAAGCTGCCGGTAATTCTTGCCACCTTACTGCTGTTCATCAAGCCGGGCTGACAAAATCTGGCAAAGGGCAGGACACAGAGTCCACCTGGCTGTGGGGATTGAGTCTCCCCTTTTATTTCTCTGGGGCGTTCACTGCTCTTTAGGGAGGAATTGATAATAAAATGCCAGCAAACCACTATCCGTCCTTTTGTCTTTCTTGGTTTTTATTTTACACTCCTACTGTCGATGATATGAACTTGAAACAGTAAAGTTTAATAGTGTGTGTGAGTCTAGATTTTGTGATAATGAAATACCTGAGGGTGGGTGCTTCTAAAAGATTGATCTGATACAGGAAGGGAGGCATGCTACATCATTGTGGCTAACTCCTGTCCTGTCCAGCAGGACATTAAACAGGGGTCCGGGGAGGTCACCTGAAAGAGAGTGGGGGCAGGGGGTGGGGTGTAACAGACAAAGACTGGAAGAATGACGATCTGTCTATAGTCTGATCAGATTGTAATCTTTACTTTTTCACACAGGGCTTATATACACAAAAAAGGCAGGATGTGGGGGAAGGGGATGACCAGGTTGTTCAGGGGAAGTACAGATATCTTCCAGAACAGAGTATCAGGGAGATGAAGGTTCAGGGGATATGTCACTATGACTCTAACTATGATTCACTTGTCCTTATCTAAGATGGTACTATCCACCAAGGTTACCTATCTACAAGGTCTAGACTAGCCAGGCTTGGCAGCCTTCCACCAAAGCTGCTTGTTTACAATAGCTTATAACTATCTGTTTCAGTGTTTTTCCACAAAGACCCAAGACTCGGTGCTAGCAGGCATGTATGTCAGGCCTGTGGCTGATTTTAGGCCTTCAGTGTATAAGCAGGGCTGCCCCTGACAAACTCCTGGTGTGTCAGAATGCCCCTCTGTGGTTAAACATCTCTAAAGCTACACTGAGGTTGCTCCTCCTGTGGCAAAACTAAGGAACCAGGCATTCTGATCTCCCAATCTCCCATGTCCTCCTGTGTGCACCAACAAGGCTCTGCATCTTCAAAAGGCCTGGTGTCATTATGGCATCATTTGCACTGTGTTAGGGTGGTTTTGTTACTGTTGTTTGATTTTGGTTTTTGCTTTTGTTTTTTATTTGTTTGTTTGTTTTGTTTGAGATTGGCTATTGTGTAGGCCGGGCTGTCCCCAAACTCACAAATAACTCACTTGACTCTGCTTCCCGGGTTTGACACCAGGCCAGACACTCACTTGGTTTTGACATCCCCTCACTTTTATGCGGGATGTATTCCACAGAAGGAAATACCAAAAGGAAGATCCAATCCAACTTGATTTCAAGTGAAATCAAGTTGTCACCTCATCCCATGACTACTTTATCCAGCTCCCAACTGTTTGTAAAAATTTAATTTTCTTACATTTATTTATTTGTGGTGTGTAGAGTGTGATAGAGTACCTTGATTGTAGAATTCCTATAAGGTTACAGCTGGCTTTGCTCAACCATTATCAGTCAGCTCAGAAAGAAGTGTCTTCTGAGACAGCCTGTCTCACCTCGAGCAAACAAGACCACTTGAATAAAAGACACAGACAGCAACTGCATGTACAAGATAGTGCAGGAGTTAGTATCACCTGTGTAAACACTGTTAAAAGAGGCCTTGAAAGTTCCTGGGTAAATCTTACAGAAAATATAAAACAGTCTTAACAGTCTTTTTCAGTACATGGAGACACTACCATAACTATGCTTTTGGTTTTGAATGAGCAGATCCAAAGGAGCAACAAACACAGCAAAGCACCTTCAAACTGTTTCCAATGTCCATCGAAACTCAGCTAAGGAATCCCTAGGAACCGGTTCCCTATTGGAACTGGGCATGACAGTGCCCACCTCTGCCTAGCACTTGGAAGGCAGGGACAAATGGATCTCTGAGTTTGAGGTCAACCTGGTCTATAGAGAAAGTTCTAGGACAGCCAGGGCTACAGAAAAACTCTGTCTCAAAAAAAAAAAAAAAAAGGAAAGAAAAGAAAGACAAAATTAAAGAAAGAAAGAGAGAAAGAGAGAGAGAGAGAGAGAGAGAGAAAGAAAGAAAAAGAAAAGAAAGGGAAAGGGAAAAGGAAAGGGAAAGGGAAGGAAGAAGAAACAAAAGAAAAAGAAAAGGAAGGAAGGAAAGAAAGAATAAAAGGGAGGGTTGAACAAATCACGAAGAGCCAGCCAGTAATTGACACTCCAATGATTGACATTGGACAAGAGACTTGTTGAGTCCAGTAAAGACTAGCTGAACCAAAAGTACCTGTTTTCCTTACAACCTGTATCGATTTGTCCACAATCATCCACCCATTAATTTATGTACTGGGAACAGGGATTAACAAGAGAGTAACATATGAGTCAGACACCAGACAGAGCTCTTCATTTGAAGGGTCAGTATCCACTATCATTATCATGGATAACAGCTAACACCCATGTCCAAGGAAGATCAAGCAAACAGAGGTATCTGCCTTCAGAATGTCCACACTGGTTCCCTCCCTCAGTAGACTTGGGGTGACCAATACCCACAGTCAGTTTGGGTTTAACTGCAAATGGAGGCAGGCAGCCTTCCTATGAAGGACAACATGATACTCTGTTATTTTGCTATAGAGGCATCTTTCATCCTCTAGTTTACATTCGGGCCAGGCCTGTGTACAGAAAACTATTAGGTTTTTTGTTGTTGCTGTTGTTTTCAAGACAGGGTTTCTCTATGTAGCCCTGGCTTGTCCTGGAACTCACTCTGTAGACCAGGCTGGCTTCGAACTCAAGAAATCCACCTGCCTCTGCCTCCCAAGTCCTGGGATTAAAGTCGTGCACCACTACTGCCCAACATACTTATTTTGTTGTTAAATATTATTTCATTTTATGTGTATGAATGTTTTGCCTGCATGTATATATGTGTACCATGTACATGCCCAGTGCCTATAGAGATCAGAAGAAACAGAACTGGAATTATGGATGGTTGTAGTCACCATGGTAGATATTAGGATATGATCATGGGTCTTCTGCAAGAGCAATCAATGCTCTTAACTGCTACACCATCTCATTAAGACATGTACTTTGGCCGGGCATTAGTGGCGCACGCCTTTAATTCCAGCACTTGGGAGGCAGAGGCAGGCGGATTTATGAGTTCAAGGCCAGTCTGGTCTGCAGAGTGAGTTCCAGGACAGCTACACAGAGAAACCCTGTCTCGAAAAACAAAAAAAAAAGAAAAAAAAAATAATATATATATATACACACACACACACAATATATATATATC
Source organism: Mastomys natalensis (assembly GCA_021653895.1). NCBI lineage: Eukaryota > Metazoa > Chordata > Mammalia > Rodentia > Muridae > Mastomys > Mastomys natalensis. Next base: position 749,439 of record JAJTUV010000695.1, read on the forward strand.
ACACACACACACACACACACACACACACACACAACAACATATATATATATATATATATCAGGCAGTAGCAGGCTTGTAGAGCATTTTCTTAATGATTGATGGGGAGTGGGTGGTGCCATTCCTGGGCTGGTGGTCCCGTGTTCTAGAAGAAAGCAGGCTGAGCAAGCCATAATGAGCAAGCCAATAAGCAGCACCCCTCCATAACCTCTGCATCAGTTCCTGCCTCCAGGTTCCCAGCCTGCTTGAGTTCCTGTCCTGACTTCCTTCAAAGACAGACTGCAATGTGGATGTGTAAGCCAAATAAACTCTTTCTTCCCTGACTTACTTTTGGGTCTTGGTGTTTCATTGCAGCAATAGAAACCCTAAGACAAGAGGACAACTTGTAGGAATTTGACTTCTACTTTGTAGGTTCCAGGAATCGAACTTAGGTCACCAGACTTGGAGGCAAATACCCCAAATACCCACTGAGCTATCTACACAAATTGAAACTTTCTAGAGCCAAGGTAATGGCTGGGGCCTAGCTAGAGACTACCCCAAACCTGCTGAGGACTCTGTGTACCACAAACAACAGTTGGCTTTGCAGTGAACTCAAGCAATATATGATGCACAGGCATGATGGCTTCCTTTATTTTATTACACTGAAAAAAAAAAGGTATACATTCTTTTCTGGACTGGACAATGGGAAAGATAGGCAGCACCAGACCAGAGTTGATTCAGTGTTGCTTCAGAATTGCTAGCAGGGAGACAGGAGCAGAATCATCATTGGAAACAGAGACTAGGACGGGGCCAAGGCCCAGTTGGTAGAATGTTTGCCTATCATGCAGGAAGTCTGGGCTCCAACCCTAGCACTGCACAAACAGAATATGGTGGTGATAATCCTACCATGTAGAAGGTAGGAACATCAGCCAGACATAATTATATATGCCTCTAATTCCAGCACTAAGGAGGCACAGGCAAGGCAAGTGGATCTTCATGAGTTCAAGGCCAGCCTGGTCTACATCATGAGTCCCACAGACAAGAACAAGAAAAACCAAAAACCAAACCTAAAAATCCCAGATCATCAGATCACTGCAGCCATGGCCATTCCTCCCTGAGAGGACAAAGGGGTAAGGTTCCAGAGGCTGACTACTCCTGGGCCTTCTCCTGCAGAGCAGAAGCATTCCCCAGGCCTCGTGCAACGTTTCTGACTATAAACCCAACAGGCCCCTATCCCTCCTGGCCATCTGCATAGACAGCAGCCTCTGTTCACTTAGTGACCCCTCATCCATCCTTGGTAAGACCTAATGGAAGAATCAAAACGTTCCAATCACCCTTCATCGGAGGACACTGACTGTGCATGAACCCTTGCTCACCATGAGGTGAGCGAGTGGCTTAAAGGGACCATTTCCCTTCTTCTACTTTGTGGATCCCGAGATCTAACTCAGGTCATTGCTCATCACTCTTGGTGGCAAGTGTTTTCAGATGAGCCACTCTGCCAGCTAAATCTCCAGTTGTAAGAAAACCACAAAGTGGTTTCCCCTGTTGGTATTCACAGTAGAACTGAGGGAGCCTCTTCTATCAACAGGAAGCCGAGACTAAGTCCAAGATCCAGTCAGAGGCCAGTCAGAGGTGATTTAGTTGATACAAAATGACAGGAACAGCCTTAGCTAACTAAGGGCAGGCTCCTCACCACTATGCTTAGGAACAACGGACTGACTGGTCCACAGAATCTTTGACAGGCTTTTTTTTTTTTTTTTTTTTTTTGGTTTTTCGAGACAGGGTTTCTCTGTATAGCCCTGGCTGTCCTGGAACTCACTCTGTAGACCAGGCCAGGTTGTCGAATCTTAAGAACATAATTTTCACCGTTTTGACTACTTAATGATAAAGCAACATAAAAACATTTGACTCTTTCCTCTAAGTGTTCAGATGCCCTCACTTCGCCCGTCCAATCCGGCCACTGGCGGGGCTAGAAATGCACGTGAACCTGAAGCAGGCAGTGTAGGTCATACATACCCCTGGGAGGATGCGGGGCTCAGTAAGGCTGCAAAGCGAGTTTGGCTGTGGAGACTGAAGGAGTACACTCCACCCCTGCTATGACACGGACATCTGTCACCTGGACCATGAGATGTCAGATGGTATTTGGGGAGTTTGGTCGGTGAGTAGAAAGACCTCCTAGCTGAAGAGAATCAAGGACCCTAGGGCTACGTTCCAAGCTTTGTAGAGACATCAGCCACAGCCTGCAGTCCATCCCTAATTCACAGGGGGCCTGCGGCTCCCATGATGTACAAGCAAAACCACTGGGTCGTCCACTGGTGCCTTCTCCCCAATCCTTCCCCACCACTCCAGTGTCCCTGATGGTGGTCATGATGCCGATGCTGGGTCTATACAAGAGTCCTCAGTGAAGAAGCCCAAATCCTGTCATGAGAAACTGACCAGCAAGGGCACACCCTCTGTGGGCTGCTTTCTTCACTTCCGTTTCTAAACAGGATGTAAGGTTTGTAAAGCTCTTGCTTAAAACCCCACCAGGCGGACAGATGGGGACCTGGGCAGGCAGCCTCAGTTCCCTGGCTTTGAGGTGAACTGAGAGAAAGCTGGACTGCTAAGGGTGGGCAATTCTCATGTGACAGGGCCTGGAATATTCCAAAATTTAATTCTGGAAGTGGATTAACCCACACTGAGTGGTATAGACTCAGGGGAAGCTTGGAAGGCACTTGGAGAGTCCCCGGTGCCAGGGTGGCTCTGACTCTGTCCCTTCTATAACCAGAAAACCGTCTTTCCGGGAGATGCCAGGGAGGCAGAGGATGGAGACGGCAGACCTGCCTGTATCCTTGGCTAGCAGTCGGTTTGCAGGCAGGCTTCAAGGCCAAACTGGTGGACCTGAGACAGAGAGGCTGCCAGGACTAAGTTGGACAGCGACCCACACCAGGTGACATCTTCAAGAAGCCAACAATTATGAAGAGTAGACCTGGGAAATGGTTCTAAGGCAGAAGGCAGGAACAGCCCTCCATCACCTGGGGAAGGCAAAGCTGCCTACAGCTACCTCCATCCAAATGCCTTGGGAAGCAGTAAGCACCTGTGTGGGTGTCCCAACCCCTCAGACAATGCTGAGCAGAGCCCCAGGCTGTGTGGACTCTAACCAGGACTGTCTGAGCATTCTGACATGGAGAGAAAGGGAGCTTGTGCAAGAGGAGGGGGAAGTGGACCAGAGGCAAGGGTGCCCTGAGCTGAGAGACAGTCCCCATAGCTCACACCGTGGCTGCTGTCCTTGAAGAGGCAGGAAGGGACAGGTGTGGGGCAGTCAGGGGCCGAACCTAACAGCCGCAGCTGCTCGGCTGTGGGGGCGGGGTATCCCCAAGGGCTGGGCCTTTGCCATTGCTGCCTGGGCTGGAGCTGGGTTCCAGGGATTCGTTCATCTTGTCACAGATGATGTCCACCAGGCGCTCAAACACCTGCTTCACATTGATATTCTCCTTGGCGCTGGCCTCAAAGAACTCAAAACCTGGATGGGAAGAAGGTGGGGACAGTTTGGAAGTCATGTGAGTCCCAAGGGGCTGGACCTAGAAAATGGAGTTGTTCAAACCTATCTTCTGAGCTCACTCCTGCCTGATCTGTTGTGTGTGTGCATGTGTGTGGATGCACATGTGTGTGTGTGTGTGGATACATGTATGTGGGTGCATGTGTGTGTAGGTGCACATGTTTGTATGTGTGTGGATTCGTGTGTGTGTAGATGTGGGTGCACTGTGTGTGGGTGCACATGTGTGTGGATTCACATGTGTATGTGGGGTGCATATGTGTGTGTGAGTGTGTTGTCCCTCAGCTGCCATCACCAATTTTCTGAGGCAGGGTCTCTCAATGACTTAAAACTCATCAAGCAGGCTTGACTGGCTAGCCGGTAAGCTCCTCAGGATGACACGTGTATATGCCATGCCTGATTGTTTGAAAATGTAGATCCTTCCCAGCCTCTGTCAACCATTTTAAAGTTCTGAGAAAAAATTTCACTGTGTAGCAATATTGAAATAGTTCATAGAGCCTCCAACTCTGCAATCCTCCAGCCTCTACTGTCAGAGTGCAGTGATTATAGGTTACACCACCATGCCCAGCTACGAGTCTTCAGAAGACAGGCTCAGTGGTAAAGGTATTTGTTATGAAGTCTGATGATTAGGGTTTAATCCCCAAAATTTACCTACACGTGTGTGTGTGGGGGGGGAGCATGTGTCACACTAAATAAGAGGACACTACAGAGATGACGTATCAGTCATTAAGAGCACTGGCTGCTCTTCCAGAGGACCTGGGTTCAATTCCCAGCACCCATATAATACTTCACAACTATCTGTAACTCTAGCTCCAGGGGACCTGACGTCTGCAGTACATGATGCTCTGATATATATGCAGACAAAGCACCCATATACATTTAAAAACGAGAAGCCGGGCAGCAGTGTCACACACCTTTAATCCCAGCACTCAGGAGGCAAAGGCAGGTGGATCTCTGTGAGTTCAAAAGTCTGGTCTACAGAGTGAGTTCTAGGACAGCCAGGGCTACACTAAGAAACATTGTCTCTAAACCTGCCCCGGGAAGTGCTGGTGGGGAGACAAAAACTGTAATTTAAAGGAGTGTTCTGGAGGCTACGGAGATGATGCCCAGATGGTAAAATGCTTGCCTTGCAAGGATGAGGGCCAGGGTTCAGATCCCCACGACCTCCCCCTCCACGTTTTAAAACGCCAGGTGTGGTAGAACACTCTTGCAGTCTCAGTTCTTTGGGACAGAAGGCTGACGGATGCCTGGATTTTGCTGGCTGCTAGCCTAACCTACTTGTGGAGTTCCAGACAAGCTGTTTCAGAGAAAGGGTGGATGTCCCCTAAAAATCCACCTGATGTCCTCTGGCTTCCACTTGTATGCACATGCACATACGAATCTAATAAAATTAGGGCATAGTGCACACCCATAATCTCTGCAGGAGAGAGGTCAAACAGGGAGACTTCCGATTTCAGAGTCAGCCTGAGCTACAAAGTTAGACCTTCTATAGAAAGAGAAATCACTTTCCTGAGTTCAAGCCCTGAACACACAGGGAAGGCTGAAGCTGTCCTCTGACCTCCACACGTGCACTGTGCTGCACACCAGTAATAGATAATTTTTAAAGGGACATAAAAAACGTGTAGGCATAATGGCAAACCGTTTTTTTTTTTTTTTTTTTTTTTTGGTTTTTCAAGAAAGGTTTCTCTGTGTAGCCCTGGCTGTCCTGGAACTCACTCTGTAGACCAGGCTGGCCTCGAACTCGGAAATCCGCCTGCCTCTGCCTCCCAAGTGCTGGGATTAAAGGCGTGCGCCACCACGCCCGGCTATGGCAAACGCTTCTAATACCAGGACTCATAAGGCTGAGACAAGAGAATGCTGAAAGCTCAGGGCCAGCCTGGGCTATATTGAGGCCATCTCTCAACCCCCAGCTTAGAAAGCACATAATGGGAAGCTGGAGCTGGAGAGAAAGAAGATGCTTAGCATGAGAAAGCCCATCAGATTTCTAGAATTAAGTAATCCTGATTAGGTGAGCGTGTGAGTTCCACTTCATAGTCATCTCTGCTACTAGAATGGACCAGCCCAAGGAAGGCATGATTCCTCCTGCAGCTCTTGGTCCCTGGTATAAAGCAAGTATGGAAAAGGCACTGGGGTATTGCTCAGTGCAGGATTGGAAACCAGGGCAAGTCCTCTACCAGGGAGCCAGCCCCTCCCTGAGGGATTCTAGACAGGCTCTCTCTACCCCTGAGCCACCGCCTCAGCCCCTTACTGGGCGATGCTGGGCAACTGTTCTACTGCTAAGCTGCAGCCTTGAGTAAATGCTCACAAGCCACTCACCGAGTGACTGAATGGCGAATATTATGGGGTGCATGAACTCAACTCTTATATACCTGGTGAAATCTGTGCTGCTCTACTATCTTCTCGGGAAATTTTGTGTTTTATTATCAATGTGTCAACCTTCCCTCACACGGTGTATTCTTCATTTTTTTTTTTGCTTGTTTTTTACTTACTTTTTGTTTTTCGAGACATGAGACAGGGTTCCTCTGTGTAGCCCTGGCTGTCCTGGAACTAACTCTGTAGACCAGGCTGGCCTGAACTCAACTTCATATTTCTTGTTTGTTGGACTTCTCCTTCTCTCTCTCTTCTGAGAGTCTCACCAGATCTAGAACTTGCAATGCAGCCCAGGCCAGCCTTGAACCTCTGCCTTCAAAAGTACCTTTTCTTTGGTTCTAACAGGGTCTCACGGAGCCCTGGGTTGCCTGGAACTCATTATGTAGCTTAGGTTGACTTTGAACCTGATCCTCCGGCCTCTGCCTCTGCTTCCTGAATGCTGAGATGAGGAGTATATACCACAGTACCTTGTTGTAGGTGATGCTGGAGACGAATCCTAAGGCCTCATGCATACCAGTGCTTATCAACCAACCTATATACACCCTACATCATTGGATCATTTTTACTAACTATTAATTTTAAATTATTTAGCATATTATTGCCTACGAATATTACAAACAGTATTAGCTGCCATGTAGTGACTGAATCGACCTAGTCTTTGCAAGAATTGAATATTTTAACTGCGATGCATTTAAATTTTTTATGCTTTAAGAGGTTCTATTATGTGCAAACGTTAATCTGCCACCTATGGCATTTGGGCAAGTTCCTGACATTTTGGTATGAATATAGAATTTGGTTAACTGCCGACCCCTCTTTCGATCTTTTACAGGAAATTAAGAGAAGTGATATGATCCGGGTATACCTCATGGCAATTTGGTGAGTTAACATTGGGATCAAGTTTAATCTGGGACCACTAGTATTGTCCAATAAATCTACAAAAATGAATGAAAGAATGAAGGGAAACTGAAAGTCCTAGCTTTGGGGGTTACAGTATCAAGTCCTAAATAGCTGGGCTTGAGATTCAGCAAAAAAATAAACTAAAAACAACCAACAACCATAAAAGAAACCTAGGTGGTGAGTCGCTCAGTAACCCAATGAAGCACCATGGGCAGAACCTACCAAACCACCAAACCGAAACAAACCAGATAAATGCCAACCAATAAGACAACCTTTAATTCCAGCATTTGAAGAGAGCAAAGAGTCCTTGTGATGTGAGAGATAGCCTTGTTCAGTAACGACTTCCATGCCAACGATTACTACAGTGAGACCTGTCTAAACCAACAAAATAAAAACAGGGAGTATACCCATTTAGAAATTAAAAGAAAAATAGAAGAGCACCAGGTCAAGCATGGTAGGTACAGGCATTAATCCACCATTTGGAAGAAGTGCAAGTGAGTCCTTGTGATGTTGAGGTTACCTTGTACATTGATGGTTACGTGCAACAAGGTTACACGTGAGACCTGTCTCAAAACACAACAAAAAAATACTATGGGATGTTAATACCCATTATAGAATTAAAGAAAAATGAGAAGAGGTCACCAGGGTCAAGCAGCTGGGTCCAGGAGAGGCATGTATCCCCCAAGTGGGAGAACGTGACTTTATACAGGCATGTTTATGCGTTATCTCGGAGTAGTGTTTGGTGTACGTGCACCATTTGTGTGCAGGTATACGAGTCTATTGCAGGCAGAAATGAGTCAGGGGTCCTGCTCTCCACACGTTCCACTGAGACAGGTCTCTCTCTCACTGTACCTAAAGCTACCACGGCAGCCAGTAAGTACCAGTGACCCTACAGCCGCTCCTCACAGTGCCGTGGTTACAGGCATGAAGGCAGGTGTGTGTTGTGTGGGGGGGGTCTTAACCAGAGCCTCATGCTTGCGACAACAAAAGCATTCTCACTCACCCATTCGCCATCCTCGCAGCCCAACATGGGTACCTGCCCTGCTCCCAGATCCTCAGGTAATACTGTGGATCAGGGATTCAAGGGCGAGCCAGGGTATGGAGAAAGGAGGGACCGGTGGCTCAGGTTGGCACTAACCGAGATCATCGGGAGCCTCCGGCCATCCTCAGCTGGCACGACCGTTCGTCCTCCAGGTCACACTTGTTCCACGAGGATGACCTGGGCATTGTCCCAGGAATAGGTTTTGATCTGCGTAGCCCTGTGGAGTTGTGGACATCGAGAGGGAGGTTAGAGATGAGAAAGGGGAGAACAAGGACGCGGGGCATGTCAGTGATTGGTCAGTGCTTACCAGTCCTGCACAGCGGTGAAGGACTCCTGGTTGGCGATGTCATACATGAGCAGGAAGCCCATGGCCCCGCGGTAGTAGGCTGTAGTGATGGTCCGGTAGCGCTCTTGGCCTGCTGTATCCTGGGCAAACAGCAGTCAGTCAGCTAGGTAGGGACCACCTGCTCCCCACCTGATTCTGCAGGACCCTGAAAGGGACACAGGTCTACACTTGTGGCCCAACTCATGGGAGAAGAGTGCCGTTCCCTTCGCAGCCCAGTGTGATGGGGGTATGGCCCCACCCTCACAGTTCAATCTGATTGGAGGAAAACTGGTCCTCCCTCATGGCCCAGTCTGATGGACAGGTAGACCCTGCCCTCACGGCTCCAGCCTGATGGGAAACATTACAGGCATGTAGCACCAGGCACATTTGTCCCATCTTGAAAACAGTTAACTGACTCAGCTCTGCCCTGGATACTCTCTCCACTGTGCAGGGCTGTCCCTGATTTATGAGGTTCCTAATCTTGTTTCCAAGACTACTACCCATGTAATAGTCACAAAGAAGAGCTGTCTGGGCCTCAGGCCATCACCTTGATCTGCCTCTGGTCCCTTGTTACTGTGATGATATCAATAGCTAGACTGGGGACAGGATGTAGCTCTGAGCCTAGCAACCTCATGGGAGTCAAGATGGTTCCCAAATTATTCCTCACTAGTCCCTGATACTTCCAAGAAGTGCCTTCTGTCTACCTTGTCCCTCCTCAGGACACCCAGGGGAGGTATGTTCCCACACCTTAGTGGGCTTCCCTCAGAGACAAAAGACGCCTCCCTGCCCCAAGCTACTCTCTGTGTCTGCTGAGCTTTTCTACTGACTGCCCTCCCACTCCCTACATAGCTACTTAGCCCACCCAAATCTGCAGCTTGATCCTCTTGTCATGTCGATAGACTGTCTTGACCTTGAAGTCGATGCCCACTGTGCTCACAAAGGCGGGGGTGAAGGAGTCATCGGCATAGCGGAACAGGAAGGAGGTCTTGCCCACGCTGCTGTTCCCAATCAAGAGCAGTTTGAACATGTAGTCAAAGTTCTGGTCAGCAGCATCCCTTGGGCTAGCAGGGGGCTCACTAGCGGACGCCATCTTGGTGGGATCTGCTTGGAGGGGAGGCCAGAAATCCTGAAGTGAAACAGTGGAATCCTGTAAGGGGGTGGGTACTGTACAGGCAAGTCTATGGGTCTATTGGTTTCTTTTCTTCTCTCTCTCTTTTTTTTTTTTTGGTTTTTCTAGACAGGGTTTCTCTGTGTAGCCCTGGCTGTCCTGGAACTCACTCTGTAGACCAGGCTGGCCTCGAACTCAGAAATACGCCCTGCCTCTGCCTCCCAAGTGCTGGGATTAAAGGTGTGCGCCACCGCGGTCTACTGGTTTCAAGAATCACTTCTCCCAACATGTGGATCTGGGATCAAACTCAGGTCATCAGGCTGGGCAGCAAGTGCCTTTTCCCACAAAGCTGTCTCTAGCCCTAGTTTTAATTATTTATTTTTATTTATTTATTTATTTATTTATTTATTTATTTTGAGACAAGGTCTCACTATGGAGCTAAACTAGGGATCCATATGTGACTAGTGTATGGGGTTGACAGGTATGTACCTCCACCTCAGGGCTGTAGTTAGGGCAGCTGTAAACTGTCTGACTTGGGCTCTAAGAATCTAAGTCAGGTTGTCTGAAAGAGCTTTCTTAACAACTGAGCCATCTCTCCACTCCTCTTCATTTTCTCCTTTTTCATTCTTTAAGGGTCTTCAGTAGCTCAGGCTGACCTCAGACTCCCATGTGGTGGATCCCTGCCTCGGCAGCTGGGTTACAGGTGTGCACCACTGGGCCCGTCTTAATGATTCTTGTTATAGTCACCCACAAACTTCTGCTGAGTTCTTCTCTGCAGCAGGCGCTGACCTCTGACAAGATACAGCTGTGCATAAGACAGACGAACACCACAGCTGCAGGGCTGCGGCTGCTGTTTAATCTTTACACACAGGTGCAGCTGAGGGCTGGGATGACTTAGAGCACTCACCTGAGGTTTCAGCCCAGCACCCAGTAAACCAGGTGTGACGTGCACACCTGTAATTCCGGCACTACGGAGTAGAGACAGGGAGTATCAGGAGTTCAAAGCCATCCTGTGCTACATTGGAAGTTTGGTACCAAACTGGGGTGGACTATATGAGAACCTGTCTCGGAAAGAAAGGAAGGAAGAAAGAAAGGAAGAAAGAGAAAAACGAAAAATTGAACCTTTCTAGTGGAAGGCTCTGGTCTCCCTTCAGGTGCAGGACCAGGTAACAGGTGAACATTCAGGGCCAGTTGGGGGTGGGGGGCGTGGTGGTGAGGAAGTTGCACGGGCTGCAAGCTGGACTTTGCCCAGTGCAAGCAGCTGGTATGGCCAGGTGTGAGCCGGGTGTGTGTGGGGGGTGATTGCCAGCTAGACAGAGCCCCTTCCATCAGGGCCTGGATGTTGAATTTAGCTGGTGCCTGCCACTGGGGTGTCTGTTCTGTCCTCTTCAAGTCCACTTTAACCCTTTCCCTGTCCCCCAGGGTAAGGGGAATTTCTATAAATATAGCATAAGGTTTAAGGCCCAGTTAGACTCCGGAGTGGGTACCTGTCATTTTATTTGTCAAAGAGGCCGGGCCTGGCTCCCTCTTGGCCAAAGCTGACTCACCCCAGCCATGGTCCACCAAGACAGGACTGAAGATCATTAAAACCAAGAGAATTATTCTAGCCACTTAATGATCACAAAACCCACCACCCCATATCCTGCTGTTTATATCTACCCACACTCCAGCATGCTGTTTTATCCGGATCCAGGGTGCCCTTCCAAGCTCTCCCCCACTCCCTCCCCCGGCCCCGCTTCACTTTCTCCAGCTGTCTAGCTTAAGAGTCGCTCTCCAAAGCCCAAGCAAAAGCCCTCGGTGTTTTCTGTTTCTCTGTCCCGTGCATTTCTAAGGAGAACGCAGCCAACCCCACCCTGTGTTCCGGGAGAACGGGTTTGAGAAAGGACTGCAAAGCGTCCGTCGGGCAGGGCCTCCAGGCTGGCCCCCGCCCCACCACAGCTCCTCTTCCGGGACATCATGGGGTCCCCTGGCCCTCAAGGCTGGCATCTGAACTGTCACTGCACAGTGCACTGCACTGCACCATCAAGTGCCTCCCCCATCACCATATGGCGCCCTCCCTCGGCCCCCAGCTGGGCTTCTCGCCCACCCCGCCACCGTTCGTAGAGCTTGCCGGGTGCGGGGAACCTAGAAGAGCCAGCAGCGCCGACTGGGTGTGCGGGACCCAAGCTCGAGTGGACCCCAGTTCAACCCTGTCATAGTGCACTCGCGAATCGGCCGGTTGGCTGGTGCACTGGCTCCCGGGCTCACCTCGGGTCCCGCCTCGCACACCAGGATCCGCCCACGAAGTTGCTACGGCCCGCACAGGGCTGCGACCCTCGCCCCACAGCCACCGCCGCTGCCAACACTGACACCCGGATCCCGCGCCGGCTCCGCCCAGGTGGAGGGGGCGAGGCCGCAGCAAGAGGAGAGGTGCGCGGGTGGGGCCCAGAAGGGGCGGGCGTCGTGAGAGTTGGCGCCCGGAGGTGGGCGTGTCTTACGGGTGGGGGCGCCGCCAGCGGAGCCAGGAGATGGGCGTGGCCTGTCGGAGACAGGGATGCCGCAACAGTCCTAGCGGAGTGGGCGAGCCTCGCGAGCGGAGGTGGGGCCTGGTAAAGGAGGGACCCCTCAAGAGGAGTCAGAAGTGGGGGGGAATCGAGGGGGTGGGACCTGGTAGTATGGTGGGGTTGGGGGCGGGGTCTGGGAGGGCGACTGTGTGGTCCTGAGCTAGTGCGCAGAGGAGCGGGAAGAGGCATTAAGTCACATCAAAGCCTCTTTCCTAACTACAGAAAGAAAATTTCTTCTATGCACTCTGTGGTTAAGAGGAAAACCTCAGCAGCTGAGTTCTAGTCCCACCTCCCCTTTCTAGGACTGTGACTCCGGCCGTACTTAACCTCTTTCAACTTCAATTTTTCCATATGCCAAGTGGTTCATAACAAGACTTGTGTAACCATATTTTTATTTATTTTAATTTTGGGGGCTGGAGAGATGACTCAGCGGTAAAAAGCACTTGTTCTTGCTGGAGATGTGAGTTTGAGTCTCAGTACTCACAGGGTGGCTGGTGGCTCAGGAAGAACTCCTAACTCCAGTTCTAGGAGACCTGACCCCTCCCCTTATTTTATCAAACTGCAAGAGCCCACGTGGTGCAGACAAAACACTCATGTAAAATAAAATTTAAAAATCTAAAAATATACTTGGGAGGCAGAGGCAGGTGGATTTCTGAGTTCGAGGCCAGCCTGGTCTACTGAGTGAATTCCAGGACAGCCAGGGCTACACAGAGAAACCCTGTCTCGAAAAACCAAAAAAAAAAAAAAAAAAAAAAAAAAAAAAAAAACCCTAAAAATATTTTAATTATTTTGTTTTTGAGACAAAGTCTCATTTAGTCCAGGCTTGCCTCAAACTCTTTATGGAGCCAGGAATAAATGTGAACTGATTCTCCTGGCTCCACCTCCCAAGGTCTGGGATTGAAGGTATACAAAACTATGTTGGTTTCCATGGTGCTAAGGATGGAGCCCAAGGCTTCTTCTATACTATATACTATTATATAGTATATATATTACATATTATTATATATTATATACTATTCTTACATACTCTATGCCCCCAGCCCATTTTCATTTCAGTGCTGGGGCCTCCTGAATCTTAGACATACTCCCTGTCCCATGTGGGAGGAGTCTAAGTGCCCTGCTTTTAAGGGTACTAGATTCTGCTGTTTAGCACTCTTAAGGGCTCTTGAAGTTAAAACATGTTTTAGAAGCCGGGCGGTGGTGGCGCACGCCTTTAATCCCAGCACTTGGGAGGCAGAGGCAGGCGGATTTCTGAGTTCGACGCCAGCCTGGTCTACAGAGTGAGTTCCAGGACAGCCCAGGCTACACAGAGAAACCCTGTCTCGAAAAACCAAAAAAATAAATAAATAAGTAAATAAAACTTAAAAAAAAAAAAAAACATGTTTTAGAAATAAGGAAACTGAGGATCAAAGAAAGGTCGATATTTGCCTGAGCCCACACAGCAAGATTTGGAATTCGAAACAATCTAAATGAACAAGTGGGTAAAGACACTGGCTACTATGCCTGATGAGAGGGCTCCAGGGACCAACAGAATAGAAGGACCACTTCCCACAAGTTGTCCTCTGACCTCCACGTACAATAAACAAACAAACAGACAGACCTTTAGGTATGGTGGCTTACATTTGTAATCCCAGAATTTGGGAGGTGGAGGAAGACAGATCAGAAGTTCAAGATCATACTCAGGTATGTAAGTTCAAGTCCAGCCTGGGCTATATAAGACTCTATCTCAAAAATTGTGTCTGCATGTGTGTCTGTACAGATGAAATGGTATATATATGTAACCCTAGTACTGGGAGCTGAGGCAAGAGGACTGCCATGAATTTGAGGCTAGCTTGGGCCACATAGTAAGTTTCAAGTCAGACAGGCTACAAGGTAAGAATCTATCTCAAAACAAAAATATAGACTGATATTAAGCTCATATCTGTAATTTTAACACATGAGAGGCAGAGGCAGTAGAATTCTCAAGTTTCAGGCCACAGAGTTCCAGGTCAGCTTGAGCCAGAGACCCTGCCTTAGAACACACACACAGATGCACACATGGACACACACATACAGACACACACACCACCACACATACAGCAACTTGAACTTCTCTGCTCACCCAGATGCCTAAGGGAACAACAGCGGCTTCCAGAGCTGCACTCCAGTATTGTGCTGGAGTGTATTAGCTAGGAAGAGCTGAGTTATTCTCAGAAACAAGCACCCCCCCAAAGCCTCCAGGATATCACTCACCTAGGTTCACATCTCAGGATGGATGCTACGGTCTGAGGAAAGATGAAGTTCTATCCTGTCTTGTAAACACTTTTTCTTTAAAAAAAAAGGAGTCATTTATATTGTTTTTTACAAGTACACTGTCACTGTCTTCAGACACATCATAAGAGGGCATTGGATCTCATTACAGATGGTTGTGAGCTACCCTGTGGTTGCTGGAAATTGAACTCAGGACCTCTGGGAGAGCAGTTAGTGCTCTTAACTGCTGAAGCATCTCTTCAGCCCATAAACACTTCTTATAAAGACATGCCACTTCTGCTCACATCTCATCAGCCAAAGGAAGTCATAATGTCACTCCCAGTGTCAGAAGGATAGGAAATATGATTGTTCCTGAGAGGTAGGAACCCGCTGTTACTACAGTAACACATAGGAAGGGTAGTGGTTAGAACTGAGCCAGGTATGCAGAAGGTACACAATACATGTCACAATTAGAGGAGACATGTCAATAGCTCACAGTCCAAGGTGTCATGTCACCAGGCTCTGAGTGATGCATAAGTGCATATGTGTACAAACACACGAGCACACACACACACACACACACCACACCCTGGCTTCTCTTGGGATGAAAAAAAATGACCACACCCATCTCCAAAGAAGCATTTATTGATATATAGGGCCTATGTTAGAGGCTCCTGAGCCCCAGGGCAAGGCCTGCAAGGCAGATCCCATTGCTCAGCAGACACCCCAGGTTGAAGAGGGAAGACAGGCCATGGTAGTGGAAGAATTTCTGGCGTAGAGCACTGTACTTGGGGTCCTTCTCCCGCAGCTGGCGGTAGGGGTCAGGGCCCCGGAGGCTGCCTGGCACCTCTGTCCCCAGACCTCGCTCCTTCTCTATACTCTGCAGGGCCCACATGATGGCCTTGGTTCGAGCCTCGAGCCAGCGGGCATTGATGGTGGACAGGGTGAGGCTCAGAAGCAGTAGGATTAGCTGAGGACAGTGACAGAGTGACAGGGAGGTAAGGTGAGGGGACCCAAGAGAGGGCATGCCTGCACCCTCACGGTCCAGAGAGTTGCCTGGAAACAGCAGTCCTTAGGAAAGAATCTACCTACGGTCTTTTTTCGTCTGCTCTGCTGCTGTTCCCTGAACACAGAAACCTCTTCTTCAAACAAAACCTATTTCTTTTGTAGTACTGAGAACTGATTGATCCCGGGGCCTCAGTCAAAGTGTGTCTACTACGTAGACACACCCTGCCCTCTTTCCTCCTGTGCAGATGTGGTGTATATACTTATTCATATATGTGCAACACGTGCTCCCAGGTACACATGTTCATATGTGTACAAGTGCTCCCAGGTGCATGTGTTTCTGTGGAGGGCAGAGGTTGCCTTTGGGCTTTCTATCGTTTTCTTTTCTGTTTTTTAATTTATTGAATTTACTTATTTCCACGTGTGCATGCGTGTGTGAGTGTGTGTGTGTGTGTGTGTGTGTGTGTGTGTGTATGCCATAGTATGTATGCGCAGAGTGGACCACAACTTGAGGGAGTCATTTCTCTTCTTCCACCGTGTAGACCCTCAGGGAGCCAACTCAGACTGTCACCAGGCTTGGCAGCTTGCTAAACCGTCCACCTTAGTCTTTAAGATAGTGTCTCATGGATCCTGGAACTGCCTCATGAAGCTAGGCTGAATGGTTGGCCCAGGAGCTTCATCGATCTGCCTGTCTCCCACCTTTGACTCCCACCCCACCCATGTTGGGTACCACCTCTGTGTTTGGTGTTTGGATGGATGCTGAGGACTCAAACCTGGGTCTCATGTTTGCATGGCAAGCACTCTTCTGTCCAGGTCATCCCCCAGCCTCCACTCTTTTCACTTTGAGACAAGGTCTCACTAAGTCACCTAGGCTGGCATGGAACTCACTGTTTAGCCAAAGCTGACCTTAGACTTGCAGTCCTCCTGCTGAAGGCTCCCAAATAGCTGGGATGAGGGCTTACCCATCTTCTCTCCCCAAAATTAAGACAGACAACACTAATTGTTCTTTGATTCTACCTGCCCAAAACCACACAGCCTAAAATAGGACCCATCTCTTCTGTGATCCCATCTCAGGCCTAAGGAACTGACACTGGATCAACAGGAAATGAATTAAACACCTGGGGAATACCAGTTACCCATAATCCTCTCTGAGCTCTAGATTATTCTTTTTGGAGGGAGCATGTTGAGACAGGATCACAGTAGCTCAGGCTGGTTTCAAACTCCCTATGCAACTGACCCTGGCCTTGAACTCCTGACCTCCACCTCTCAAGCGGGGATTATAGGTGTCTCCACTACATCAGCCTTGGTCTTTTTATTTAAATTTTTATTTTTAGTTAATTGGTTTTTTTTGTTTTTGTTTGTTTCACTTTGTTTTGAGACAGGGTCCCTCTCTGCAGCCCTGGCTATCCTGGAACTCTCTATGTAGACCAGGCTAGCCTTGAACTCACAGAAAATCTCCTGCCTCTGCCTCCAGAATGCTGGAACTAAAGGTAACCAGTAGACCTGGCTTGTTCTTGTTGTTGTTTGATAAGTCTTACTAACTTTTGCAATCTCCCTGGCACAGCCTCCCACCTCCTGGGGTAACATGTGTGTATGTATACCACCACATCAGACTGATGGGTTCCCCTTGAAACACACATAAGGCCTCACCCACCCACATCTGAAAACTTTAAGAGCAGAGGGAGAGAGGGCAGGAAAGCTAAGCTGCAGGGATTGTTCCTTACATTCTGGCTGAGGGAATGTGTAGAGAGGACAGGGGAAAACCTAAATTCCCGTCTGTCTAGTTTCTAAACAATGAACTGAGGTCAGTGCCTCAGCTCAGCTGAGTCACTCCAGTTTGGCAGGAGGCCCAGCTATTGGGCAGAGAGGAAACAGGAGCCAATGGGGACGATAAGACTGGACAGAGAGGGCTTCTGGGAGTACCCAGTGGTCAGTTCTGTCTTCTCTAGGAAAAGAGGTATTTCTTTGTCCCTTTCAAAACAATGTCACTTGAACAGATGGTGGTGGCACACACTGGTAGGCTACCCTGAAGAAGTGGAAGCAGGAGAATCACAAGTTTGAGGCTAGCCTGGGCTATCTATACTTTTGGGGCTGTAGAGATGGCTCATCAGTTAAGAGAGCATACCGCTTGCTGAGACCGAGTTCAGTTCCATTTTGAGTGGCCAGGCATGGAGGCTCATGCCTATAATCTCCATACTGGGAGACAGAGCTAGAAGGATCCCTGGAGATTTCCAGCCAGCTTCTCTGACCAAATCAGCTAGAGCTTCAGGTTCAATGAGAGACCCGGTGGGGTGGCATACACCTCTAATCCCAGCCCTTGGAATGCAGAAGCAAGTGGATCTCTGTGAGTTCGAGGCCAGTCTGGTCTACATAGTGAGTTCTAGGACAACCAGGGCTCTATAGAGAGATCCTGTCTCAGAAGAACAAAAATAAATAAATAAGCCAGGTGGTGGCGGCCATACATTTAATCCTAGCCCTCAGGAGGCAGAAGCAGACTGATCTGAGTTCATGGCCAGCCTGGTCTACAGAGTGAATTCTAGAATAGCCAAGGCTACACAGAGAAAGCCTGTCTCAAAAGTCCAATATATATATAATGTTAGAGGAAGACACCTAACATCAACCCCTGGTCTCTCTTTCTATGGTTGTACACATGAATGTACACATCCAAACACACACACTGAAATAAACAGTCTCCTTAAGTGCTCACTGGAGTCTTGGGGACGCTCAAATCCTCATACCTGACTGACTTCCCACAGTGTGAGGTGAATCCAGGCTCGCTGTGGTGCCAAGATGCAGAGGTTGATGAAGGCACAGCCCAAGGAGACGTGAAAATAGATTGGGAAAAGCTTGCTCTGCACAAGTCCAAACATGTGCCTCGGGAGTCTCCGAAAAAGCAGGAAGCCTGGGAGGCGGAGGGTCACAAACACCCGTTAGGACACTTCCAGATCCCCCTCCCGCTCAGTCCTCACCCTAAGTAACAGGTTGGAGGGTCCCTACCTGAGAAAAAGGTCACCCACACCTGCATGCCCCAGGCACCAGACAAGACCAGCAAGTGGATCACTTTAATCAGACTTCCTGGATCCTCACCTTCTTCCATTCTGCCACCCTGGGAAGGAAGCAGTGGTGACTCAGCTTAACCTTCGACCTTTGCCCCCTAGCTTTGAGGCCTTGGTAGAGAGTGCATAGGGCCAGCCTCACACTGGTGCAAAGATGAGAGAAAACAAACTGGAAATGGCAGCTGGAAGACCCAAAGTAGTCCCTAGACAATCTCAAGCCCAATCAGTTGATCTGAACTCAGGCTTGGGGCTGGAATTGTGACTTTGAGGTTGGGGACTACGTTGGTGTTGGCCTCACATTCTCTTCTCCCTCCATACTTGCAAAATAATAGTAATAATAATAATAAATAAACAACGTTACCCAGCATGAAGGCCCATACCTGTAAATCCCCAACACTTGGAAGATGGAGTCAGGGGATAGGGGATGGGGGTGCGGGTGGGGGGGGTGGGGGTGGGGGTGGGACTTCTCCAGCTCAAGGTTAGAAAAAGATTACAAAAAGCGTTTAAAAACATAGAAACTGGCCTAGTGATTCACAGTTGTAATCCGAACATATCAGAGGATGATGCAGGAAAATCACTGATTTTGAGGACTGCCTGAGATACAGTGAGACTATCTCAAAATAAGTAAACAAACGTCTCAGGCTCCAGCTGGGCCAGAGGCTAACGGGAAGAGCGCTTGCCTGACGTGTAGGAAGCCCTGCGTTCCATCTCCAGCTCTGCAGAAAACAGGCTCTGGCTCTCTCCTGTCATTCCAGCACAAAAGTAGAGATAGGAGGGGCAAGAGTTGGAGGCCAACCAGAGATACATGGGGCCTTGTCTCAAAACCAAAATTCTAGAACAAAAGGCTCTCTCTAAACCCCACTGTCCACTGCACCACAAAAGCTTGAATCCCAGCAGCTCAAATTCACATCCCTAGATCTTCAGGGGTTACCCTAGCTCTGCAAGATCTAAGAACCCTCATCCGCAAACCCGAGATATCCTTGGAACACCCCAAAGCACCCCCGGAGCGCCCATATGACCCCACCGTTGGCGCACCCGAGCTCAGGCGTAGGTACCAAGAACCCGGGCAGCTCCTGCGCAGCTCTGGCTAGCCTGAGATCTCTCAGGTTTTCTTCCGCTCCGCAGGCCTCGCCCCACCTCCCAGCCAACCAGAAGCCAATATGATCACAGCTCTGACTCCTCTGGACGCGCCCACTTAAGGATCGCCCAGTTGGCTTGCGGAAATCATCCTGCCATCTAGCCTCTCCGAACTTCACCCAGTCACACCGAAGATGCTCAGGCGCCAATGAGCTCCGCGCCTGACCCGGAGCCAGCGGGCGTGGCTTAAGGGAGGACCACGCCCTTCTCTGTGACTCCACCTTTGGCCTCCCCGCGTTTTCCAACGATGGTGTCCCCAGGGGATCAAAACTTCAGCGTCACAGCTGGGACTGGCTTTGTGGTCCCTGATGGGAGAGCATGAACAGGTGGTATGCGGTAATAGGTGGGGATGGAAGAGGGAATCGGGAGACTGGCCTGGTGTTAGATTGACAGAACAAGGGGCAGGGCTAATAGCAATGGTTACGCCCCCTCGCTGAAAAAATTCTCCGGAGAAGGGGACAGCAGAAGATTCAATTGGGGTTGGCAGAGGGCAGGCACAGTTGGGGACCTTCTGGCGGTGAAGCTCAGGAATGCCTCTTTCGTTTCCCCGCTCTAATCTTCTAGGGTATCTGTGGTCCTCAGGTGACATTCTAGAACAAATTTTCGTTTACAAGCACTGGGCTAAATCTGTGTAATCAGGGCAGCCCAATATAGTATATATAATGTTTTTTCCCCAGACTGATTCTCACTGGGTAGCCCTAGCAGGCCTGGAACCAGCTTTGTAGACTAGGCTGGCCTGAAACTCAGGGATCCCCTGAGTGCTGGGATTAAAACTGCCACATCCTGTCCTTTATGTGTTTTGTTTGTTTGTTTGTTTCAGATTTTTAAATTTTGTTTTCTGTTAACGGTTTGCTTGTATATATGTCTGGGCACTGCTTTCATGCCCAGTGCCTGTAGAAGTCAGAAGAGGGCATCAAATCCTCTGGGACTGGAGACACAGAAGGTTTGAGCCACCATAGCGGTGCTGGGAATTGAACCTGGGTACTCAGGAAAAGCAGCAAAACCAACTCTCAAGCCATTTTTTTAGAAAAGGTTTTTGTGACAGGTCTCTTGCCTGGACAGTCTGACTGGACTGAGACTCACCAAGTAGACAGGCTGGCCTCCTCGAACTCAGAGAGATTTGCCTGCCTCTGCCTCCTGAGTGCTGGGATTAAAGGCGTGTGACTACTTTATGTCCCTTTTTAATATAAAACTTTGTCACTCTTGTGTGTGCATGAGGTATGTCTCCAGTGTGCATGTGTCATGGCACACATGTCAGAGGACAACCTTATGGAGTTGGTTCTCTCCTCCCACCTTCAAGCTGGTCACTGGGGATCCAGTCATGTCAGGCATGGCATCATCCTCTTTGCTCTCTCTAGCCCTCCAAGGCCTCAGGTCTATGTGGAAGTCTGAGTTTGGTTTTCCCTTTCGTCTGGTTTCCACGTCTGCCAAAACTGAGGAGATTCTGGCTAAAACATCTCTGAGGAGTCTCTTTGGGGAGACTCTAAAGAGGTTAGGTGTCTGGGGCTGGCTCAGTTGGTAGAGCACCTGCCTAGCAAGCATGCAGCTAGAATCCATCTCCAGCACTGTAAAAACTAGATGCAGTGACACACGCCTGTCATCCGAGCCACTGGGGAGGCGGAAGATGGGGGATCAGGAATTCAAGATCATCCTTGCTTACATATTGAGTTGGAGGCCAGCCTGGGTTACATGAGATTCTGTCTCAAAAGAATATATAGCTAAAAATGAAAGGATTGGGAGTTAGAGACTGGTCTCAGAGCTCCTCCCATCCCCCTTCTGCAGTGACCCTCTTTTGGCTGGCCTATCCCGGGACTCTGACTACTGTTTCTCTCGTCTCTGCTCACCTCCCTCACTCTCCATCACACCTTGGCCTGCTAAGGAGAGGGGCAAGTACTCACCACCTCTTGGAGAGCCCAGTAGACATTTGGAGGCCTGGGAGGGGCTGACAACTACAAGTCATTTTCACTTGTCCCTGAAGGAAACCTTTGTCTCCCTAGGGTCCTCCTCAGACAAGGCTTTGGACTGTATGACCCACTGGTCCAGGACCTTGGAGCCTGAGATCATGAGCACTGCTTCTGAACAAGCAGTGAAGTCTGTGCCCTGGCAGAAGGAGTGGGAGTCAGAACCTCAGACTCATGAGGCTATATCCTATTCCAACTCAGACTTGAGCAAGGACGAATATCATGACCAGGACCTTGTGAAGAGGAGCCAAAGCATAGCCAAGGTTATCCCCACTTAGGGAACCCTCCTTAAC
Source organism: Mastomys natalensis (assembly GCA_021653895.1). Lineage (NCBI taxonomy): Eukaryota > Metazoa > Chordata > Mammalia > Rodentia > Muridae > Mastomys > Mastomys natalensis. The sequence goes on from JAJTUV010000695.1 coordinate 770,916, forward strand.
CTAAGAATGAACTTGCCGTGTTCTACTGTGGAGCACAGGGAAGGGTCTGCAGGGCTGGATGTGAGCTGAGTTTCAGCACCTCCAGAGGGAGTGGGAAGGACCAGAGGACTCCTACTTGTGTGTCTTTGCTTGTTTATCATGAGACAGTGTCTATTGTAGCCCAAGCTGACTCTGAATTTATTCTATAGCCAAAGCTGGATTTGAACTCCTGTTTCTTATGCTTACATTTCCTGAATGTTAGGATTCTAGGATGGAGACATTATGTCTTTGTTGGTTGTTTTCTGTTTTCTGAAACAGGGTTTCTTTGTGTCACCCTGGCTGTCCTGGAGCTCACTCTGTAGCCCCACTGGTCTAGAACTCAAAGATGTGCCTGCCTCTGTTTTCTTTTTTTTTTTTTTTTTTCTGGTTTTTCGAGACAGGGTTTCTCTGTGTAGCCCTGGCTGTCCTGGAACTCACTCTGTAGACCAGGCTGGCCTCGAACTCAGAAATCCACCTGCCTCTGCCTCCCAAGTGCTGGGATTAAAGGAATGCGCCACCACTGCCCGGCTCTGCCTCTGTTTTCGAAGTGCTGGGATTAAAAGGGTGCGCCACCACTGCCTGGCCTGACTTTCATTTTTTGAAGATGTGCGTGTGTATTTGTGCACATGAGTGCAATTCCTTGAAAGGCTAGAAGAGGGCATTAGATCCTAGAGCTGAAGTTCAGGTAGTTAATTGTGAGTCCTCTGACCTGGATAATTGGGTCTTCTTCAAGAACATTATGCATTTTTTTTTAAAAGCCTGGTCTGAAGCTCACTATGTAGACCAGGATGGCATCAAACTCATAAAGACCCAGCTGCTACTGCCTCCGTGTGTGTGTGTGTGTGTGTGTGTGTGTGTGTGTATGAGGGTATGTCTATGTGGGTGTGTGCACTTTAGTGCGAGGTGTCTGTGGAGGCCAGAAGAGCACATTGGATCTCCTGGAGCTGGGACCAAATCTTAGGCCCCTGATAGACCTTGAACTATCTCTTCAGACATGAGGATGTCTGGTTTTTGTGGGGTTTTGTTGTTGTTGCTTGGTTGGTTTTGGTTAGTTTTGTATCTATATGGTTTCTTATTGTGTGTGAGACTCATACTAGTGACTAAAATTGTGTGTCTGTATGGCTGATTGTGTTTAACAATAGATTGTGCCTCGGTGGTTGTGGTACACACTTTTAATCCCAGTACTTGGGAGGCAGAGGTAAGCAGAGCTCTGTGAGTTTGAGGCCACCCTGGTCTACACAGTGAGTTCTAGAACAGCCAGAGCTACACAAAGAAACCCTGTCTCAAACAAACAACAGTTTGTGGTATGTCAAGTAAGTGCTATGGTGTTTATTATAGACATTGCTGTAGTTGATGTCTTGCACTCTGATGGAGGAAGGTCAAACCAGGGACAGCTTGGTATCTGTTTTCTGCCAGGGTCAACCCAGTGTCCTATAGACATAGAGATTAGGCACACAAGTGCACTTCTGAGCACGTGCAGATGATAAATTTCGGGGTACGGGTCATGGATGAATGCCCCCAGGACACAGTTTTGCCTGATTAAAAAAAAAAAACCAGAACTCAGGAGAACCACTCCTGCCCCACCCTCTGGGTGGGGCTGCAATAAGGTAAACTAAAGATATATTATCACGGGGCCTGGAGAGATGGCTCAGCGGTTAAGAGCACTGAATGCTCTTCCAGAGGTCCTGAGTTCAATTCCCAGCAACCGCATGGTGGCTCACAACCATCTGCAATGGGATCTGATGCCCACTTCTGGTGTGTCTGAAGACAGCGACAGTATACTTACATAAAATAAATAAATCATTAAAAAAAAAAAAAAGATACATTATCACACTCTTCTCCTCTTGCCCCAGAAGTCCCTGGAGCCCAGCTCTTCCAAAATTAAAGGTGAGCGTGAGACTGGAGGAGTTTCTATCCCTACTTAATTTTTACTTCTGTATTTATTCCCTGTGTTTGAGAGTGTGTGCCATGACACACATCTGAAGGTCAGAAGACAACTTACCTACCTTGTGGGTCCCTGGGCTCAAACTCAAGTCACTGGTCTTAGTGGCAAGCACCTACCTACAGAACCACCTTGCAGGGTCACTTTCCACTTTCTTCTTCTCCAGTATCAAGGCCCATGCTCATTATATGCTTCAGGGGGTCTCCTGTTCTATGCCTGCCCCTCTGCCTCCTCTGTCGCCCCCATCTCTTCCCTGATCTTACCTCAGAGGCTCACGTTTGCCTCTGCCCACAGTTAAGAACACCATGCTGATTCCTGACTGTCAGAAGCTCTTGCGATGTGAACTGGAGTCTCTCAGGACTCAGCTGCAGGCTCAGAGCAAGGTGAGTCCCCTCCACCCTCTGCACCCCTGTTCTCATCCTCCTCGGACTCCAGGGCCTCACCTTCTGTCCCTCTAGGCTTTCGAGTTCCTGAACCACTCTGTGACCATGCTGGAGAAGGAGAGCTGTCTACAACAGATCAAGATCCAGCAGCTTGAAGGTGAGGGTGAGACAGAGGCCAAGGTCTGAGGAAGTTTGTGGTGCATGAAAAAATAAGCTCCAGGTCAAGGTCAAAACAGGCTTAAAAAGCTGAGGTCAAAGCTAGCCTCAGGCCCACATCAGTTCTCCACCTTTGGGGGATGAGCCTCAGTTGGTAGGGCACTTGCCTAGCATGCGTGAACTCCTGGGTTCCATCTTCAGCCTGGAATAGACTGGACCAGGTGGTGTGTACCTGTGATCCTAACATTGGGAGACAAAAGCAAGAAGATTAGTCAAGGTTATCTAATTAGGGAGTTGACTAGAGTTGTCTGGGAAACAAAAAATAAGAACAGACGCCTCAGGCTGAGCGATGGCTTGTCAGGTAAGAGCCCTGGCTGGTTGTGCAGAGGCCCCAGGTTCTGTTCCCAGTATCCACGTGGTAGCCGCAACCCTCTATAACTTCAGTTCCAGCTAATAGGACACCTTCTTCTGGCCTCCATGGGCACCAGGCAAAACATCCACAGAACATAAACCACATAGAATAAAAACAAGTAATCTTAAAACTTAAAAACGTTCTAGGGCCGGGGAGATGGCTCTGTTATTATAAAAAAGCCAGGCTCAGTGGGGACACATTTAATCCCGGTTCTTCAGAGTTGGAGATACAAAGAATCCTGGGCTCCCTTGCTAGCCAGTCTACCCGAATCTTCAAGCTTCAGGTTCAGTAAGAGACCCTGCGTCAAAAGATGATGTGGAGAAGAATTACCTCCCTACCCCACACATAGCCTGTATACCTGTGCACACACCTGCGCAAACGTGAACTTGTAGATACACACACACAAAAATAAAGCCAAGAGTATCCCACCGCCTCTACAGAAGTGCTGAATCCCATAAGCCGCCAAGGAGAGAAAGACAGCCGTAAGTGGAGCACAGAGCAGGGCCAACAGGAGCTGTATGGGGCCCTGGCTCAAGGCCTGCGGGGGTTGCAGAAGACACTGAAGGAAGGTGAGGAGCTGCAACGGGCCCGTACCACTCGCTGCCTGCAGCTGTTGGCTCAGGAGATCCGAGACAGGTAGGTGTGGGCAGGAGGGCAGCGTGGAGGTTTCAAGAAAGCAGGGCACCATTGAAGGAACTTAATAGAACAGGGAGTGGAAGGCTTGGGGGACACAACACGGGGACCGGAAAGGACGCTCAGAGAATATAGGTGGCCAGAGAGTGGGTGTTGAGGAGTCTAAGAGACTTAGAAGGTTAGGGAGAAGAGACAAAATGCTGGATGTGGGATGGGGAAGGAGGCAGGGATTCAGAAGACTAGGGAGGCAGAGAGGCTGGAGAGTAAAAATCAGAAGACAACACTGGGAAGATCTAGGTAAGAAAGAGAACTGAAATGTGAGAGGATGGAGCCCGGGGCTGTGGGCGGAGTCTGGGACTGGGTGGAGCCTCGCAGAGCCTGATGCCCTGGCAGGAGCTAGGGTGGTGGGAGGAGTCTATGGCTGTTGTGCTGGGCAGATGGGGGAGTGGGAGGCTAAGGAGGCCTGGGGAATGGGCCTGGGGTGTGGGTCTAGGCTCCTCTCTCCCTTCAGCAAGAAGTTCTTGTGGGAGGAACTGGAGCTGGTGCGGGAAGAGGTGACTTTCATCTATCAGAAGCTCCGTGAGTTTCTAGAAGCCTGGAAGGGGTGTGGGGCTACTCTGCTTCCCCTGTTCACTGACCCCTCTTCCCCAACAGAGGACCAGGAGGATGAGATCTCAGACAATCTCCTGAATATTCAGAAGATGCAAAAAACACAGGTGAAGTGCCGCAAGGTGAGCGGAGGAAGTGAGTGCCTGCGGGACACTGGGCCAGGGGGCACTTCCTCTAGCTTCCATCATTGGACTCTAGGAGGCAACGCTCAGCTCTGCCACTTAATGCTATGTGATTAAGGGCAAATCACTTTGCCTCTCAGGGCTCGATTCGCCTCTCCATAGTTGTGCCCACTGAGGATTCCATACTCAATACAGCCTAGAATTGAAGGGCTACATCATGATCACCTTTTCCTATGGTCATCATTACTTGTGTGTCTAATCACTTGCTCTTCCCACCCCGTCCCGAACCAAACCTTAGGTTCTTACCAAGATGAAGCAGCAGGCATTTGATTCATCCTCATGGCCAGAGGCTGAGGGGGTGCCCGCAGAAGGCAGTGGTTGCTGTAAGGATGACCTCCAGAAGGAGCTGAGTGACATATGGTGAGGCTAGCTTCCGGTGTGACTTCTGACCCCTAACCCTCCTCTAACCTGCCTCTACCTGCTGCATCTGGAACCCAGTTGGTTCCTACTTCTAGGAGTCATCCCTTCCTCAGCCACTCTGTCCCTAGCTCTGATTCAGGGGTACCCTGGATACCCCAGCACCTCCTGGGGCCCCTTTCTCTCTGTCTCCCCACAGGTCTGCTGTTCACAGTCTGCAGAGCTCCATCGACTGTCTTGCTTTGTCCATGGGCACCAGACCCAGGGCCTCCAGTCTCAGGGGTGAGGGACCGAATGTAATGGGGGAGGTCACGTCCAGCTCCTGTGTATGAGGTCACCTTTGGAGGGTCACATAGCCTGGGGTTCCAAGGCTGCATTGGATATCTGAGAGACAGGTTGAGATTTTGAAGAAGGCAGAACCCCAGAAATTAGGGGGTGGGTGAAAGAGGACCTCAAATCCAAGACCAACCTGGGTGTTTCATGCACACGTCACTTTGGGGTCACATTTAGGATCTGTGAGATTTTTTTTTTTCTCTTTCTTTTTTTGAGATATAGTCTCACATAGTCCAGATTAACTCAGACTTACTCTGTAGTCAAAGATGCCCTGAACTCCCAGCCCCCCTACTTCCTCCTCCTCTATTCTGGGGTTACAGATGTGTGCCACCATTCCTGGCTCTATGGAATTTTTTTTAGATGTATTTTATTTTATGTTTGTGGGTGTTTCGCATATATCTGTGCACTGCCTTCATGCCTGGTGCCTCAGAGGCCAGAAAAAGACATCAGAGCCTCTGGAACTGGAGTTACAGAGGGTTGTGAGCTACCATGTGGGTGCTGGGAATTGAACCTGGGTCCTCTGGAAGAGCAAGCAGTAGTTCTTTGAACCACTGAGCCACCTCTCTGGCCCTCGATGGGATCTTTTAAAGGGAACATTTAAAGAGTCACTGATATAATTTGGTATTACTTGGAGTCACCCAAGGGATGTGGGTGTCTGGATCATAAATCAGTGTAGTTTCATCTCACGTGATGGAGTCTATATTCTGAAGTTGCTAGAGGGTCGTATTGAGGACCTGAGGGGCCAGGATGGCATGTCTCTCCTACAGGCCAGAAAGGACACCAGTGCCAAAGTTCTCAGTGCCCCTCCTGGGACTCCGATTCTGACTGGGAGAGACCTTTCAGCAAGAGTGGATCCTACACTCCGGGTACAGACCCTACTCAGCCCCTCTCTATCCCTTACCATCTGGCCCACTTGTGAGTCCCACAGTGTAGGCCTTGAGGCTGGCACTCTATCTGGGCATTTGGTCCCTGGCTGGCAACCCTGAGTTTTCCTGGTTCAAACCAGACCACGACCTACCTTCTTTCCCTGTAGCTTGAGCAGCTGGGACTGCTTGCCCTGAAGACCCCTCCAGAGAGAAAATAAACTAGCTGAGACCTTCCTCCACCCTGGACTTTTGCACCCGCTGGCTCAAGAGTCTGGGGTCCTCTCCATGCCAACCCCAGATAACTCTGTTATCTCAAAGGATGCAGACACTGGGCACTTTTGAGGATGTGTGGACAGTGAGACAAGATTTAGGGTGTGTTAGTTGGGCATGTGATCCAAGGACTTGGGAGGTAGGTGGAAATAGGCATATCACTTTAAAGTTAACACAGCCAAGTATGAGACCAGCCTGAGCCACAGGAGACCTTGTCTCAAAAACACAGAAGTGGACCAACCAAATGGCTCACTGGGTAAAGGCACTCGCCACCAAGTCTGAAGACCTGAGTTTGATCCCAGGGACCCTCACTGTGGTAGAGAACTAATTCATGCAAGTTGTCCTGCAACCTAAAAATACACACTGGCATACATCCTGATAAATAAATGTAATTAAAAAAAAATTTTTTTAAGACAGGGTTTCTCTAGCCCTGGCTGTCCTGGAACTCTCTCTGTAGACCAGGCTGGCATCAGATTTACAGAGATTCATCTGCCTCTGCCTCCCAAGTGCTGGGATTAAAGGCATGAGGCCACCACTGCCCAGCAAATAAATGCAATTTTAAAAAGTTAAAAACACAGAATCAGGACAACATTTGCCTAGCATGCAGGAAGCTTTGAGTTCCAACCCCATCATACAAACCGGATGTGGTGGAACAGGTCTGAAATTCCAGCACTCGAGGAGAAGGAGGCAGGAGGATCCAATGTTCCAGGCTACTCTTGGCGACAGAGAAAACTGGAGACTAGCTTGAGCTGCCTGAGACCCTGTCTCAAACACAAAAATGGATCTGGGAGGCCAAATGGGGAGAGGCGTACCAGAGGGTGTTCTTTGCAGAGGCTGAGCTGCTCTCTTCCTTCATCCAATTACTCTCTTATCTCCATTCTTTTCCCTTTTAATTTCGGCCTACACATCCAACCCCACCTCATTGAGTTATGCAAATGCGCTAATAGCCCCGCCCCGACATGCTAACAACTCCCCGCCCATCAGTTTTATGCAAATGAAGAACTCACTGGCCCCGCCTGTCTGGCTAACAAGAGGCTTGGGCCCGCCCTCCACTGGGTTATGCAAATGTGGCTCGTGCCCCCGCCCCACTGGGTTATACAAATTAGGCACCCTGTGGCCCCGCCCCTGCCTCGGTCACGGAGTCTGCGCGGAGCAGCAAGTCCGGCGGTCCAGACTTCATCTCGGTGTCCGCCTGCCTAACCAGCGATCTGTCTGACTGTTCTGCGGCGCCGGGACTATCTGGAGGGAGCGAGGGTTCAGGCGGCGGCGGCCTAGACAGGGTGAGGGAGAAGCGTGGGCGCCCCCTCTTTCTAGCCCGGGAGGCTGCCCAGCCTGGACACGCAGGTCCAGACCATGGACATGGGTCTTTCCGATACGTTCCCTGCGGGTCCATTGCGGAGGAGGGGGGGAACAGTTAGGGGGAGGGGAGGCGGCGATCTAGGGCTTTAGATGGGGTTGGGGGAGGGGAACCTGGCGGAGGGGACCCCCTCCCGGGTGGCCTCAAGAGCCAGGCCACAGTGCTGCAAGGGTGGTTGTGGATGAATGATAGTGTAGCTGCCCCGTGTTGGTGTGTGGTTGTGTAACTGGTGGTGTGGCTGTGATGGGTTCGGGTGTGTCCACTGATTTAGTGTGTGTGTGTGTGTGTGTTTGTGTGGAGAGAGAGAGAGAGAACATGCACTGGCTTCCGTGTGTGTGTGTGTGTGTGTGTGTGTGTGTGTGTTGGTGTCTAGTTGTGTGATCTGTCATTTTGTAGTTACTGTTGTGTTCCTTCTGATGTTGTGTTCCTTCTGATGTTGTGTGTCTGTTTTGCAATCTGGCAGGTGTCTCCTCTTAGGTGCCTTTTGTGTGTGCTGCGTGTCCCTGTCACATATATCCCGACCTGACCATGTGGCTGAGGCTGTGGGTGGCACACCGTCTCTCCTATGACTGTGGAGAGGGTGTTCATGTGTGTGATTGTCATTGAGCGCCTTGTAACTGGGGGTGTGACTCTGTGACCCATTCTGTGAATCTCATTGTGTGGAGTGACTCTGCTGTGATTCTAAGTGGTTAGCAACCTTGAGTCTATGGTGTTGACTGTATCAGGGCAAGGATTTGTGGGGGGCTGGGATGTCTCTCTGACTGTGTGTTTGAGGGGGTATGTTCCATCCATCTGTGTGGGTGTCTATGACAGGCCGTATGCAAATGTGTGTGTGTGTGTGTGTGTGTGTGTGTGTGTTTTGTGTGTGTGTTTAGGAGTACTGGGGATTTGTGTGAATGAGCAAATCTGGTTTGCTCAGCATGAAACAGGCACCCCACACAGTGTGCTTGTCTCTTGCTGTGGAATGGATGGATGTCATGTTCTGAGATGGCCCTGTGTGTGGTGTTTGGGATGGAAGCCACCCTGGGTTATATCTTGTGTGGGAGTGCCCATATGGGTGACTCTTTATACCTGGAACCTGTGGTGACCCTCACTCCAATATGTCACTCTGTGGAGTAGGCCTCAATGGAGCCCTGGATGTACAGTGCCCACCCTCACCTGCCTGGGCCTCAGTTACCACATCCGTGCAATGGAGATGAGTGTTCTTGCCCTGCTGACTTCAAGGAGTGGCTGTGAGTTGGTGACAGTGGAGGTGGATGCCTGTAGGAAGCCCTAGGGTGCTTTCACAGGTGAGACCAGGTGTCACTAGGTATAAGCTGGTTTGGCTGTATTGGCTACTGATGCCTTGGGAATTGAAGTTAGATGTTGTTGGGTGTAGGGGGTTGGTGAGAGGAGACTGGAGAGGCAGCTGGCCTGGGAGGATGGGGGGCGGGATGCTAGGCAGCTGGGAAAGAGGGAGTATCTGGCTATCAGCCCACACCAGATACCACAGCCCATGGGGACAGGGGAGGGGGATGTGAGGCCATGGTGGAAGAGACTTGAAGAAGCGAGAAGGCAAGAAGCATGGGGTCTCCTGGGCAAAGATAAAGTTCCCTAAAATATGACAAAGGTACCAAGGAGAGAGCCACCCTTCTCTAAAGTTTAAAGTGTCTCCTCTAAAGGCTGGTTAGAGGTCCCCATAAAAGGCATGGGGTCTGTTGAATTTCTCTACTTGAAGGTAGAAAGAAGAGGTCACTATAGAATCTTTTGAGAGAACCAACCTCTGCAGGTTGCCATCTGACCTCCACGTGAACTGTGTGGCACACATGCACAGATGCAACAAATAATAAATGTAACTAAAAAAAAAAAAAAAACCTCCGCTCTCTGGTAGACCTCAGAGCCCTGGTGTAAGAGGAGGCAAGGATGTCCAGTGAGCAGGAGCAGGGGCCAGCAAGGTGGGAGCTGGTGGCCAAGCATGGCCAGGTTAAAGTGCAGACGCAGAAGTCCATGAAGCCTCATTTACTCAGTGATGTGCCCCCAGAGTTCCCATTCCCTCTCCCTCCACAGGCCCAGGCTTCACCATGGCTGGAGGGAGACCTCACCTGAAGCGGAGTTTCTCCATCATCCCCTGCTTTGTCTTCGTGGAGGTGGAGAACCTTAGAGCCACTCTGAGAAAGAGCTCTGCCCTCCTGCTCCTCTGCCCCTCTGCCCCTCTGCCCCTCTGTCCCCTGCTCCTTGCCCACACTCATTTCCCCACCTTCCTGGCTCCAGTCAATCCTACCATCTGGTTCTCTGACCTCTTACACCCCATTACCTCAGAACCTCTGCTACTGCCCCCTCTCTCTTGAGGTCTGGTGGCAGGCTTGGAATCAGAAGCATTCTTCTCTGGATTCTGGCCCCATTTTGCCCTAATCCATCACACTTTGGGGCTTTGCATGCCTGAGTCTGTTTCTTCATCTCTAAAATGCATATAATTAACAAGGTACATATGTGTAACCTCAGCATTTGGGAGGCTGAAGGAGAAGGATTTCAGGAACGTCAAGGCTAGCCTGGGCTACGTGAGACTGTTTAAAAAAAAAAGATAGAAAGGGAGGGAAAAAATTGCAAGGCACAGGCATTGTAATGTATACTTGTAATCCTAACATTCAGGAGAAAGAGGCAGAGGCAGGAGGATGTCTGAAAAATCAAGGCCAGTCCATGTACATAGTCAGGCCAGCAAGGACCGTGGATGAGATCCTATCTCAAAACAAACAAGCCAGGTGTGGTCACATACACCTTTAATCACAGCTCTAGGGAGGCAAATGCATGTGTATTCTGGTGAACTCAAGGCCAGTCTGGTCTACACAGTGAGTTCCAGGCCAGCCTGGGATTCAAAATGAGATCATCTAAAAATAGTAAGTAAATAAATAGGTAAATAAAAAATGGTGTTGAGGATGTGGGTCCATGGCCAGAGGCGTGCCCAGCCTGCATGAAGCCCTGGGTTCTATCCGTAGCGCTGAATAAACTAGGTGTACTGACTGACCTACAGCTGTAACCCCAGCGCTAGGGAGGTGGAGAATCAGGAGTCAGGCCCAATTCCATAGTGAATTCTAAGCTATCCTGGGCTATATGAAGCCTTGTCTCAAAACCAAAACAAAAACCAAAACAGAAACCCAGTAGAAATAAACAAGCAAACAAACAAAAAAACAACAACAGGGCACTGTTGCTACAGTTGTTGGGAAGCTTAAAATGTATTAACTCTTTTTCCCTCCTCTCCTTTGTTTTCATTATCCATCTTCCAATTTCTCTCTCCCTCCATCTCTCTCCATTTCCTTGTCCCTGACTCTGACCTCACGGCCTCTGACCTCCTCCTATCTCTTTTTGCTTCTCTCTGGCCCCTGACTGGCTGCAGTCTGTGTTGCTGGGCATCGTGGTCCTTCTTGCTTACCGCCTGGAGTTCACGGACACCTTCCCTGTGCACACCCAGGGCTTCTTCTGCTATGATAGCGCTTATGCCAAGCCGTACCCTGGGCCTGAGGCTGCCAGCCGAGCACCCCTGCCCTCATCTATGCCCTGGTCACTGCTGGGCCCACACTCACGGTGAGATGATGTGGGGTCACCCAGGCTGGATGTCAGGGAGTAGAACCTCCCAGAAGGCAGGAAGGCCAGGTTGGGGCTAGTGTAGCCCTCGCCTTGAAGGCCAGGAAGACCCCATCTTGGTCTTGTCCACAGATCCTGTTGGGGGAGCTGGCCCGTGCCTTCTTCCCTGCACCACCCTCCGCCAGTCCTGTCAGTGGGGAGAGCACCATTGTATCCGGGGCCTGCTGCCGCTTCAGTCCCCCACTGCGGAGGCTGGTTCGTTTCCTGGGTGAGAAATGCAGCCTGGGGTCAGTCCAATGGTCTTGGGGAGGGAGATGAGTTCAGGGATAAAGGAATATGGGCCAGTTCCACCTTAAAAAGGCCAGTGAATGAAGATGGCTCAGTGGGTACAGGTGCTTGCCACCAGACTTGGCCTGAATTTGATTATCTAGACCCTCATGGTCAAAGGAGAGAAGCAATTCTTGAGCCTTCCTCAAGATATGGCTCATGTCCACACATATACATTCATGCACACACATAGCTGCATACACACACACACACACACACACACACACACACACACGAATACATGAATGTACCCACACATAGATACAGGCATACTCACACAAAGACATAGGCATGCACACAGACATAGATATATGCATGCACACATACATGCACATAGACATACACACATATGCATGTACACATACACATGAATAAAAGAAAATGTTTTTTAAAAGCCAAAGATGGCACACACCTGTTGTCCCAGAGATGGTAAGATGAGAGGTGGAGACGGGGATTCATGGAAGCTTTGGGCTACCCAGTCTGGCCTACTTGGCAAAATTTCAGGCCTGTGAGAAGTGCTGTCTCAAACCTAATATGAAGGTGTCAGAGGAATGCCACCTGAAATTATCCTCTGAGCTCCACAACACGCATATGCACCTGCACACGGAGTTCCAGCCTGTGTGGCTGTGCACATCTGTAAATCCCAGGACTTGGAAGGCTGTGGTAGGGAGATCTCAAGTTTGGAAGGTAGCCTGGGCTACAAAGTGAGTCAATATCTTTATAAATAAATAAATAAATAAATAAATAAATAGTTGTGTGGGTTGGCACATTCCTATAAATTCAACATTCAAAAGTTCTGGTCAGGAACTGGAAGGATGGCTGAGTGATGGGGAGTGCTTTTTGCTTTTGCAGAGGACCAGAGTTCAGGTCCCAGTACCCACAGCAGGCAGCCCAAGCTGGCGGTGACTCAATTCCAGGGGATTTGACTCACTCTGGCCTCCGTGGCCATCTGCACCCATGTGGCACACATAAACTCACAGAGGCACACATACATACACATAAAATTAACAAGTCATTTTTTAAAAATTCAAGCTAGGTTGAAAATTCCCAGCTAGCCAGGTCTACATATATACCAAGCTTAAGGCCAGTCAGGGCTACATAGCTAGACTCTGCCTGGAGGGGAGGAGGGTTGGGGGAAGGGAATGGTGGTCAGAGGGTTCAGCAGGTGAAGTTGAATCCCTAGGACCTAGATGCTAGAAAGGACAGACATCTAGGTCTGACAAACATTGTCCTCTGACTTCCACACACATAAGCACACACAAATAAAGATAATTCTTAAAACCTGTAAGAGGAATAGAAGGGGAAGGAGAGGGGAACCCCAGAAACTCCAATAAAGTCTTCCTAGGAGGTCCCAAATACACGATGCAGTGGTGCTGAGGGGTCCCAGAGTAGCTGTGACTGAGTCAGGGAGAGTCTGCCTGTGACAAAGAATATTTCTTAGAGACAGGCTATAGATATATACTATTGTTGGGGTGGGGGGTGGCACCAGAGGTAAGGGCACTTGAGCCCAGTATCAATAGGGCCCCAGATTGGTTTGAGTGACCATCCCAGTAATAGCAAGACAACTGAGACCAGCGACCAGTCAAACGGAGCTTGCTGCCAGGCCTGACAACCTGAGTTAGATTTCCAGAACCTATATAGAAGAAAAGAACTCAATACCTCAGGTTGTCTGTCCTCTGACCTCCACATAAAGAATATCGATACCCACATAAATAGATATACCCTAAGTGAGTAAATGTAAAAAGAAAACAAAACAAAACTTTTTAAAGAGAGGATTTCTCTGTGTTGCCCTGGCTGTCCTGAAATTCTGTAGACCAGGCAGGTCACTAACTCAGAGATCCGCCTGCCACTGCTTCCCGAGTTCCGCCACCACTCTTTGTAAATAAATAGATAGATAGATAGATAGATAGATAGATAGATAGATAGATAGATAGATAGATATAGCTAGACAGACAGACAGACAGACAGAAGGACAAGGGGCTTAATGGAACCGTGTGGAAGGGACATGACTTCTTTCCTCCCCATCCCCAGGAGTGTACTCTTTTGGCCTCTTCACCACGACCATCTTTGCGAATGCGGGACAAGTGGTGACCGGTAACCCCACACCTCATTTCCTGTCGGTATGTCGCCCCAACTACACAGCCCTAGGCTGCCCACCGCCGTCTCCTGACCGGCCAGGGCCTGACCGCTTCGTCACGGACCAGAGCGCCTGTGCAGGCAGTCCCAGTTTGGTGGCTGCCGCACGCCGCGCTTTTCCCTGCAAGGATGCAGCCCTGTGCGCCTACGCGGTCACCTATACTGCGGTAAGCCCTGGGGGAGTTACCAGGGGTCCGGAAGTGGGGGCAGCTTGACCTGGGGGAGGTATGGGAAGGAGGTCATACCCCTTGAGACGTAGCCTTAAAACTGAGGCCACACCCTCGTGGTGCATCCCAGCCTTAGCCTCCTCACTACGTCTCTATTGTCCTGGACGCTGCCTTTGGGACTATGCCCCTTGGAGTTGCTAAGTTGCAGGCTGGGAGACTAAGCCTATGGTCTTTGACTCCGCCTCCTGGAGCCCTCGCTCCTCCCCTTTGTTGATTTGGCCACGCCTCTGGGCCTTATTAATTCGATTCTTTGCCTTTCTCTATTCCCGCGTTTTGTTGCTTTGATTTCTGCCCTTTTCTGGCCTCTGGAGTGACTGATGCCACCAGTCCCCCCGTCCCAGACTGCTTCTGTGGCTCCATGAGGTTCCGAGACAACTTCTGAGCTCCTGGACCTGCTTCTTTGGCGCTGATTGGACTCCCTAGTTCTGGGTTCAAGCTTTAATACAGCGAGCATTTTTCCTTGTCTCGGGGAAGCATGTTCCATAGATCCTCACCCGTTCTTTTTGGCGCTCTGGCCACACCACCTGCATACAGAACCACTGCCACCTCAATTCCAGGCACTCCTTATCTTTATGCTTGCGTGGTTACATCTCCACCTCTGTGGAGCCCTGCCCCCTGACTCCTTCGAACCTCGCATGCTCTGGCCCGAAAGGCGTGGATTAATCCTCTGATCGGTTTGGGTCCCACAGATGTACGTGACCCTAGTGTTCCGCGTGAAGGGCTCTCGCCTGGTGAAACCTTCCCTCTGCCTGGCCCTGCTGTGCCCCGCCTTCCTGGTGGGCGTGGTCCGCGTGGCAGAGTATCGCAACCACTGGTCCGACGTCCTGGCTGGCTTTCTGACGGGAGCAGCCATTGCCACCTTTTTGGTAAGTCCCCTTCCCACCAATCTCTGTATGGAAGACCTCTCATCAGGCCCCTGACACAAGAGGCAGAATGATACTGAAGGGAATAGATGTCGTGTGACCTGGGGAGGGCACTTGTCCTTTACTTTGACCCTGTCTGCTTGCTTGTTCTCATCTGTGAAATGGGTTAACAGAGTCATACCATGAGGAGCAAAATTTAAAGGGATGCCACATCACTAAGCAACTGAGAAAAATACTATTTTACAGGGGAAGATGGCTCAGTTGGTAAAGTGCTTGCCTTTCAAACATGAGGACTTGAATTCAGATCTCTAGAACCCACACAAAAGGCAGAAGTGGTGTGCTTGCTATCTCAGCACCAGGAAGGCAGAGGCAGGGGCTCACTGGCTGGCCAGTCTACAGGAACCTAGGAGCTCCAGGCCAGTGAGAGGCTCTGTCTCAAAAATCAAGGTGGACCACTCCTGAGGAATGATACCAGAGGTTGACTCCACCTTTCACACATACCAACCTGTGACCTCCACAAATACGTGGACACACCTGCATGTGTGCACTCTTGGTCACAGACACACACACACATGCACCTGCACATACACAAATATGCATAGGACCCATACATTTAAAAATATACATATACTTGTATATTAAAGATTTATTTAAGCCGGGTGGTGGTGGCGGCGGCGCACGCCTTTAATCCCAGCACTTGGGAGGCAGAGGCAGGCGGATTTCTGAGTTGGAGGCCAGCCTGGTCTACAGAGTGAGTTCTAGGACAGCCAGGACTACACAGAGAAACCCTGTCTCGAAAAAAACAAAAAAAAAGATTTATTTAGTTTTAATTCTGTGTGTTTTGCCTGCATTAAATGGGAGTTTGTGGGCACGAATGTGCATGTGCAAGCATCATGTGTGAGTGTGAACATGAGCTTGTGAGTTTGTGTGTGTGTATGTGTGTGTGATGCCTGAAGGAACCATAACAGTGTACAGGAACTGGAATTACAGATGGTTGTGAGGCGCCATGAGGGTGCAGGAAGCAGGATCCAGGTTCTTTACAAGAGCAGTCAGTGCTCTTAACCACTGAGCCACTTTCCGAGACTCCTAAATATATTTTTAAAGTATATTTTGGCCAGTGATGGTGTTATATCCCTTTAATCCCAGCACTTGGGTAGTAAAAGCAGGCAGATAATTCTTGAGTCCAAGGCCATCTTGGTCTATAGGGTCTGACTATGTAGGCCTGACTGGCTTGGAATGCAAAGGTGTAGACCAGCTAGCCTTGAACTCACAGAGATTTGTCTACTTCTGCCTTCTAAGTGCAGGCACTAAAGTTGTGCAACACCACTCTTGGCAAGATATGGGCATGGGTATTGAATTTTTAAAACATTTTTGAGACTTATTTTTATTTTCTGTCTCTAAGTATTTTGCATGTATGTCAGTGCACTACCCACATGCCTGGTGACCAAGAAGGCCAGAAGAGGGCGTTAGAGTCTCCTGGAACTGGAGTTATAGATGGTCTTTTTGAGACAGGCTCTCGTGAAGCTCAGGCTGTCCTTGAACTTGCTATCCAGCCAAGAATAACTCTGTTCTGCTGATCCTCCTGCCTTATCTCCCTAGTGCCAAGATCAGATATGTCCCATCAGTGCCCTGTTTTTATGGTGCTGGAGATAGGACCCAGGTCTCCATGAGTTCTAGGCAAGCATTCTATAGAGTAAGCCATTCTTTACCCCTCAGAGAAGAACATTTGGGGAAAGGCTTTTGAGAAAGCTCAGCTGATAAAGGCCATTGCCACCTAAGCCTAACTTCATCCTGGATCTCAACTGGTACAAGGAGCTGACTAACTGCAGAAGGTTTTCATTTGACCCCCACAGATGCAGTGTGTTGTGGGTGGCCCTCCCACACAGTGAGTAGTGATATTAAAATATAATAATGCCCCCCCCCCAAAAAAAGCTGGCGGTGGTGGCCCACGCCTTTAATCCCAGACTTGGGAGGCAGAGGCAGGCGGATTTCTGAGTTCGAGGCCAGCCTGGTCTACAGAGTGAGTTCCAGGACAGCCTGGGCTATCCAGAGAAACCCTGTCTCGAAAAAAACAAACAAACAAACAAAAAAAATTCAATAGCACTTGGGAGGCAGAGGCAGGCAGATTTCTGAGTTCGAGGCCAGCCTGGTCTACAGAGTGAGTTCCAGGACAGCCAGGGCTACACAGAGAAAACCTGTCTCGAAAAACCTTAAAAAAAAAAAATCAACTATAAATGCAGGTGGGCTGGCGTCGCCGCGCTCCAGAGTCGGAGGCGGCCGTCTGTCCCTCAGTCTCTCCGGAGTTCGAATCCCCGTCCGTGCCTGTCAATCAATGTCCGGGCGGTGGTGGCGCAGGCCTTTAATCCCAGCACTTGGGAGACAGAGGCAGGCGGATCTCTGAGTTCGAAGCCACCAGCTTGGTCTAGAGTGAGTTCCAGGACAGCCTGGGCTATACAGAGAAACCCTGAAACCCTGTCTCGAAAAACCAAAACCAAACCAAAACAAAACAAAAAAAAAATGCAGTGGGCGTTATGGTGCGTGCATCCCAGCACCCTGCGGAAGGTGCAGATGGATGTCTTTTGTGTTCAAGGCAGGCCAGGCCTACACAGAGAGTTCCCAGATAGCCATAGAGAGACCCTGTCTCAAAAGAAAAAAAATCAATAAGTAAAAAGTAAAATTGTCAAGAAAGGATTTATGTCTCTGGAAATTTGAGTCTCAGTTTCTATCTGAAAAATGGAGAGGGTGTTTTCATAATTTTGTGCTGTTGATCTCAGGCCTCAACCTGCCCCTGTCTATCTGGCCTAGGTCACCTGTGTTGTGCACAATTTCCAGAGCCGACCCCACTCTGGTCGAAGGCTCTCCCCCTGGGAGGACCTGAGCCAGGCTCCCACCATGGACAGCCCCCTCGAAAAGTTAAGTGTGGCCCAGGTAAGGGGGCCCGGGAGTTGCTCCGTGCTGGAGAGGGTGGTGGGTGGAGGAGGCCCATGGAGGTAGGAAGTCAAGTAAGAGCTGTCATTGCCACGGGAGATGGGGGTAGAGGAGCCACCCAGCCCTGGGGATGAAGTCCTGGGAAGAAAGCAACCTTTCAGAATGGAAGACTACACTCGTCTCTCCCTCTCTAATTTACATTATTAATCTGGAGGTTCTCTCTTGCGATTTCCATGGGGCGGCTGGCTGATCAGTCATTTTTGACTGAGTTGTGGGCTCCTGGGATCCTCTAGCCCCTCCCCTCTTATTTTTTGTCCCAGGAACCCGAGACCTCCAGGCCGCATTCGACTCCGGCACGGCTCACCCCATCCAGTAAGTGTTGGGGAAGCATGTGTGTGGTGTGTGTGTGTGGGGTGGGGGTGTGTGGTTAAGGGTGGGAGGTTAACAGGGGGCTCTTCCAGGTGGGCAGAGGTCTCATCTGGCCTGGGTTTTTGTGCCACCCTCCCAGGTTTGCTAACCTCTTGGTCTCTCGTCATCTCTAGAGCCGCAGAACTGTGCCCGCCGTGGCCACCTGATTCCCAGCTGTGTGTCCTCCAGGGCACCAGCGATGTGCTCCTCGCCCCGTGTGCCCCGCCCTCGACTGAGGTCTGAGCCAACACCCCTGCCTCTGCCTCTGCCCCTTCCTGCACCGACTCCCAGCCAGGGTCCCTCGCCTTCCTCCCCTGGACCCGGGGGCCCAGGCGGGGGAGGTGGGCGTGGCCGGAAGCTACTGCTGCCCACGCCCCTGCTACGGGACCTGTACACCCTCAGTGGACTCCATCCCTCCCTTTCCACCGCGACAACTTCAGCCCTTATCTGTTTGCCAGCCGTGACCACCTGCTGTGAGATCCACCACCTAAAATCTACCCAGTACCCCCGTTTCCCCCCTGCCACGCGTGCGTGTGGCATGTAAGTGCTAAAGGCCCTTGCCCTCCAAACCAGCCAGGACCAGCGTCAGAAGATGGCTGGAAGGACGCTTCAAGGCAGGGAATCTCTTGGCTGCTCTTTGGCCTTCTGGGACATCTGGGTAGGCAAAAATAACCAGGTGGGCCCATGTCCCTAGGATTGCCCTTTTAACGGCTGATGCTTGACCCAACTGGCCATTGCCATTGCCAGTGAGAGCTCCAAGTTCTCAGAATTCAACCCAAAAGTTTACAAAAGTTTATGGGAACCTCTCACTTCTTAGCTTCCTCAAGCAAGAGGGTGCTACTCTGGCCAGTGTGCAGTGTCTAAACCGCCAATAAGAGCCCTTGGTGTTCAGAATTGCTGAGAGTGGGTGGGAATGATTCCAGTCAATGGGGGACCGCCCGTGTCAAAGCCAAGTCAAAGCCAAGGAGGGCTATCCAGTCTCTCCCCGGGAATATGGAGTCCAGCTGGAAGGTGGGGGGCAGGCTCCCCCACAGCAGGGTCCTGCGGCACCCCTTCCTTTCTAGCCCTTCCCCAGGTGCACCATCTCACACCCTCCAACCCCCTACTTAAGTAGGGCTTGCCCCAGTTCCCAGGTTTTGGGGTTCCGGATGCTGTCTCCCTTGGCTGTGCCTAGGGCACTCCCCTCCCCAACCTTCTATTATTTATTAGGGCTGTGGAAAAAGACTTTATTTTCTTGGGACCCACCCTCCCTCTTCACACTACCCCCATGCCTCAGCCTCATGCAGTTGTCCCATCTTGGGGGGCATGGGTGGAACAGAAGGGGATCCCCTACCCTGAATAGCCAAAGGCAGTGGGCAGATGAGGCTCTGTCCCCCTTCCCTGTCCCCCATCTTTAATAAAGACCTGTTTGTAACAGAAGTTTGGACTTCTGTCTGCCTCCCCCGAGTGTTAGGAGATGGATGAGGCCACAACTCTGTCTCTAGACGGCAGTGACTGTGAGTGTGGGTGGTTGTCACCCACATCCAAGGACAAATGTGACCGTGAAGTCAGCAAGGCCCTCAGCATGTCATAAGCCCGGCATAGTGACACAGAGCTGTGGACAAAGCACCGGGAGGAGGGTGCGGAGGGATCTGGAGGTGAAGATCGTTTCTGACTACACAGCAAGTTAGAAGTCAGTCTGGGTTACCTGACCCTGTTAGTTACCCACCTCCCACAAAAGCCTCACATCTGAGACTCAGTGAAGCTGAAAACTCTATGTTCAATTATTTAGGTAAGGGCTTGAGATTTCTATTTGTTTGATTTGGAGAAGGGCCTCACTATGTAGCCCGTGACCGTCCTCCCTCGGCTTCCTGAGGCTGAGATTACAGATGTACACCCAATACCTGGGCTTAAGATCTTCGAAACGTTAGGTTTTGATATTTGATCAGTAGAAAACTCAAGCCAGGGATGTAAGATGATGTAAGAGCTATGGGGCAGGAGCCAGGGACATGGCTCAGCAGGTGAACACAGTTTTCTCAGAGTCTGACAACCTGAGTTCCGCCCCAGATCCCAGGGTAAGAGGAAGGGATAGACTACCGGGAGCTCCATATGTACACTGTGGCAATCCTCCCTGTCTCCCTCCCTAATGACAACGACGATGATGGTGGTGGTGGTGATGGTGATGATGATGAGGGTGGTGGTGGTGATGGTGATGATGATAGTTATTGTAAAGAGAGCCTGGAGACGTGGCTGAGCTAGGTTCTGACCCCAGCACTCACGTAGGATGTCTCACAGCTGGATATAAGTTCAAGAGACCTGACGCTCTCCTCTGCCTCTGGAGCACCTACACTCACATGGCATGCACACACAAAAGAACAATATATTTAAATGTTTCTTTTTAAGTTAAAAAAATTAGGGGGCTGGAAAGATGGCTCACTGTGTTTTGCTTGCTGCCAAACCTGAGCTTGTTGCCCCAGAACCACCAGGCAGGAAGAGAGAACCAATCCACACAAGTAGTCCTCATACCTCAGCATGGTATCACTTCTCATGCACTAAGTAAGTAAAAGTAAAGAAACATTTTCAGAGTGGGTGGTGGCTCATGCACGCGGTCTCAGCACTTGGGAGGCAGAGGCAGGTGGATTTCTGAGTTTGAGGCCAGCCTGGTCTACAGAGTGAGTTCTAGGACAGCCAGGGCTACACAGAGAAACCCTGTCTCAAACACCCCCCCCCCAAAAAAAAAAAGTTTTCTTGGAAGTCCACTGAGAAAAAAACAGGATTGGTGAGAAAAGAGGGAAGAAAAGGAGTCACAAGGATGTCTGGAAAGCATGTGTGTACATGTGTGGCAGTAAGAATCCCAGGTACACAAGACAGCAAGTGCAAAGGCCCTAAGGCCTAAGCCCCATGTCTGATGTCTCCAGGAAAGAACTAGGATCTTTGTGTGGTTGGGACTCTCTGAATGACAGAGCAAACAGAGAAAGGGAGGTGGAGGGACTGGTAACTGGCCACCGGGAGATCAGCCAGAGAAGGTTCACTTGATCATAGAGCCTCCATTTTGACCGACCAGGGCTGCTTCCAAAGCGCGTACAACTCATTTGTGAGGCCAGCTCGGCCTTAAAACTTACTGGTCTGTCGGGGAAGGATCAGAGTTTCAGGACCGCGGACAGCGCTAGGATGCCTCCGTCCTTGGTGCTGACTCTGGGGAAGAGCAACAGAAGGCCTTAAAGGCTTGGAAGAAAGCTGGCCTCTGAGGAGGGATGTGGCATACACTTGTTTAGATGCATACCACGAATGGGTAGATGGTACAAATTAACTCCTAAATTTCTCTAGGGCTGGGAGTTAAGCTCAGTGGTAGATCATTTGTCTGTTTCATCCTAGATACATAACAATGTTTGTGGCCAGGCGTGATGATGTATGCTTGTAACCCAAGCACCTGGGAGATAAAGCAGTAGGATTCAAAACCGAAGGTTGTTCTCAGCAATATAGTGAGTCGGAGGCCAGCCTGGAGATGCCTGAGATATGAAGACAAGACTGAGCAGGGCGATAGCTCAGCAACTATGGATGCTTGTTGCAAAGCCTGTTGACCTCAGTTTAGCCTCCAGAACCAAGGTAAAGGTGGAAGGAGAGAACCACTAGATAAGGTTGTTCTCTGACCTCTACATGCTTACTATTGGATAGCTCCTCAACCATGTGCACGTACACACAGACACACACACACACACATACATACAGATACACACACATATACACACAGACATACACACATAAACACACGCAGACACACACAAATACACACACAGACATGTAAACACAGGCACAAGCACACAGACACACACAAAGACAAAGACACACACTAATAATAAAGATGCTGATGCTGAAAAAATGTAAAGTACTAGAGAGTACTAGAGTACTGTTTGTTTGTTTTTTTTTTTTTTCCAGAAGACCTGGGTTTGATCCAAAGCACCTACATGGCAGCTCACAACTATCCAGAACTCTGTTTCATGGGATCTAATGCCCTCTTTCTGTCCTCTGAGGGCACAAGGTACACACATGGTGCACATACATGTGAGCAAAACACACACACATACACACACATACACATACACTCTTAAATTTTTAAAGGAAATGAATCTTTAAAAAAAAAAAAACAAATAAAGGGACACATTAGTTTTGGACATCTTTCAAGCAAAGCCTCTACAAGCAGGCTATGTTCAGTCAGAGACTCAGTGAAATTTTTAAAAACTGGGGGCCAACAATATAGCTCAGTAGATAAAAAGGCCTGCCACCAGGCCTGACAACCTGAGTTCAAATCTCAGGGTTCACACAGTGGAAGGAGAGAACTGACCCCCGCTCCCACAGGTCACCCTCTGCTTCTTGTGCAGCATTACAATGCTCACAGTTACACATAGGCACATAGAAAAATAAGTAAATTTAAAATTTTTTTTTTAAATGCTGGAGAGTTGGCTCACTTGCTGCATTTCCAGAGGACCCAGGTTCACTCTAAGCACCTGTAGCTGTCTGCAATTCCACTTCCAGGGACTCTCACTCTTCCAGCCTCTGCAGGCATCAGACACACATTTATGCACAGACATGCTTGCAGGAAACAAAGCCACGTGCATAAAATATGGATAAATAACTCAAAGGAAAAGAAGAAAAGAACAAAAAAAGAAAAAGAGGAGGAGGAAGAGAAAATTAATAATGGTAATAATAGTAATAATGATAATGATAAAATGATGATACCTGGATAGATGCCCCCTCAGAAGTTAATAGCACTTGTTGTTCTTCTAGAGGACCTGGGTTTGATTTCTAGCACTGACATGGTGGCTCACAATCATCTGTAACTATAATTCCAGGAGATCTAATGCCCTCTTCTGGCCTCCATGGGCACTGCACATTAATGCTACACATACATACACACAAACAAAATACCCATACACATACAAGTTCACACACACACACACACACACACACACACACACACACGGAGAACAAATGGCAGCCAGACCTAGTGTTGCAGCCTGCAATCTCAGCTATTTACGAGATTGAGACAGAAAGGTCATGAGTTCAAGGCTTGCCTGGACTACACAGTAAGTTCAAGACCAGACTAGGCAACTTAAGGAAATTAAAGTCTCGATTTAGAAAGAAAACAAAGGGCTGGAGAGATGGCTCAGTGGTTAAGAGTACTGACCACTCTTCCAGAGGGGTCCTGAGTTCAATCCCAGCAACCACATGGTGGTTCATGACCATCTATAATGGGCTCTGATGCCCTCTTCTGGTGTGTCTACAGTATACTCATATACATGGGGGGAGGGGGGAGACAAGCAGTGGTGGTGCACGCCTTTAATCCTAGCACTCAGGAGGCAGAGGTAGGTGCATCTCTGAGTTTGAGGCCTGGCTGACAGAGTATGTGCCAGGACACCCAGGGCTACATAGAGAAACCCTGCTTAAGGGGACCTGGACGCAGTCCCCAGCTCTCATGTGGTGGCCCAGTTTTGACTTCTAAGGGCACCCGGCGCACCCGGCTCATGTGGTGGATATAATGCCACGTAATGCATGTAGGCAAACATTTACAGCCATAAAACAAAAATAAACCAAAAAAATTAAGTGGGGACAAAAAAAAAGAAAAAAAATGTTCAGTTAGTACATGTGGGGCCCTGTGTGCTGAGGGGAAGGAGGGAAGTAAGAGACCAAACCAACAAACAAACGAACAAACCCAGAGCTAGGCAGAGCCCTTGGAGCTGACTCTTCCGGGCCAGGAGGAAGATGTGAAAAGCCTGCTCCTGTGATCTGATCTGGGGCTTGTGCACTTTAAGCTTTGTCCTGTCAGGCTGTGTCTGGGGCTGGAGGCTGGAGGCTGGAGCATCAGACTTCCTAGAGCAGAGTAACTGTGCTGAGGATGTATGCAGAATCCCAATCACACAGTCATCGAAACATGTGTCCTCGTGTGTGTGTGTGTGTGTGCTCCTGTGTGTGCAAGGGGCAGAGCGTGGGGTGTGAAGTGGGGATATTGTATGGAATACTTTGTGTCAGGGTTGAGCTGTTTATGCGTGTGTGCAACATGCAGGGTGTGTGTGAATGGTATGTGTGTGTGGCAGGTTGTGTGTGTGCAGGGTGTGTGCGTGTGTGCGTGTGTGCGAAATGTGTGGGTGCATGGTATGTGTGTGTGTGCAGGGTGAGGGGTGCCCAGCTGTGTGTGTGGGTGTACTGGGGGATGTTGCAGAGCTGTTTTCTGTCCCCAGAGGGAGAGAGTAAGCTCAGGAAATCACAGTTCCGCCCTGTTCCCGGGTCTCCAGGCAACCATACCACTTTGAAGTTACTAGGAGACAAGGTTTCCAGGGAAACACAGGTTTGAGTGACAGCTTTAGAGCCAAGTTTGGGTGAAGAGACTGGCTGAGCAATCAGCATCACTCACTTTGGTTCAGTTCTTCCTCCTTCATTCAGTGACTTAACAAGAACTGCACTTCTCCAGTGTGGTCATAGACTCTTGTGAATGAAGCAACCAAAGCCCTCATTCTCTTATTTCTCTCTCTCTCTCTCTCTGTGTGTGTCTCTCTCTTTCTCTCTCAATACAAACAATGTTCTCTCTTCCTTCCATATAAGCAAGCATTAAGAAGACCCCAGGCCAAAGAGAAACTTAGATGACAGGCTTTGTCAAGAGCCCTCATACAGGGAGCCTGGGAGGGAACATGGGCTCGTGGTGGGGCTGCCATGGCCATTCAGTCTGGCATACATAGCAGTGAACAAGACACATTACTGCAAATGAGATAGTAGGCAAGGACTGACCTCCATATGCTCAGGGTAGCACAGGTGTTCCTGCACACACCCACACACCCTCAAAAAAAGATTAAAAAAAAAAAAAAAACCAGAAATCAGGCCCAGTGAGATGGCTTAGAGGATGCTTGCCACCAGCCCTGAAGATCTGTCATCTAAAGAACACACATGGTGGGGGAGAAAGAACTGTATGCCATCCCAGAAGTTGTTCTCAGAGCACACACACCTGTGTCATGGGAGTATATACACAGCACACCAACTACATGAATGTAAGAACCCTACATCGAGGGTTGGGGTGTGGTAGTTTGCCAAGGGTTTGCTCAGCATGTAGAAAACCCTGAATTTCATCTCCAGCCTTGAATTAACTTATCATGCTGGCACAGGCTAAAATGTCTGGGACCCTACCCCCACCCCCAAAAAAAAGCCAAATCTATGAGTCTGTAGCCCATAAAAACCATCCCCATATTCCAATAAACAGAGAAAAAGCAAAAAGGTATCCCTTTCCAATTGTGAACTTTCCTTCGGTGACATTAGCAAATATTCACACCAACACATTGCAATGATCACATGGAATCACAATACTCATTTTGCAGGTGGGCAAGCTAAGAGTCTGGCTTTATTATTTTTTTTAAAGATAGGTGCTCATGTAGCTCAGACTGGTTGCAAACTTCAATATATAGCTAAGGGGACCTTCTCCTTCTCGTCCTTTTTTTGAGACGGTTTCTCTAGCCTAGCCTCGAACTCAGAACTCAGAGATCCATCTGCCTCGGCCATTTATATGCTGGAATTAAAGGTGCGTGACCCGCTTCTACTTTTTTATTTTTAGATTTATTTTTACTTATGTGTGCGTGCCCGCGCGGGGCCATGAAATGTGTGTGCCACGTGCCCACGGAGGCCAGAAGAGGGCGTCGGACTCCCTCAAACTGTAGTTATGGATGACTGTGAGTCACCTAGTAGGTGGTGGGAACTGAACCCGGGTCTTTTTGGAGGAGCAGCCAATGCTCGCTCGTAACGGCTGAGCCATCTCTTCAGCTCCGACCTAGAGGCTGGGCATCTCTGGGAGCGCGTTTGGGCCCTCGCCCTTCTTTTTAATCGATCACACGGCTTCTTGCAGCAGATTCCCTCAAGAAACCATTTCCTCCACTCTCCGTGTTTTGACTATTTGCTAACGGCTCCTACCACTAACCTATACTATGAACGATAGCCAATGAGGCCTCGGTGTGGGCGGGCCCAAGATGAGGTTTCGCTTCCGATTGGCTAGATGTACTTAGCAAATGGCGGAGGCGCTGAGGCGGGTGCTGAATGCGGCCGCGCGGCGGGGCCTGGAGATGATGGCTCTGCTGGGCCGCCACTGCTGTTGCTCGGCGCTCCGCGCTCTGCGCAGACGTCGCTGTTGTTTGCAGCCGCTCTTGAGGCGGCAGGGGAAGGCCGCGGGCCCGTCCTCTTCCTGACACGAAGGCCCCTTCAGAGCCTGCCGCTCAGTACACCCGCAGCGCGAGACCATTGGCGGCTACAGGTAACCCGAGGGCTGGACCTAACAGTGCGTCACCCAATGGCAGGCTAGGTTCTATGTGAATGACAGTTCGATAGGCAAATGGCAGCGTGGATCGTAGATTCACACCTAAATCGTCATAAAGCCTGTGTGGAAGTGGTGGGTGGAAGAGGCGGAGTAGGCACGAGGGACGGGACAGTGCTGACTTAGTTAAAATGAAATGAAAGACCATTCTGTGGTCGGGCGGCGTTGGCGAGCATGGGCGTGGATGCCAAGCCAAAACAAACCACAAGAAACAACAACAGAAAAGATTCAGGGGCTCACTCAATCGAGAACTTACCTAACATGCGCGAAGCCCTGGGGTTTTTTTTGTTTTGTTTTGTTTTGTTTTGTTTTGTTTTGTTTTGTTTTGTTTTGTTCTATCCCTTTAATCAGACTTGGTTCCGTTCTCAGGTGGTCAAAAGTGTCAGACCATCCTTGGTTACAAAACGAGTTTGCGATCATCCTGGGCTACATGAGACCCTGTATCAAAGAAAAAAAATTTTTTTTCTGGGATTGACAAGCACGGGCATGCGGGGATTCGAACTCCGGAGAGACTGACGGCCGCCTCCGACTCCAGAGCGCGGCGACTGCTGCGGTGCGCCACCGCTGGCCAGCTAAATTTTTTTTTTTTTTTTTTTTCCTTAAATAATTTGGGCAAAGTGCTGGAGAAGGGGAGCTGGTGCTTCATCCTGGAACTTTCCATATGGACCATGAGAGCCTCAACCAGAAAGTATAGAAGTGAAGTAGCTATAATAGGGTGTTTTGACCTTCTATATTAAATATATCCTTTTCCTATCTTCTAGAAGGTTCGATTCCAGTACCCATCCTCAATTCAAGAGCTTCTCCAGCTGCTAGCCTCTGCCCATGAGGCCCTAGCACCTGCCCCATCCCTTCTACTCCTGGATGGCCTGGAAGAATATCTAGCAGAGGATCCAGGTGCCCAGGAAGTCGCCTACTTGGCTGCATTGCTTCTGGATACTGCTGCCTACTTTAGCCACCGTCTTGGAGCCAGTGGCAGCTGTGGGCTTGTGGTGGCCCTTGAAACCCAAAAAGAAGCAGATGGCGATGCCCCACATCTGGCATTACTTCAGCGGTATTTTCCTGCACAGTGCCGCCTGCAGCCAGATGCCCTAGACTTGGGACAGCATTGCTGCCTTCGAGCCAGCCTAGAGTTGGGCAAGCTGAGCCCCAGGACAGAGTGGTCAGTGACTTTGTTACCCGGTGGAGAGATGAAGATCACCCCATGGCCTGCCCAGGCTTCTAAGCTCAGCCCAGATAAAAAAGGTTCAAGTGCTGGAAGCCAGTTCTTAACTTTGGGGTGTGACAACCTCCCTGGTCCTGGGCTTCCCTTGGATGGGATACTTACTTCAGGGACAGGTGCAGATTCAAAGACCTGAAAAAATGTAGGTTTTCTGTTTATAAACTAGCATTATTGTCGTTGTGGGCTGGCAAGATGGCTCAGGAGGTCAGGGGCCTTGGCACCAAGCATGAGAAGTTGACTGATTCCCAGGACCCACGTGATAGAAAGACAGAACTGACTCCTGCAAGTTGTCTTCAGACCTCCACATTTGGGTAGAGGCACACATATGCCCTCCATGCTAATAATAAATCACGTAACCTTTACGATAAATCAGATCACTGGAGTGACCTCTGCCCACTCACCGTTGTGAATGAGATTCAGCCATATTTCCTACTTCAGTTCTTTTTATCTGCTGCATTTTTACCAGACAGGCTCTCTTGTAAGTCAAACTAGCCTCCAACTAGATACTTAGCTGAGGCTTCCCTTGAACTCCTGATCCTCCAGTCTCATCTCTCGAGGGTGGAGCCAATGGAATATGCATCTAATCTTGGCTCCTCTTGTACATTCCATGGGCGCCTGTATCCCAGTTCCCTCTGTGTGTTGACTTACTAGGGTCTAGTCACACACATGAGCTTGCGTGTGTAGGGTGCACAGTAGGAGTGGATTCACTGCATACAGAGTATGCATACGTCTAGCTTTCTTAGGAATAACAGGTTTTAAGTCATCAGCTGAAGCTGAGCATGAGGATGTGCAAAACGGCCAGCTTCGGGAGGTAGAAGTGGGAAACCCCAAGTGCAGGGCTGTCCTTGGCTACATAAGGAGTTGGAAGCCATGCTGGCTTACACTAGACCCTGTTTCGAAAAACCAAAATGAACCAGATGTGGTAGCACAGGACTTTAATCCTAGCACAGAGACGGGTGGACCTGTGTGTATGTGTTTAAGGCCAGCCTGGTCTACATGGCAAGGTCTTGACCAACCAGGGCCACAGTAAGACCCTGTCTCAAAGACAAAAACTAGGGCGTTGGAGAGAGCTCAGTGGTTAGGAATTCTCTCACTGTGACAGCTTTTGTGAATTGTCACCCATGCTAGGGTGGCTTTGGTTATACATCGGTCTGAGTCCTTTCCACTCCCATGAGGAATCCCTCACCCATATTCCTGAACATATGTGTACTTGGGTTTTCTATCTAGGCAAGTAGATGTCTGTTCGTGTCCCACAGGAGTAGTGCCTCCAACAGTGAATAAGGCACTAGGTTTTGGAGCAGCAGGTATTGGCAGCTAGTGAAAAGTACACTGACATTATACTCTGTCTTCATGTCAACAGATCCAAAAATTCAGTGCTAGCTGTTTACGTTCATGGGCCAGGTCCAGGGAAAGATGAGGTCTGAGGCCATGGCTGAGGACAGGTTGTAACTTAGTAGGCAGAACTCCAGCCTAACATGCATGAAGCTCAAGTTCAATGCCCAGCACCACAGGCTCTGGGTGTGATGGAGCCTGCCTGGAGTCCCAGCACTTGGGAGTTAGAGTCAGGGGCATCAGGAGGTCAAGGTCACCTTCAGCTACCATGTCTCAAACAACTAAAATATGGGCCAGCAAAAGTACTCTGGGGGTTGTAGTGCTGTCTGCAGTCTTTGCAGCAACCCAAAGGCAAGATGGAAGGCAGACAGGAGAGACAAACAGAAGCACACAGACACCTAGCCTGGAACAGGAAATAAGGCAGGAACAAGGTGCCGGGCTTCAAGGTGAGAGGATCAACTTCTATACATGAACTGAGGCATACATGCACTCACACTCATATCATACATACATACACAAAGAAGACAAAGTCATAGTAGAAAAATCGATATATATATATTTCTATATACAGACAGATAACTTTCCATCTTAACATTGCAAGGCTGTCACTTTCTGGGCAGAGGGCCAAGATCAGCCTTGACTTTAAGTATGGCCTCACCAATCCCATTCAACAAGTTGTAGGCTGGGGTCCTAGGAGCAGGCCACATAGCTGGGACGCAGAGGCTCTGGGTCTGGGACAAGGCTGTTCTCATAGGGGGGGAGTAGGGGACATCAGATGAGTCCCCGTGGACTCCTTGGGATCCCCCTGAACTGTAATCTGTTGAGATGCCGGAATCGGACACCACAAGGTACAGGTACTTCAGGTGAGGTGGAGTGGGAGGTAGTTCGGGGGCTAGAGCCCGCGGGCACAGGAGCTGAGAACTGGGGTCCAGGATGGTGTACTCGAAGCTGGAAGGTGAGGTGCCCTCCGGCCTGGGCTTTGAGGCCAAGTCAGAGGGGCAGGAAGATGTTTCTGAGCCTTCATCCATCGTCACAGGGTCCACACTGTCCCCAGGCCCTGAGAGGTTCTCACTGCATGGGCTCTGGGGCAGCAACCACTCATCCAATACCAGGTAGGTGTCCTGGGCATGCTCACTGCCCACTGGCTCCAGTAAGGGCCCCTTGTCATCTGCCCCTGGATCCCCAGCCTGAGTCACTCCCCAGCGTCTCTCTGAGAGGACCTCTAGGTGGGCAGGTGGGTCCTCAGGGAAGGAGCTGCTTGGGCTCCACCACAGACAACCATCACGCTGCAGCAGCCATAGCTGGAAAGAGAACACCTACGGGCTCAGAGGCATGGGCTCCAGTGTGTGGCAGCAGACAGCCCCAGGAACAGGGAAAACAGGTCACCTACCTGGAAATTACCCTTGTGGGTGGTGAAGAGACCCTCAAACTCATTCTCTGGGCTTGGGATGCCAGGCCAGATCTTCTGCCGCAGGGTCCTGTTGAAATCGTTAGAAACTAGTCCATGGACCTGTGACTTTGGACACTCACCTGTGCCTTCTCAACCCCCCCACCACAGTGACTTCCAGCATTCCTTCAGGAATGAGCAACAGCCTATGGGGGAGGCATTAGCAAGGCCCTACCAAAGGGTAACTGGTAGCTTTGAAGGATGCATGGGAGTTTCGGTGTATGCTGCCTCGCACTCTTCATCATTTCTTTCCATAGGCTGGGGATGGGATCTCCAGAACCACCAAAATTGTGTGCGTGTTTTCCAACGAAGTAAATAAACAAGGCCATAAAAGGCAAACAGGATGTGTACTTATGGGGAAGCCAGAAGGACAAAGTTTTGAGTGCACTGGGAATTATAAATAGCTCAGCATGACTGGTCAGATCATAAAAGCGACTGGCTTAAGTCTTTTCCATTAAACTTTCTGGTTGATTTGACAAAGTTGACGACATTGGGAAATGGAACCCGCAAAGGAATGCAGGAAGGAGCCATCGCTAAGGTCAAGGGAACTCCAGTAGCTGCCCAAGAGCGAAGCTCAAGAGTGGGTGTGGTCTCACGTGGGTTCTAGCATTGTGTTATCCTGGGCAAGCACTCACTCCAATCTGAGCTTCGCTTTCTCTAGAGAGTGGGATCCCAGGGGACGATTTAAATTAGAGCTCAGGTAAGGGGCTCACCGACGGTGGGCCAGCAGGGCCAGCGCGGTCAGCAACAGCGAGATGAGGACAAGAATGAGAGACAGCGTCAAGATGAGAGGGTCCAGGTCTGGGAGGCAAGAAGGTCAGGGAGGTTTGCCTGGTGTTTGGCCCAGCTCCTCCTTCACCCCGAGGAACTGGGGCCTCACCGCTAGCGGTCAGTAGCGACGCGGGCTCAGACCAGGCGCTCCAGAATCCGCTGAAGCTCGGCTCGGCCATGCGCGCTCTAACAGCGAAGGTGTAGCGCGTCCCGCCCCGCAGGTTGCTCAGTACACACTCAGTGCGGCCTTCCAGGACCTCCACCTGGGGGCAGATGGAGCCAGGAGACAGCTAATCAGCACACCCAGTGAGAGGGGGATTTGGGGGCTTGCACGGAGGCATCTAGTCAGCACCCTAATTATGGGAAGGGTACTTGGGGGTGGGTGCTCAAGTAATAGTATCAACTGTTAAATCCTGTTCTTGGCTCAGCCAAGCAGAGAGAGGGACATATAAAGGCAGAGGCAGACAGCTGACAGAGATGGCCTCCTTGATATCTGAGAAACTGTAGCAGGTTGTGAGAGGAGCTGAGGCTCTGATGGGTTGCCCAAGAGGCATGAGCCAAGTTGGGGTGGAGGGACAGTGACCTATTGTGAGCTCCAATGGTATGGGCCGACGATATGGTTCAGTGGACCCAAGTGGTGGAATAGAAGGCTCACAAAAGTTGTCCTTTGACCTCTACAAGTGCACTGTGGCAAGTGTGCACCTCCCCCCCCCCCGCCCACAAATACATAAATGTAATTTTTTAATGTCTAAATGTCAGGCAAGAGAGCAGTTTATAAATAGCGTTGGGATGTTAGGCACTGGGAGAGGGACTTGAGGGAGTGGGACTTTGGGCAGGACTCAGGAAGGTTGGGTGGGGCTGTTCTCTTGGCTCTCACCCTTTGTGTCCCCCCTGCCCGGTTGCCTGCCGACACGTCCACCTCGTAGCGGATGTGAGTGGTCATAGGTGCCCCAGGAGGTGGCAGCCAGCGCAGCACCACGTGGCTGCCCTCTTCTGCCCGGCGCGCCAGCAGCCCCGCGGGGGCGTCCAGGAGCACTGCAGAAAGTGAAGTGGATCGTGTCCCGGTGTCCCGTCCCCACCTCGACCAATGTCGCTCCCATCCCCTCTCACCTACCTACTTCATTGACATGGATGATGCGGTGGTAGCGAGGAGATCCTGAGGCCTCCGTCACCCGCAGCTCCAGCGGCACAAAACTCGAAGTGTCCGCAGTCGGCAGTGAACACCAGAAACGCACGGAGCCGCGGTCGGTGGGGGCCTGGTGCAGGCGACATGACTTTCGTGACTCACCCCTGTGCGATCGGAGGAACCGGGAAGAAAAGGTTGAACAAGCAGGGAGGGCAGGAGGTGACTGGAGAGTTTCGGATTTCTTTGGTCCACATCGTGGGGATCAGAGCATTTGACTACCACGACCAGGTAGTGTCCTAATTCCAACGTAACACCTGAGCCCATTGATGGAAAAGAATGATTCCATCTCCGGCCACCGGGGCGACCTCAACACCACCCACACCACCCCCATCCCCGCCTCCGTTCCCGGAGTTTCCCACCCTTAACCTCGTTTCCAGGCCGAGGGAACCATTCCAGGCTATGACAACCAGGAAGCTCTGCTGTACCCACCCCCTCCTAAGGCCACCCACTCCTGGGGGACTCACTCGAGCTGGTAAGAGAAGCTGTAGTTGAATCCCATCCCGGAGCTCGCCGCTTCCTCCCAGAAACACACCAAGTCTTCCAAGCGTTGGGTGAAGCACAGAAGTTCTTCTGAGCCTCGGGATGCCAGCAGGGCGGCTAGAAAAGGGGGTAGCCATGGCGGGGGGGCAGG
This sequence comes from Mastomys natalensis, assembly GCA_021653895.1. NCBI lineage: Eukaryota > Metazoa > Chordata > Mammalia > Rodentia > Muridae > Mastomys > Mastomys natalensis. The sequence continues at coordinate 803,790 of JAJTUV010000695.1, forward strand.
GAGGAAGGGGATCAGGGAAGTACAGGTCTGTCTTCCACAGTCCCCTACCCTCCCTCTGGTCGCCTGTGCAGATCCGATAATTTTAGTGCCCCGCCCTCTTCTCCAAAAGGGCCTTCGAGGGGTCTTGGCAAAAGTGGCTCCTCCAGAACTCCCAAGAGTAGCGACCCCGCCTGCCTTGTTCCACCCCCGTGCGCACGCCCACTCACCCTTCCTGTTGAGTGGTGCTTGCCCCGCCTTAGCGGGTGTGTGTGCGCGCAGAGGACTCGGCCTCCTATCGGTTCCCGCAGGCACCCGGCTGCCTCCCGATAGCGCCAACCGTGTCCCCCCGCCCCTTCCTCCTCTTAGCAAGCTGTCCAAAGGATCTAGCACTGTCTGCCCGCCAAACTGTGTTTACAGTCATCTGCAGTGGGTCTTGTTCTACTACTACCTGGTCTGTTTCAGTCTTTGTGAACTTGATCTCCTCCCCTCAGGAGATCGGACCTAGAACTACCTTTCTCCAGCGATTTCTACCATGCTCCAGACTCCCTCAAAACGCAAAACAGAGCCGAATGTGTGGCTCTTGCAGGTCATCCTAGCAACTGGAGGTGGAGGCAAGGAGGATCAGAAATTCAAGCTCAACCTGAATTACATAATGAGTCTGAGGGACGCTTTGGCTACGCAGACCCTGCCTCAAAACCAAAAACAGTACAGGCATAGTGACACATGCCTTTAATCCTAGTAGTTCAAAGCCATCCTGGAATGCCTAGTGATACCCTGTTTTAAAAACAAACAAACAAAAACAAACAGCCAAAACAATCTTAAGCCTTCTGCTCTGAGCATCATTCCAGGGCTCAGAGACATTGAGATCCCTCGTCAAGTTCAGACATAGGTTTGGCCCTTAGGACCCCCATCTGGAGGCTCAGGGGACATTTAGCCCCTGGGACTCAGGCTGAGAATTCAGGCCATAGCATTGCCCTTCTAGGACTTAATAAGGAGGTGCCCATGTACAGCTCTTACCTTTACTCTCAAACTGGGGGTCCGGGAAGCTAGGTGAAGGTGCCCAGGCTGCCCCAGCAAGTAGGAGACAGAGGGTGCCAACCCGATGCCAGAGGGGCACCCTGAGTTGGTTCATGATGCAGCCCCAGCTTCAGGAAGCTCAGGGCTCCAGCCCCCCTGTTTCGCCCCCTCACCTCCCCTTCCCTTTCCTCTTTCCCCTTTCCCCTAGTCCACAGCTGGGTCAGCAGCAGCTGCCGGACACAGCTGACCAGGAGCTTCTAAGTGGCAGCTCCCTCTAGGGGGTGGGCCCAGCTAGCAGGCCGGGGACAGATAAGCTACGGGCCTCCAAGGAAACAGGGGCCCTCTTGGGCACAGCCGACGCCTAAACCAGTGTAGGGGTGGGGCAGACAGCAGGGTTTTGTTTCGGGTGGGTTTGCTAATGTGGTCAAGGACAGGTGACCTTACTTCAGCGTCTAGTCGGGGTGTCTGTGAATTTAGCGTGCCGTGCAGCCGGCAGGCCACAGACAGAAGCCAGGCTGTCACTCCAACCGGTTATCTCTTCCCCAGCCCAGTTCGAATACCCTAAAGACAACTAGCAACTGGGTGTGTGAGTGGGATCAGGCCGTGCAGTGTGACAAACACGTGCTATGGTGTTTTCTGCTTATGAATTACACGGATTTGGGAATATGAAATATCATTTATGATTTAAAAATGTACATTTATTTGTGTGTGAGTGTGTATGCATGCACAAATGCAGCAGGGCCATGTGAGCAGCACAAAACAACTTTGGGAGTCAGCTCTCTCCTAGCAGGTGTGTTTCTGGTATTGAGCTTAGGTCTTCAGTATTGGCAGAAAAGTCCTTTACCTGCTGAGCCACCTCACCTGAGCCACCTCACCTGAGCCATCTCACCAGGCCTGATTTTTTTTTTTTTTTTTTTTTTGAGACAGGGTCTCATTGTACCCCAAGCTGACTTCAAACTCCCTGTATAACTAAAGATGATTGTAGACTTCTGGTCCTCCTACCTCCACTTCCTGGGTGTGGGGGTGACAGGCACGCACCACCTATGTGGTGCTGGGATGGACCCCAGAGCCTCGACTTTGCTGGGCAGGTGCACTACCAAGTCTCCAGCCCCAGGACTGTTCTGCTTTCTTCGATGCTAGGTGTCACTGAATAGCCCAGACTGTCTCAGAACTAAAGCAATCCTCCTGTCTCAGGCTCCTGAGTGCTGACATCACAGACCTGTGCTTCCTATACTTAAAAAAAAAAAAGTTGAGCCGGGCAGTGGTGGCGCACGCCTTTAATCCCAGCACTTGGGAGGCAGAGGCAGGTGGATTTCTGAGTTCGAGGCCAGCCTGGTCTACAGAGTGAGTTCCAGGATAGCCAGGACTACACAGAGAAACCCTGTCTCGAAAAAAAAAAAAAAAGTTGAACAGGGTATAGTTCAGTGGTGCAGCACTTGCCTAGCAGTGCTAAGTGGAAAAGCCCTGGATTTATCCCCAGAACCACCAAAATACAGAGATAGGTGGCTGCATACATCATACATACATACATACATACATGAGTAGATACATGTATGGATACATACATACATGAATAGACATATATATGGATATATACATTCACACAAAGATACATGTATGGATATGTTCATATATGCATACATGCATAGATACACACATAGATAGGTAGGCAGATAGATAAATACATACATACATATATACACATATACATGTATGATACAGTGGTTTAAATGAGAATAGCTTCTAGAGGCTCATATATTTGAATGTTTGGTTCTCAACTGGCAGACTGTTTAGGAAGCATTAAGATGTGTGGCCCTGAGGGCTTGAGAGATGGCTCAGGGGTAAAGAGCAGTGGCTGATCTTCCAGAGGACCTGAGTTCAATTCCCAGAACCCACATGGCAGCTCACAACCATCTGTAACTCAAGTTTCAGGGGATTTGACTTCCCTCACACAGACATACATACAGGCAAAACACCAATGCACATAAAATAAAAATAAATCATTGTTTTAAAAAGCTGCAGCCTTGTTGGATGAGGTGTGTCACTGGGAGGTCGGCTTTGGGGTTTCAAAAGCCAACGACAGGCTCAGTCTCCCTTGTGCTAAGCCCTGGGATCAGATGTGAGCTCTTGGCTGCTGCTCCTGCACCATGCCTGCCTGCCACCATGCTTCCTGCCATGACGATAACGAACTCACCCTCTGAAACAATAAGCAAGTTCCCAATCAAGTGCTTTATTTTATGAGCTTGCCTTGATTGTGGGGTCTCTTCACAGCAATAGAACAATAACTAAGACCCGTGTATAGATATATGGATACACATACATACATGCATATATACATACAGGATAGAGAGCCAGGGAGATGGCTCAGGGCAGCTTATCTCCAAGCCAGATGACTTGAATGACACATGTGGCACACATAAAACACAAAATATAAAACATAAGACAGCAGCAACAAAGGCAGAGGTCGGTGTGACTCTTCAGAAACCCATATGGTAGAAGGACAGAAGTCACCCCACAAGTTGTCCTCTGACCTCCACATGTGCACATGACATATGTTCCCACACATATAAGCACAGGCATTCATACATACAATTTTTATTTAAAAGACAATACAAAGGCACATACAGGTAAGAAGCTGGAAGTAGTGACGTACGTCCGTAGTCCCAGTGCTTTAGGAAGCTGAGGCGGGAGGACTGCCACAAATTCAGCAAGTCTAGACCACATCTCAAGATCCTGTCTCAAAGTCAATCAAATTGAAAGGCAGATGTCTGAGGCTGGAAAGATGGCTCAGTGGTTAAATCGTTCAGAGGACCTGGGTTGGATTCCCAGCACCTATAAGGTGCCTCAGACTGTCTAACTCCAGATCCAGAAATCCAGCACCCTCTTCTGTCAACCATGGGCACTGAACACATGTGGTGCACGGATACACACACGCAAAACGCTCAAACACGTAAAGCAACAATAAAGTCAGATATTGGTGCAACTCTTCCTCAGGAAATGTGTTTTTGGAGTGTTTGTATATGCCTTAAAATTTCTTGACAGTCTGGCTATGTATCAAAGGATCAGACTCACAGGGACCTCTTCCCCGCCCATGTGACCGCAGTCATATGCAACCATGCCTGGCCTGGAAATGGGTATGGGGGGGGGGGGCGTGTACTCTCAAGCTAGTTCAAATGAGATACTACACGTCCAAATGGTCTTCAGAAAGTAATGTTCATGAAAGAAACCCGGGCTGGAGAGATGGCGCAGCTGTTAAGTGTACTTACTGCTCTTGTGGAGGACCCGGGTTTGAGTTCCAGCACCCATTTGGTGGCTCACAACTGTAACTCCAGTTCAACCCTCACACATAAAATAGATAAAAATAGATACGTAATTTAAAGCATAGCTGGGCATTGTGGTGCACACCTTTAGTTCCAGCACTTGGGAGGCAGAGACAGGTGGATCTCTGTGAGTTTGAGGCCAGCCTGGTCTACAGGGTGAGTTCCAGGACAGCCAAGAATACACAGAGAAACCCTGTCTCCAAAGACAAAAACAAATAAACAAAAAAACCAAAAGCAAAAAGAAACAGAAAGAAAACCTTCTCTTTTTTTTTTTTTTTTTTTTTTTTTTGAGACAGGGTTTCTCTGTGTAGCCCTGGCTGTCCTGGAACTCACTCTGTAGACCAGGCTGGCCTCGAACTTAGAAATCTGCCTGTCTCTGCCTCCCAAGTGCTGGGATTAAAGGTGTGCGCCACCACCGCCCGGCGAAAGAAAACCTTCTCAATCAACATTATGTAACAACATGGGTTTGAGCCAGCAGGGAGAGCTCCTGCAGCCCAGCCTGACGGCCTCAGGACCCACATGTGGGAAGAAGCAAGTGAACTCTTGGCTGGTCCTCTGACTTCCATGTGTCCTGTCAGGGCATGCACTTCCTCTCTCCCCTCACTTAATAAAATATGATTGAAATATATTAAAAAGCATGGTGCAGACTGTAACTGGCCCTCCACCCAACACATGGGCCTTCGGTATCTGTCATTAAGACAATGTACAGCACAAGAGAAATGGCTTTTCTCCTCAGTCACCAGCATTCTCTCTTCCTCCTGACAGCTCTCAAATTTACCCTGAAAGCGTGTTCCCTCCCAAACTCTGGCCTCGGATCTGAAGTTTCTCTGCCAGTTCCAGAGATGGGGGTAGGACCTGAACCCGGCCCATCAGCTGGAAGTCACTGTTTTCAGGCTTGACCATACCCATCCAATGGAGCCTGCACTGGGATGTTAGCTGGAGCAACTAGGAGAGAGGGCGCCATTTCCTGCTGTGTGTGGAGCCTGTGAGATGAATGGCTGCCCCATGAGGAATCTTTGAAGCCTGAAGGAGGTGCATGTGCTTGTAACCCCACACTGGAGAGATGGAGCAGGAAGGACCCTACCATACACAGCAGGTTTGGGACCCTCTTGGCCTAAATGAGATTTTGACTAAAAACAACAACAAAAGCAAACAAATAGGAAACAGTAGCTGAGGAGAGGGCTCACTGGGTAAAGTGGTTGCTGGGCAAGCATGAGGACCCGGGTTCAAATCCCCAGCACCCGTGGAAAAGGCAGGATGAGGATTTCTTGCACAAAACCTCATTGCAGCAAGCTGGAGACAGGGGTCCCCGAAGCTCACTGGATAGTCGGCCTAGTTGAATGTGAGTGCCAGGCTCTGTCAGAGACCCTGTCTCAAAAATAAGGTGGAGAACAAACATCACACACACACAGTGATAGAAACAAATCAAGACACCCAAGAATGCTCTTTTGTAGTTGTTTGGTTGGGTTTTCTTACTTTGAATTATTTATTTTATGTATGGGTACTCTGTAGCTGTCTTCAGACACATCAGAAAGGGGGCATCAGATTCCATCACAGATGGTTATGAGTCACCATGTGGTTGCTGGGAATTGAACTCAGAACCTTTGGAAGAGCAGCCAGTGTTCTTAACCACTGAGCCATCTCTTCAGCCCCTGTTTTGGTTTTCTTTGTATAGCCCTGGCTATCCTGGAAGTTGCCTCTTCCTCCTGAGTGCTGGGGTCAAGGATGTGTTCCTTTGGTACTAGGGCAAACCCAAATAATAGCAGGAAGTGGTAGCAATTTATTTCTGACATTACTGTCCACGTTATAGCCATTACTCTCTAAACCATTACTGTCTACACAACAGTCATCTACAAGGCAGCTGTTTGGCTCCAGGGGCCCAGGCGCCTTCCCTCTTGTTGCTCAGTTATTCAGAGGATGTGACCACCCAACCATCTGGTCACCTCATGTTTTCATTCTAACCAGCAGAAAGCAGAAAATGTGGAAATGGAAGACTCACCACTCCCCTTTAAGAGTAACCTTGGAGCTGGGTGGTCAGTGGTGCACACCTTTAATCCCAGCACTGGGGAGGCAGAGCAAGTGGGTCTCTGAGTTCAAGGCCAGCCTGGTCTACCAAGTGAGCTCCCAGGACAGCCAGGGCTACACACAGAGAAACCTTGTCTCAAACAAAACAAAACAGAGTAGCCTTGGAATTGGCCAACTTGGCCAAGAATTAGTCATGTGACATACTCACTACAGTGGAGTTAAGCAAAGCAGCTTTTTTCTTTTGATAGTAGCTCAGTGGTAGGACACTTATGCACAGAGCCCTGAGTTTGATCCCTAACATAGGGCAAGTGTTCATATTGTTTTGACACACGTTCCCTTATGTAACTTAGGTGGGCCTCAAACCCACCATGCTTCCGGGCTAGCCCCCTGAGCACTGCAATGACTAACCTGTCTGCAGCTTTTACTTTCAATGGCTGAGGATCAGTGGTTCTATTCCCACAGGAGGCAAGTGAATTTGAGGGAGAACAGACAATCTTATTCTCAGAACAAATCAGAGTCAAAAGGGAAACAAAATCCTGATGATGTTGTTTGAGTCCCTGGATCCTGCTGTACCTAAAGCCAAACCTACTGGACTTTTGGCTGTAGGCCCTATTGGACTTTTCTGTTTTAAACAGATTTGTTATTTTGTATGTATGTTCCTGCACTACATCTGTGCCTAGTGCCAAGGAAGTAGTGAGCCTCCATATAGGTGCTGAGACTAGAACCCAGACCTTCACAAAAAGGACAAATGCTCTTAACCACTGAGCCACACTCTCCAGCCCCTTATTGGACTTTTCAATACAGGAGATATCAGTTTCTTTTCGGCATTGCCTATTCCAATAGGAATTGTGTGTGTGCTTGTGTGTGCATTGTGTACAGGGCATGTGTATGCACACTCTTGCAGACTCACATGGAGGCCAGAGGTTGACACCAGGTGCATATTGTTCTCCGTCTTAGTTTTACAAGTATCTACTTATTGCTGGTTTTTATGTATAGATAAGATATGCTGGGTGCACATGTCTTGGTGCAGAGGACACTTTCGTGAAGTCAGTTTCCCCTTCCACTCTTACGTGGATCCTGGGAATTGAACTCAGGTCACCAGGCTTGCCTGGCAAGCCCCACTGAGCCGGCCTGATGGCCCCTCAACATTATTTTTTGAGACAGGGTCTCACTCTGAACTGCCTGTCTAGTGAACCCCTGGGATCTGTTTCTTTCTACCTCCTAGAGTTGGGATGACAGGTGTACCCCACTATTTCCTGCCCTTTATGTGGGTGCCAGATCTGAATTGAGGTTTTCACACTTTCTCCACTGAGCTACTGAGCAGGCCCCTCAAGACAGAAGGAGCTCAGTGAGACACAGAGTCCAGTCCAAAACCAAAGCACAGAAGCCAGCATGCTGCTGCTGTTACTATTTCAAGACTGCCTCTGAGCCGCAACCCCCTCTCTCTCTCCTTCCTTCCCTCCCTCCCTCCTTCCCTCCCTCCCTCCAGGAATAGTAGCCCAGGCTGGTCTGGAACTCACACTACAGATGAAAATGACCTTGAATTCAAGATCCTCCTGCCTCCACCTCCCCAGTGCTGGGGTGACAGGCCCAGTTTCTCACTATCTGTATTTGCCAGGGATGGATAACCTCTTCCCTCTTCTCATTTATCCACATATGTGACAGAGAAGCAGTTCCTCCTGAGACTGTGGGGGAGAGACCCTGAAATCCCTTGTGACTTCTCCAACCTCTCCAGGTTTGCCTGGACTCACTATGTAGCCAAGGATGACTCTCTTGATCCCTCTCCCAAGCGCTGGGATTATGAGTGTGTGTCACCACATTGGTTACGCTCTTTGTGCTCAGTGCTGGGTCTCAAAGTCCTGAATGTTAGGATGTGACTGAACTACATCTTATAGTCCAAAACCCCTTAGGACTTTTATTTTTGGAAGTGCTGAGAAACCACCCAGGGTCAGGGGCCTGCTGGGCAAGTGCTCGCCTCCCTAAGCTAAGCTCCCAGCTCTACAGGCTCTTGAGTTTTCCAAGTTTTACACTCTTCCCACACATCCATGTTTTTAGAATAATGGTCAAGGGCCCAGGGAGTCAGAGAGATGGGGTTCGATGGCCTAATGTTGGGGGATCCCCAGGGTACAGAGCAAAATGGCTTCCACTGAGGGATGGAGGCTCTCCAGGAACTAGGCCCCTACTTTGATGGTAGTAGAACCCAGGTTCCAAGCTGTCAGCTGTGCCTCTGGCCCAGAGCAAGGAGAGCACCACCTCAGGTTGGGGAGGCCAAGGGTGTATGTCCTGTCCCCTCTTTCCGACGAAGCAAGAAGTCACCAGGGGCAGCTGGGCTCATAGCATAGAAGACGTTGGCGCTGTCCGGAATCAGGAGCACTGCATGGAAACAGGGACTACATTGATGACCTGCAGATTCTGGGGGTTCCTTGGGCAACCTACCATTCAAATGGCTTCTCCTGCACCCCAACCTCTCCCAGGTCACTTCCCAGGCAAGCTCAGGCTGCTGTGACAATTATTCCAGGTGACGTCCACCAGCCCTTCCACCTCTAGCCTGAGAAGCTAAGTAAAGTCTTTCCCACGCAGCACTCGAAGGGTTCTTTGTGCACATGAGTGGGGGTGTGGGTTTGAATTGAGATGTCCCTGGTTCTTAGGCATTTGAATACTTGGTCCCCAGTCAGTGGCATTGTTTGGGAAGGCTTAGGACATATGGCTTTGTTGGAAGAAGTACATCACTGAGATGTACTTTGGAGAGTTTAAAGACAGGCACCATTTAATGTAAGGACGCTCTCCTCTGTGCTTGCCATTCGAGATGTGAGTTATGGGTGTCATGGGCTCTTCTCACCCCCTGGAACCATGAGTCCAAATAAACTTCCTTCTGTAGGCTGCCTTGCTCATGGTGTTTATCACAGCAACAGAAAAGCAACTCATAATGTGTGTAGGTTATATGTATGAATATGTGCATAATCTCTCTCTCTCTCTCTCTCTCTCTCCTCTCTCTCCTCTCACACACACACACACACACACACACACACACACACAAGAGAGAGAGAGAGAGAGAAAACTGGCAGTGGACGCTGAATCCAGCCTTACACGTGCGAGGCAGGTGTCATCCGCAGCTCTCTCTCTGAGGACTAGCCTTGGATACATCAGGTGAGCACCCTGTTATTGAGCTACATCCGCAGCCCCCCCCACTTCCTTGTGACTTTTGTTGTTATTGTTTTTGTGACAGGGTCTTATGTAACTTAGGCTGGCTTCCTACTCTGTATGTAGGTGAGGTTGACCTCAAACTCCTGATTCTCTTGCCTCCACCTCCTGAGTACTGGGATTACATGACGTCACCACCAGACCTGGTTGATATGATGGGACAGAGTTAGGTTTCCACAGGTGTTAGCCGGACTCTCGAGCACCTGCACCACACTCCGGACCTCTTTGTTTTCTTTTAAAACAGAGTCTCACTAAGTTGTCCAGGCTAACCTAGAACTTACTCTGTAGAGCAAGATGGCCTGTGACTCATGGCAATTCTCCTGCCTCACTCTCCCAATTGCTGGCACTACAGGTGTGAGTCGCCATGTCTGTTCTAGGCTTTGAACTTGGATCCTCTCTCTCAGCCTCTGAGTGGTTAGAGCCGCAGCCCCGTCACTACTCCCATTGACCCCAGCTCTTTCTTTCTCTTTAAGACCAGGTCATACTAAACTGTTCAGACTAGCCTTAAATTCACTCTGTAGCCCAGGCTGCCCTGGCCTCCTAGATGCTGGGATTACAGGCCTGCACCTCCATGTTCAACTGTGTACATAAGTCTTAAATGTTCCTCAGGATCTAGTGACCATTTTTGTGTTTTAGGGTTTTTTGTTTTTGTTTTTGTTTTTTAAGAAAAATTTATTTTATGTCTTCAGACACACCAGAAGAGGGCGTCAGATCCCATTACAGGTGGTTGTGAGCCACCATGTGGTTGCTGGGAATTGAACCTAGGACCTCTGGAAGAGCAGTCAGTGCTCTTAACTACTGAGCCATCTCTCTGGGTTTTTTTGTTGTTGTTGTTGTTGTTGTTTTTTTTTTTTTGTTTTTTTGTTTTTAAAGACAGGGCCTCCTTACTGGCCTGGAATTCATTAAGTAGACTGGCTGGCCAGTGAGGCTCAGGGGTTCTCCTGTCTCTGTCCAGCACTGGGATAGCGGATGCACAACGCCACACCCAGCTTTATCACATAGGGTCTGGGGGCTCCAGCTCAGGTCCCCATGCCTGCACAGCAAACACTCTACCAAGGGAGCTGTCACCCCAGCCAGCATATTGTCTTTGTTTAAGTTGCTATTACTATTTATATGAGTGTTTTGCCTGTGTGTGTGTGTATGTATGTATGTATGTGTGTATGTATGTATGCATGCATACTGTGTGTATGCAGTGCCCACAGAGGCCAGAAGAGGGTGTTGAATCTCCAGGAACTGGAGTTATAAATGGTTGTGAGCTGCCATGTGGGGCTAGGAATCAAACCTGGGTCCTCTGAAAGAGCAAGTAGTGCTTTTAACAACTGAACCATCTCTCCAGCTCCGATTTTTATTACTTTAATTGTGTGTGTATATGTGTACACATATGACTACATATGCCCACAGAGGTCAGAGGAGTCAGGACCCCTGGAGCTAGAGTTACCTGATAAAGGTGCTGGGAACCAAACCTGGGTCCTCTGCTAGAGTAGTGTGTGTTCTTACCACTGAGCCATCCTACCATGCCGCCAGGCTCATACAGTCTTGGCTGGTGTCCAGTTCACTCTATACCATGTTTTATAGCACTACCTCTTGCTAGTTTCTGACCAAGCCTGGACAGCTCCCTACTTCTGAATCCAAGATCATTTATTTGGCCCTGTCCCCATCCAAGTTCAGGAGACCCCCAGGACCTCATGATGAGCCAAACAGACTCATTCTGTCTCCTAACCCCATCATCTCCTGCTGCAGCAGACTGGGCCTGAACAACAAAACCTACAAGCTTTCTACATTTTTTTCCCCATCAGATTCTGGACAATATCTCTGCCTCACAACCCCAGAAAGACCATCCTGAACCAGAACACCCTCCTGACCTCACAGAGTGAAGGTACAGACATTTTACACACTCCATGCTGCTTCAACACTCTCCCTGAATTGACTTGTGGCCTTGCTAGTCCTGCTCAAGCCAGGCAGTGATGGTTGGCACAGGTTGTAACTTGTATACTAAAATGACCTCAGAGACAAGCTTGGGTCCATTACCTGGATTAGGCTAATTGAGGGAGATGACCTGCCTGAATATGGTGGCATTACCCAATGGGCTGAAGTTCTAAGCTGCTTAACACAGTAGGCAGTGGTGGTGCACACCTTTAATCTTAGCACTCAGGAGGCAGAGGCAGGTGGATCTCTGAGTTCCAGGTTAGCCAGTCTACAGAGAGTTCTAGGACAGCAAGAGCTGCACAGAAAAACCTTGTCTTAAAAAGCCAAAAAGAAAAAAAGAAAGAAAGAAGGAAAGAAAACAGCAGAAAAACAGCACAGTCCCAACCCATGGGATGGCCAAGTGGGCAGAAGTACCTGCTGCATACCCAACAAGCAATTTCTGGGACCCACATGGAAGAAGGAGAAAATAAAGAGAGAATAAAGTCCCTCAAGTTGTCTGACCTCCATGTGTGCACTGTGGCATAAATATTCCCCACTCAAAAATAGGTGGTTTTTATTATTATTATATATTATTATTATTATTGTTTGCTTCTAGGGTTTTTGTTGTTTGTTTGTTTTTCAAGACAGAGTTTTTCTGTGTAGCCCTGGCTGTTCTGGAACTTGCCCTATAGACCAGGCTGGCCTCAAACTCACAAGTGGCCTGCCTCTGCCTCCCGAGTGCTAGGATGTGCCACCACCACCTGGCCTCGCTCAAAAATGAAATATATAAAATGTATATTTAAAAAAAAAAAGTTGTTTGAAGGAGAAAGCAAAATGAGACGCAACCTCCGCTCCCTCTGCGTCCTGGCTGCGGACTGAGCAGGGGCCTCAAGATTCTGCCTCCCTGCTCCTGCCAGGATGGACGGAGCTCTGGAATGATCCGAGATAAAGCCTTCCTCTCTTCAGCTACTTTTGTCAGAGCCCCATGACCCCAAGCCCAGCTCAGGCTGCCTCTGCTTACCTCTGTCCCCGGGCAGAACCTGGAAGAGCTGGTAGTCTCGGGCCCAGAGCTGGGGCACATTGTGCTTCTCCAGGGCTCTTTGCACCACGCTGGGGCTTTGTCCTGACATGTAAGCTGGAAAAGAAGAACAGGAAAGGACCTGAGAGACAGCTGCTCAGCAGGAGTTCAGTCCCTGGCACCAGCATGATAGGAGGAGAGATCGATTGGACTCCTGTAAGTTGTCATCTGACCTAAGCATACACAAGACATGAATGTAATTTAAAAACAGATTAAAGAGGGAGAGGTGTTAGAGGGACAAGGTCTCAGATCTAAGGACAAGGCTAGCCCCTCCCAGCCCTCACCAAGATGCTCCGGTACAAGTTCCCATGGTTATTGTCGATGCTGACTCGGATGACACGGGCCTCTGAAGTCTGCTGCCCAAGGAGGGGAATTCGAGAGCTGCTCGGGGTCAAGGTCATGGGCCAGGGCCCTAGTGGGTCCACGTTCAGGGACAGCTGTAGGCAGCGTGGGGTGGTGGAGGCTTCAGCCTTGCTCAGCTCTGTGATGAGAACCACGAGGCTCCCACCCCACTGTATACAATCAACTGTCGAACACAGAGCACCCCACCCCGAGTCCTCGCACTTGAGAACTTGGGGAACCACATAGTTAGGGTACAACACACAAGGCTGGGTACGTGCCATCCCTCACACACAACAAACGGACACACGACCCAACAGGATCCTAGGCAGATAGCACACAGGGTGCATACACAGGTGTGCTCACAGTTAGAAACCTACAATCTCCCATCAGAGAGAGAGCAGCTGAGAGCAGCCTCACGCTCCGCCGGTGGATGTTTGCAGCGTTTCCTTGTCATGCGTGCAGGCAGGCAAGTCTAGGGACTTGTATTTCTTTGAGGAAGTGACAGTTAGAGCTGGTGGCACAGAACCGTCATCTCAGCTATTGGAGAGGCTGAGGTAGGAGGATCACAAGTTCAATGCTAGCCTGAGCAACTTAGTATAACCCCATCTCAAGACAGTGAGGGCCTGGGGCACCGCTGAGTAGTACTGCCCTTATGAGGTCCTAGATTCAATGGCAGTACTTTCTGTTTGTTTGTGTCGTTGTTGCTGAGACATAATAGCATAGAGCCTAAACTCACAATGTAACCAAGGATGGCTTTGAACTCCTGACTCTCTTGCCTCCATCTCCCAATTACTGGGATCACAGGCCTGTACTACATTTAGCAGGAGCACTACTTTTTTGTTTTTTTGTTTTTTTGTTGTTTTTCGAGACAGGGTTTCTCTGTGTAGCCCGGGCTGTCCTGGAACTCACTCTGTAGACCAGGCTGGCCTCGAACTCAGAGATCCGCCTGCCTCTGCCTCCCAAGCGCTGGGATCAAAGGCGTGCGCCACCACCGCCCGGCAGCAGGAGCACTACTTATCAGGAAAAAAATGTAGTAGGGAATCACATCTGATTGCAGGGGAACGGTAGGTGACTGCTTATTGGTCGTGGAGATGCCCAGTCTCCAGATAAAGCAGCAGAGAGCAGCCAGTCTCTGTGACACACACACACACACACACACACACACACACACACACACACACTGAGCCTTGGGTGCCCCAGTCCTTAACACAATCACAGATTATCTTGGTACCTTGGTGCTGGGGCTCTGAGGCCCTGGGGAAGCTGGAGGACTGCCAGGAGGAGGGTCTCGGTTTTTAGGACTGGATGGGGGGGACCCTGGAGACACACTGGTAAAAACACAGACCTCAGACTGAGAGAACTGGCCTGTCTTTTGTCCTGGTGTCTCTAGTCCCCTCCACCTTGGATACTCACCTGGAGGTAGGTGAGGATGGATCCCCGGGACTCCCTCCAGGAGATGAGTTCTTCTCACGGGACAGCTTCCTAGGGTAACGACAAGGGATGTCTTACCTCCAGGAGTGGATATCCCCAGACACTACCTACATAGCTTTCTGTACACATCCCGACACTCACGCACTGAGACGCTTTGTGAGGCTGATGCGTCTCCGGATACGAGGGGAGCTGGGACAGGAGGCAGCTGGTGGCTCAATAACACGAGAGACTCGGTAGCTAGAGAGGTTCAGCATGCAAGGGGTGTTGAGCAGGAAGCAGAAGAGGTAACAGTTAGAATGAGTTTTGAACCACGTCTGGGGTGGGGAGGGAAGAGGGGTTAGAGTCCTAGGTCAAGGTCAGGATAGAAATGGCAGTCACTGGGGTATCAGGGTGCATTACAGATGAGGTGAACTGTTTGGTTAGTAGGATACACAGCACTCACAGGGTGAGATTAGCTAGGGGTGTAGCTCATACTTAGAGTGCTTGGCTAGAGTCCTCTAGTGAGGAGCTGGAGGCGGGGCTTAGGGATGTAGCCCCTGCCTAGAATACACAGTGAAGGCTGGGGGCGTGGCTTCTGGGTGTAGCCCCTGCCTAAAGCTTAGGAGTATAACACAGACCCAGCGTTTGTGTGGCACTGTCAGTGGTAAACAAAGCAGAGACTCCAGAGAAGACCTGGGCCAACTCTAAAGTTCAGGGCCAGGTAATTCTGGGATCAACGGTAAAGGTTATGGACTGGACAGTGAACGGAAGCAACTGGTTGAGTTGGACTCCGAGAGAGCAATAAAGCTAGCATCAGTTCCTCAGACTAGGACTTAGTGATCAAGGCTGCAGATTTGGATGACAGGATCAGAACAGTTGGGACATTCAAGTCAAAGGGCTAACTGAACATTAAAGGCTAAAACCAGAGTATAGGACGGGTTAAATTTTGGGTTGGAGGAGGGTGATGGCCTTCAGGCAGGAGAAAATAAAGGTTACAGGGTGGAGCTGCCTTCAGGATGGGGTCTGGAATGTTCTAGAAGGAAAGGAGGGGTGGATTGGATGTGTGAGATAGACTTGATTGAGCGGTCACCTCTGCTCCTCGCTGAGCTGGCGCTGGGCTCGAAGGGCAGCCAGGATTGGTGGGCGGGGGCTCAGGCTGTAGCGCTGGCAGCGCTGCTGTAGCTGCTGGATTCGGGCCAGGATGTCCCACTCCTGAGGGGGTGTCTACTGAGATCCTGCCCTACCCTCCCTCCCACCCTTGTACATCTCACCCAACCCCAGTACCCACCCACTTACCTTCCTCCTCTTTTCAAAGTTGATGAGATTTCCCTGAGGGGGCAAAGCTGGCCTGAGCTATAGTATCCAGGGTCAAGGGTCAAGGGTCAAAAGTCAAGTTCAAGAGCTAGGATGGCACAAGCCACCATGGTATGTGGGGGTTGAGGGGAGTATGAGTTCAAGCTAGACCAGAGCTGGATGTCTGGAGGACTGTTGGGTTGGGGGTAATAGAACAGGGGTCAAGAGTCAAGGGTAGGAGGTCAAACCTTCAACATATCCGGTAAGGCTGTATCCAGCATAACCAAGTCTGTGAGAAAGGTGCCAAGGTAGGGGACAGGACCTGGGGGCAGTTTCTGCAACCCCCAAAGCTTCAGTTACTCATGGGTACCATTGACCCCCCTGCCACTCCCCAAGAGTCCCCCTTCCACACACACACACACACACACAACCGTCCCCATCCCCTTCCTGAACAGATTGCTTACAGATGGCAGACTTCCTGGTGGGCAGTCGTCATCTTGGGGTCCCTCAGTGGTCTCCTCCTGAGAGAAAGGGAAAGACTAAATGAATCTGAGGCCCACTTTGACACTTCTCACAGAGCACATATACCCACGGCACCTTCAAAAATCACTCGCTGGGGGCAGACGAGCTGGCTCAGTGAGGAGTGGGGCCTGTTGCCAAGGCTGGCAACCTGAGTGGAATCTCCAGGACCCACCATGAGAGAACCAGTCTGACTTCCAGAAGCACACTGTGGTGTGAGCATCCTTCCACACACATACACAAAGAAATAAGTGTGATTTAATGTTTGTTCTTAAAGTCACAAGCCAGGGGCTGGGGCTATAGTCGGGAGAGCTGGGTCCCATCCCAAGCAGTGTATAAACTGCCTGTGTCAGCATATTCCTGTCATCCCAGTGCTCCACACAGGCAGGAAGATCAGGCACTCAAGGCCATCCTTATCCTACAGGAGACCCTGTCTTAAGGCAAAAGAACGTCACAAATAGGTTATTAATGTCAAACAGGGCGTGGAGTTATCCTATGGACAGATAAAGCCGGAAGTCAGGGCAAGACCAGAGTGGATGGGAAGAAAAATGTTTGTCCCTAGTCTACTTAAAACTGGCCGACTGGAAGGACCCTGAGCTCACTTCTGTGTGCTGTTCGGAACAGCAGGGTCTGGATGAGAGCAGGGTGTGTTTGGTTCTTGGTGGGTCAGAAATAATGGCTGGTATACAGGAGTTTTGCTTTCTGTCCCTTGAAGCCTTCTCGCTTGAGATACACTTTCACTAGGTTTGGCTTTGTTCGGGTTTTTTTTGGGGGGTGGGGGTGGAGGTAGTGGTGTGTATGCAGTACCTCAGGAGGCCAGAAGAGGCATCAGATCCCAGGTGCTTAGTCACAGGTGGTTGTGAACACTGGAAACAAATGTGGAATCCTCCTGCCTCTGTTCCCAAGTGCTATGTTTACAGAGGAGAGCTACCTACCTACTTCCTTTCTATCCGTTAACAAGATTCTCTCTCTGTTCTCTGTCTCTGTCTCTCTTCTTTTTGTTTTGTTTTTGAGACAGTGTCTCATGTAACCCAGAGTGACTTTGAACTATTTTATTTTATTTTATATTTTATTTTATTTTTTTTTTATGACAGGGTTTCTCTGTGTAAGCCTGGCTGTCCTGGAACTCACTCTGTAGACCAGTCTGGCCTCGAACTCAGAAATCTGCCTGCCTCTGCCTCCCAAGTGCTGGGATTAAAGGAGTGTGCTGCCACCACCACTGGGCTCCAACCTCGCCAATTGTATACAGTGCTGGAGGTGGAGCCCAGAGCTTCATCATGTTACGTAAGTCTCTGCTGACAGAGCCCCAGCTCCAGCCCCACTTGGTATTTACTGAATACCTACTGTGCTGTCATGCGCTGTTTTGAGTGCTGACTAGCCAAGGGTGACCAAACGAGACAAACCATTAGTGAGGGAAAGATGGGACAGCCAAGATAAGTCATGACAGGGAAAACAGAAACTAGAGACACTGGGTACACACGGGGACAGTGAAGATGATGAAGTGTGGGGGGTGCTTCTTGAAGGCGGAGACATTTGGAAGAGACCTACAGGAGGCAAGTGCGTAAAGCACACACCTATCTTGAGAGATATAGATGTTCCAGAAATCAGGCTCCATGCTCATGTGCCCAGAATTCACACTGAGGACAAGCACCTGACTCCTGCTACAGTAAGTCGGACATATTGGCCCACATTCAAAATCCTGCTTATCAAGGTAATTCCCAAAACATTGTTCCTTTTTCCCCTCGGCTATAACTGCAGCCTTAGGTAATCATTTCTTCTGAGTGTCTTGCATTTTGCTGAAAGGAGAAATAAGGCCGATAGTTGAATGTGAGTAGAGAGAGCCCACTGTGAACAAAACCACCAAGGAAAGGATGCTTCAATAATAAGATACTTCCCCTAGCCTGGCTCTGAGTCTCCTAAGTCACAGCTTGCCTGGAACTTGCAATGTAGATCAAGCGGTCTTGAACTCACAGAGATCCACCTGCCTCAGCTTCCCAAGTGCTGAGATTAAAAGTATGTGCCACCAGACCCTGCTTTTTAAAAATTTTTGTTTTGTTTTGAGACAAGATTCCTTGAACTTACTATGTAATCAAAACTATCCTTGAACAACTGATCCTCCACCTACCAAAGGTGGGGATTAGAGGCTATACCACCATCCCTGAATTATATACTGGCCTATTCTCACATTCCCAGTCCCTTGTGTGTATGTGTGTGTGTGTGTGTGTGTGTGTGTTGCGTGTTAGGCCACAGGTCAGTATCAAGTAGCCTCGGGCTGGAGCGATGGCTCAGTGGTTAAGAGCATTGGCTGTTCATGAAGGTGACCTGGGTTTGATGTCAAGCATCCACATTCATGATCATTGATAACTCCAGTTCTAGGGGATCTGATGCCCTCCTTTGATCTCTGTAGGTATCATGAATGTACATGGTGCGACACAAATACATGGAGGCAAACAGTCATACACATTAAATAAACAAATACATAGATAAGTAAATAAATAACAAATACCAAGCATTTCCTATATTGATCTTTGTACTTTTGAGCTAGGGTCCCTCACTTAAACTGGAGCTTGATGCTTTTGGCTAGATTTCCTATCAACTGAACCTGAGTCCACCTGTGTCTGCCTCTCTAGCTGCTGGGATTCCAGAGGTCTCCTAGCCAGCTTTTACCGACTGCGCCCTCTCCCCATCTCCACACTCTGGGATATTTTGAGACAGAGTCTCACACAATTCCACTTTGGGTTTGTTATATTGCCCTGGCTAGCTTGCAGTTTGCTATGTAGACCAGGCTGACCTCAAATTCACAGAGATCCTCCTGCCTCAGCCTCCCAAGTGTTGGGGTTACAAGCATGACTCCTTTGAATTTGGGGTTCCCAGTACCTGGGAAAGAATCACTCGACTGCTGAGATGGTTATCCTCATCAGAAAAAATCTGCGACAGTTTCCTGAAAACGGACAGCGGTTCCTGTGGGGGTGAGAGAGGCACGATGGGGTCAGCAGAGGGGACAACCAGGATGGGGTGTACTGTGTATGGCACCCGACTCACCGGCTCACAGCTCCCCAGCTGCGCTTGAGCCTGTAGATGGGGTTAGATTGCAGGGCGGACAGGATGGCTCGCAGTGAAGAGAAATTTCGCAGTTCCCTGCACCGCTAGGAATAAGAGGGCAGCTCTGGTCAGGAGTCACACTCCAGGACTGTCATCCTCCTAGTCTCCTTTGATACAGTGACTTCGTGGTTTTGTCTTTAAAGGCAAGGTCTGGTTACACAGCCGAGGCTGATCTCAAACTCTCCATCCTCCTGCCTCTACCTCTCCACTTCCCAGTGCTGTGATTTACAGGTATGTGTCATTACACCCTGCTTGTGGTTGAGTTTTCTGATACCAGGTCAGACTCCAGGTCTCACCTGTCAAGTAAGTAAACATGTAAATTGAGATTTTCCCTTGCTTTTCAGGAGCCTCCCCCACCCCTCACCCCACCCCCACCCCCCCTCACCCCACCCTGTCAGGTGAACCTGGTTTCTTCCATCTACCCCTATTCCTTCTCTTTTTCTCCACTCCCCACCGCAATCCTAGTCTTTCACCACACCCTCTTCTGGTCTCTGATCCTTAGCCTCACCAATCTTGTGTCCTACAATGCAGGTTACTCCCTCAGTCTCACCCAAGACTGGCTGCTGGACCCCACCCGCGCCCCATCTCCGACGCACACCTGGGCGATGCGAATCCATTTTTCGATGCGTTGTGCCCTCTGTGAGGCCGCCAGGCCGGGTGCAGCGAGCACCGAGCCCAGCACGCAGCCAGTCACCGCATTGAACTGGGCCACGGTGGCACGCACTGTGGGAGAGATGCCTGCAGCTCCTGGCCGGTCGCGCTGAGACCACATGGAACCCAGGCATTCGCAGGACCGCACGCGCAAGAAAAGCTCCTGGGTAGGGAAGAGAATGCAGGTGAGATGTGTGCTCATCATCCAGGCCTCCCCCTGCCCTCCCACCCTGCCGCTGGCGGGGGAGGGGGGGGCGTTCCCTACCACGTCCATAAGGGTCAGCTGCTCCGCCACCTCATCCACGCTGAAGTCCAGGAGCTCTGGGCCTTCTGAACTGGGGCCTTCCTCTTCCGCGAAGTCCTCTGCCAACTCTGATTTGGGGAACTGGGCAGCCCTGGGAGGGGCTGAGAGATAGAGACAATTTTTTAAAACTCACTTTGGGGCTGAAAGGATGGCTCAGCAGTTTAGAACACGCCCTGCTCTTCCAAAGATCCGGGTTGGAGGCACACACATAGCAGCCAACCACTGGCTATGCCTCCAGTCTCAGGGAATCCAATGCTCTCTTCTGGTCTCTGTGGGCATCATGCACACATGATATGTGCTGACGTACACTCAGGCAAAACACCCATACACATATACAGAGTAAATGGAGAGAAAGAAAATATAGAAGGAAGGAAGGAAAATAAAAGACTTTCTTTTTTTTTTTTTTGGTTTTCGAGACAGGGTTTTCTCTGTGTAGCCCTGGCTGTCCTGGAACTCACTCTGTAGACCAGTCTGCCTCGAACTCAGAAATCCGCCTGCCCTGCCTCCCAATGGCTGGGATTAAGGTGTGTGCCACCAGCCTGGCCAAGAAAAGACTTTCAAATTTGACCAAGTGTGCTGAGGCAGCCACCTTTGATCTTGGGGGGCAGAGGCAAATGGTTCTTGTGAACTCTAGGTCCATTAGGGCTACATAGTGAAGCATTGGTCTCAAAACAAAACAATCCCCCCCCGCACTCCCCCCCTCCACAGAAAAGACTCTCAAATTTGGCCTGGGGCTCCTGGCTGTGGAGCTTGCCAGTGTCCTGACCCTGTTGTCCCACATCTAGCCTGCGAGACTGTAGGCAGGTGTGTGCCATCCTGAGTGGCTGTTTTTTAAGCATTTATTATACATTTAATTTTGTGTGTGCTTGAGGGTCTTAAGCGCCACAGTTTGTGTATGAAGTCAGAGAGCAATGGGAGTTTGTTTCTCCTCCCACTGTGTGGGTTCCAAGAATCTAACTCAAGTGATCAGCAAGTGTTTTTGCCTGATGGAGCCATCTCAACAGCTCACTCTGGCTGGTGTCTGCTGTTTTGTTTTGCTTTGAGAAAGGCTTTTGGGCTCAACGGTTAAGAACACTGGCTGTTTTTCCAGAGGTCCTGAGTTCAATTCCCAGCAACCACAACCATCTGTACAATGAGATTTGATGCCCCCTTCTGGTGTGTCTGAAGAGAGCTACAGTGTAGTCAGCTACAGAAAATAAGTAAATAAATCTTAAAGGGGGGTGGTGCTTTCTACATCTGGCCTTGAACTCTAGGCTGTCCATCCTCAGCTAGGATTACAAGAATAAGCCACCACACCTGGCCATGTTCTTAAGTTAATTTATTCTACAATGTCCCTCCTTCCATGCCTTTGATTTGATGGTGGCATTGATGGGGAAACATTTGGCAGAAGGATTGTCATGAGTTTGAAGCCAGCCTCAGCTACACTGTGAGTTTCAGGCTAGCCTGAGCTACAGAGTGAGACCCTGTCTCAGAGTGGGATGGTACTGGGGTGGTGCTGGTGAGATGGCTCAGTGGTTAAAGGAGACTACTGCCAAAGCTGAATACCTCAATCTGTTCTGTATAATAGAAGGGGAGGGAAACAATCCAGAGAGTTGTCTCCTGACCCATACGCGTGCATGCACACACACCATGCTCCACACACTGTTAGGTGAGGGGGCCCCATACATGAAAATAAATGAATAAGTGTTAAAAAAAATAAATTAAAATTAAAAACAGAGGGCTGGAGAGATAGCACAGAGGTTAAACACATATGCTGTTATTTCAGAAGACTTGAGTTCAGTCCCAAGCACCTAAGTCAGACAGATCACAACTACTTGTAACTCCAGCCAAGGATCTAATACCTCTGCAGGCACCTGAACTCATGTATACCACCCTCCACATACATGTAATAAAAATAAATCTTAAAAAACAAAACAAAAACATAGCCATTAATTCTGGCTAAATGTTGTGGTGAATACCTATTATCCCAGGGGAGCAAGAATTGGGAATCTGAGATCAACAGAAACTCCACAGTGAGTTCAGGCATATGCAGAGCTCTACAGTTTCAACGAAAGAAAAGAAAGCCCACAAAACCCCAAACCCCAACCCCAACCCCTTGTCTGCCTGGAGATGTGGCTCAATGGCAGAACACAGGTGTGAGGCCCGAGGTTCAATCCCTCGCTTTGCAGAGAAAAGTTCTTATTGGGGCTGGAGCACGGCTCACCTGGTAAGGACCCTCGACGGGAAGGCCTGACAAGGAGAGTTCAGTTCCCACGACCCACAAGATGAAGGGAGAGAACTGACTTCTATTCCCACACCCACTCCACCACCACACAATAGATAAAATAAACGAAAGAAAAGATTTAAAAATGATGGCAGGAAAAGGAAACTTCTTGGCAATCAATTAAGGAGAAAAAAGACTGTGTCAGTAGGCCTACCTAAGTGGCTGGGCCGCAAGGCAGAGTACAGCCACTTGGGCCACTTGAGCGCAGGATTACAGGATTAAACGGTGAGGATTTGGGGACACAGATTCAGATCAGGATGAGATCAACATGGGGGTTGGGGTGTGACTGTAAAAGCAGTCTGTAACTATCCAGTTAGCTAATCCGGATCGTCCCTAATTCTGGGGACAAAGCCAATAGGAGCCTTTGCTCCTGAGCTCACAGGATGCATGGAAGCCGGGAATCAACCATGAATGACGAAATAAAGCAGCCTCAGAGGCCCAGGGTGGGAGCCACTCTCAAGAGAAGTGGTCTTTTTCTCCTCCCTTCCTTCCTTCCTTCCTTCCTTCCTTCCTTCCTTCCTTCCTTCCTTCCTTCCTTCCTTCTTCCCTCCCTCCCTCCCTCCCTCCCTCCTCCTCTCCTCCTTCTCTCTTCTCTCTTTCTTTCTTTCTTTCTTTCTTTCTTTTCTTTCTTTCTTTCTTTCTTTCTTTCTTTCTTCAGGTATGGCGCCTTTAATCCCAGTACTCAGGAAGCAGAGGCAGGCAGTTCTCTATGAGTTCAACTGCAGCTTAGGCTACATATTCAGGCCAGCTAGAGCTCCACAGTGAGACACTGTCTCAAAATGAAACAAAACAACCCTCCCTCCACCAAAAAAAACCCTAAAACTTTATTTAGGTTTATTGAGATGGCTTATTGGCACATGGCACTATAGTGTGCTCCCCCCACCCATAATAAATAAATAAATAAATAAATAAACAAACAAACGAATACCTGAATGAATAAAACTACACTCATTTATTGTGTGTATGCAAATTTCAGGGGTCTGTTCTCTCCTTTCCTTATGTGTCCCAGGGATCAAACTCAGACTGTCAGAATGTCAGCTCTTTCACCAGCCCCAGAAGTGATGCTTCAACGAGACCCGAGTGGAGTTTGTAAATATTTTTCTCTATCCTCAACTTTGTTTATTTTCAGACAGGGTCTCATGTAGCCCAGGTGGTCTGGAGCTCACTGTGATAGAACAGGTTAGCCTCTAGCTCACAATCAATTTTTTCTGTAGTGTTTGCTGGTACTTTAGTACCTATGATACGGTGTTACTATAATATTTTGGCACATACTCCACTACACCTGGTAGATACCTAAAGAGTTAGATTCAGGGGAATTTGCCTTGATTGTACATGGCTAGGTTCCAATTCCCCAGCATCATAAATAAGTAAATAAATATTAAACCAAACCAAAACAGGAAACAGACAGGTGGGGGTGGCACACACCTCTAATCCCAGCACTCAGGAGCTGAGGCTATAGCTCAGAGGGTAGAGTATTTGCCTGGCATGGAGGCCCTGAGTTTAGTCCCTTGCATGGCATAAACCACGCATCTGTTCAAGGTCATCCTCTGCTACTTAGAGATGTGGTCAGCATGAGGTCTATAGCAAGACACAGCAAGAAATAAAACAGGCTGGACCTAGGCCCTACACATTTGTAACAGATGTGCAGCTAGGTCTTCACGGGGTCTCCTAACAACTGGAGCAGGGGCTGTCTCTGACTCCTGCCTGCCATTGGATCCCCTTCCCCTACCTGGACTTTTTTGCTTAGTGCTGCTGGGAACAGATGTCCCAGGGTAGAGTAGTGGGGCTTCCCCTTCTCTAAGGAGAAAGAGAGGGGCTTATGGAAGAGGAATTTGTAAGGGCGAGACTAGGAGAAGAGGAGGGAGGGGGGCTGTAATCAGCATGTAAAGTGAATAAAAAATATATTATTGAGAAAGAAATATAAGTAAATAAATAATACAAAATAATGGCTACAACTGTGTGTAACTCCAGTTCCAGGGGCTCTGATGTCTTCTGTCCCCACTGGCTGGCACTGCATGCAACGATGCACTTAAAGCAGGAAAAACTCTCAAACATATGAAATATAAACAAATCAACTAAAAATAAAATAACAACAAAAAACTACAATAGTAGCAAAAGTAATACCAGGTATGGTGATGTTTGTAATCTCAGCACTGGGGAGGTGAAGGCAGGAAGATTAGAAGTTCAAAGTTATCTTTGGCTACATAGTGAGGCCATCCTGGGCTACATGAGAGCCTGTCTTGAAAAATAAAAACTCTTAGCAATAATATGGTTGGTCAGATGATGATGATGATCCAGCCATTGAAAACATGGGAATCATACAAAGGTAGAAGGAGAGAGAGAACAGATTCCAAGGACTCATGCCTTCTATGGCATGTAAGAATCCACATACCGGTGTCACATACACAATAATATAAATATAAAGTAAACAAAATGCCAAGACCTTTGTCCAGCCCTTACTGCTTACTGATTTTGATGGCTGTCTTCCCAGGAGGGTGGGAACCCTAGCCCACCATTCTGAGGCCAGAGCTAATGTCACATGATCAGCAAATGGCAGGCCTGGGATTTGAACTCAGGTTGCTGTTCTTGGCTAGGCAAGCACTCATTCACTAAGTGACATCCCAAATCAGAGGACAGAGGATCTCTGCATGCAGGAGGACACTAGGCGACTGCTAATCCTTTGGCTAAAGGTGTGATCCGATGGAGAAATAAGGTTCATTTAGTTTAAAATTAAAAGCCTTGCCCACGAGGCTAGAGAATTGACTCAGTGGGTTCTGTGTTTGCCATGCAAGTGTGAGGACCCGAGTTCAAATCCCCAGCACCTACGAACAGCCAGGCACAGTTTAACAATGCAAGGCAAACCCTGTGAAGCAGGAGGGCCCTTGGGGCTCAACGGCCAGCCAGTCTAGCCAAACGGTTGAGCTCCAGGTTCAAGAAGAGACCTTGTCCCCAAACGTAAGAGACAGCAATAGAGGACAACACCCACATTGTTCTCTGACTTCCACATTCATGTGCACACATGTGCATGTGCACCCACACACATGAACACATGCATAGACCACACACACATAAAGGAAGGAAGGAAGGAAGAAAGGAAGGAAGGAAGGAAGGAAGGAAGGAAGGAAAGAAGGAAAGAAGAAAGGAAGGGAAGAGAGTTTTGTCCAAGAGCTGAGGGGTGTGGCTCAGGAGTATAACATTTGCCTAGCATGCACAAAGGTCTGAGTTTATTCCCAAGCAATAAATAAATAAATACAATGTATTCAGAGTCTGTCATTTGGAGTTGGTAGTATTTTCTGGGAATATCACCGGCATTGACCATCCCTTACCTGCCCAAGCCAGTCGCTGTTCCTCCTCTGTCTGCTCTCCCTTAGCCTCCTTCAAGAAATCTTCTAGAAGTTTCTCTGCTTCCCTGGCTTCTGCCCCTCCTGGGGCTGCCCAGCCCAGAAAGATTCGGACATTGCCCAGGTTCTGATGATCAGGGGGATCCCGGAAGTCTTGAGGATGATCTCGCAGCCAAGAACCCAATACCGAAACTACAGCCCTGGATAGAGACGGGTATGTGGCTCAAAACTAAGTCCAAGGATCTAGACTGTCCCAACCTTGCAGCCGGCAGACCTGACCTTGAGATCCCCTCCCCTACGCTCCCCTTGGGTCGGGGGGGGGGGGTTGAGGCGGGACTGGAAAACCAACCTCAGGTTCTTGCTGAAGTTCAGATCTGCCCCTCTGTCCTCTTGCTGTCTGCCCTAGGAAGAAAGCCTCTATCAGATGGGGACAGAGCTTTAGGACCTGTGCCCTGGGGTTCTAAATCTGAGGAAGGGGGCCAGGCAGATGGGGTTCTGGGGATGGGGATATTGTGGTCTCCTGAAAATGACTGACCCAGCAGGAGGTGGTGGTGGGGGCGGGGGTAGCAGAAAGGCCAGAACGCGGTCTGTGGGCACAAAGGCCCGGTGGGTGGCCAGGAAGGCAGGCACGAAGCCAGGATCCTGCTCCGGGTCTCCGGACACCAACTCGTGCACCAGCCGCTCCAGTTGGGCCGCCCTCAGCGCCCGCACCTTGCTGGTTCGGTAATGAAGGAAGGTGTCGGTAGCCCGGATGGGTGTCTGGGGGAAGTGAGGCCGTGGATGAAATAAGGTGAGGAATGTTCCAAGCACCTTGTTTCCAATTATACCCGTCTCTGGCACTTTTTTTTTGGACCGTGTCCTTTTCTGAAAATCCTAGACTTCCTAAATATAATAACAATCATCAAATGCTCACACCAACCCCGTAGGACACCCCACTGCTCTGAGCGCTTCCTCGGTGCCCTCCTCACTCGGCCACCCCAGGCATCAGTCAGCTTTGCTGCCAAGCTTCACTGGCCAGGCCTGAGTCCCACCCATCACCACCTGGCCGCTCCTCCTTTCTCCTTTCCTGCACCCTGCCGGTCAGTTTCGCCTTTAGGGAAGCGCTATCACCTGGCCCCACCCCGTTTCCTGGATTTAAACCCAGTCACCTGGCCGCCCCCAGGCCCCTTCCACTCACCTGGTCGCCTCTAAGCTCCGCCCTTCCTCCTGGCCCCGTTGTTCTAGAAGGCTGACCCTCAGCTCTCCAGCTTTTCCCACTCCTCCCAACTCCCAGGCCCCTGAGCTGAGTCCACACTCACTTGCTCGCCTCAGCCCCTTCCTCACCTGACCGTCTCCAGGCCCCTCTGGGGTCGAGCGCTGGCTGCGCTGCCGCCGCAGGGAGACGCTGTACACGGCGCCATCCTCCGTCTCCTCGCCCCAGTCCTGCAGCGGCGCCTGGACGTGAAGGCGGGCTCAGGGAATTCCCCCCCACCCCGGCCTCAGCCCCTGCCTTTATGTTTGCCCACTTTCCCAAACAGGGTATGCGAGACTCGGGGTGGGATCCCAGGTGGATCCCTCTTCGCCACGGGTACCCTTCTCCTAGGTCTTGAGTGGATGGAGTATCATTTGGGGACATCCCAGAGTCCACTGTCACAAAGAATCTTCAGTCGCCTCCTCCTGAGATTCTCAGACCCCTGTCCCCACCCCCCAACTAGCCGCTTCATGAGGTCAGGAATTCAGAATCCCCAAATCTTTTGCAGAAAGATTAGAAAACGAGGGGCGGTTGCCTGGAGTTTCTGAATCTGAGGGGGGGTACACTAGGGACGTGGAGTCCCCTCGAGGATCCCCAGTTCCCTCTTACCAGGGCCAGCTCTTTGCCCGCTGTCCTCTCCATGGCCCCGGTGCCCGTCCTGCTCCCTGGCGCCGCTAAGTGAAGCGGAAGGGCCAGCGGGCAGTGGGGCGGGGCGGCCGAGCGTCCAGTCGTGGGGCGGGGCTGGGCAAGGCGGTCCCATGGCTCCAGAGGTCCCCAGCCGGACCCCACCCCCGCACCTAGGCCAACCTAGAACTCCCATTCCTTCCCAGAGGTGCGTGTCAATCTGTCACCCGGACACGAGTCTTTCTAGATCCCAGATATGGGTGCAGGAGACACGACAACAGGTCTGTGTCCCCAGGAGGGAAGTGCTTTATGCTCGGTTAGGGTTGATCAGCCCCTGGTGTAGAGGGTGTCTCCTCTGTCTGGAGGGGAAGGAGGGCACACTGAATCTGCACCACAGTTGATGGCCCTGCATTTTGTGGGGGCAGCCGTTTGGGGGCGGTGCAGGGTCAAAAAGAGGTAAATACCCAGGGGGTTGGTCAGTGACCTTTATTGCGCGATTCTGAGGCTGGCACCAACCCGCCTCGAGAGATTTACTGTGGGAACTTCTGGCTCGGCCTTTTCTCTCCTCCGGGCGCTGCTGGCCTGCGGTGCTCCCTGCTTGAGCTTCCTCCAGCCCTTGAAGGAGCCTCGGGGGCTCCCAGACACACACACCCGTAGGTGGACCCAGAGGGTCGGAGGGCTCCCTAGAGTCCCGGAGGCATCCGATGGGACTTGACTGCGAGTCTAAGATCTGCGCGACCTATTGCGCTTCTTGCTGCGGGCTTCGATTAACTTCTGGGAACGGAGCTTGAAGGCAGCGCGGGTCACCACATCACGGTCGTCATCCTCACTCTCTCTTCGTCTACAGAGAGAGGCAGGGGTGGAAAGGGGGAGGGTAATTGTCCCTTCTCTTCTTTTTCCCTTCCCAGCCTTCACCACACCATGCACCTCCTCCTTGGCCTTGACTTAAGGCCGCCTCGGGCCCCTCCCATTCATCTCCCTCTGGCCCACACTGACCAAAGAACTTGTCCTTGACACTGGCGACGGGTAGAGGGATGCGGGTGTTGTACAGGGGCAGCTTTCCTTCTAACGTGGCCAGGAACTGTGGCGGAGGCAGGAAAGAGGTGCGGGGACCACAGTGAAGCCCTGTTCCACCTCCTTGCACCTTACATTAAGATTCTACTGGATTCTAGGTGGAGATCACTGCTATATCCTCTTCCCAGCAGATCTACCCCTGTCACTCAAGCCTACTGCCTGGTTCCTGAGGCCCTGCCCATAGGCTGTCCCTGGTTCTCCAGCGCTGCCACCTGGGACCCACCCAGTCCCAGCTTCTCTACTTTGGTTATGAAGCTCAACACCTCATTCAGCACCTGTTTTTCCTATCTCAGTCTACTGTCTGGTTTTCGACCCTTCCCCCACTCCCCCAGCCTTGATCCCCACAGGCCCGGGAGTGATTTGTGTGAACCTCTCGGTCTGATACGTGTCGCAGCATCTCAGACACGTTCTGGGTCTCCAGTTGCTCCTGCAATTTCAGCAGCTTCTCCTGGACAACTACCAGCAGATTGCACAGGTAGTCCTCTGAGTCCCGGTCTAACTTCTTTTCTGCCAGTATGGTATCATTCTGCAGAGGGTTGGGCTAAATTAGCTGAGAGATGCAGTGCCCTGGAAGGGGACATGCTTCGCCCACAAGTAAGGCTTTCACAGAGAGGGAGAGCTTTGAGGTGGATGTCTACCTCCACTGGGCAGGGCCTCTAAAATTAAAGCCTCGCCTTGAGGGCAGAATGTTTGAACTTGAGAATTCGAAGAACAGGGAGGCCTCTTTGAGATAATAACACGACCTAGGTCAGTGTGAGGGCGGTTTTCTGAAGAAATGAAGCTCTAGTGGACAAAGTAGGATCTTCTTCACCCAGGACCTCACCACCCTTTATAGAGTTGGAACACCTAAGTCCTGAGTCGGGCGGATGATTCGTCTTGCCCATGAAGTGAGAGTTTGAGGCTGAGCAAAAGAGGACTTTCCCAGGAATGTGGGACCAAGACAGTGATGCATGGTGTGGGACTTCATATTCTGGGCAGGAGACAGGGCTGGGATGCGGCATGTTTAAGTCAACTGCGCTGATGCTCTGGGAGGACTGATGGAGTAGGGCTTTCGATGTGGAAGAGCTTCTGCAGGGGGGCCTCCCAGGGACAGTGTCCATTAGGGGCGGGGCTCCTTGGGGTGGGGCCTCCCCGGGCGGACCATCAATAGGGGTTATTTTTAAAAGGGCGGAGCTTACCACTTTTACTTGAGTCAGTTTGCTGGCCAAATGCTCTAGGCAGTCTTTGACCAACTGGAGGATTCTCGAGGTGCGAGCTAGTCGTCGTGGACTTCGTTGTGACGCTGCTCCTCCTTCTTGAATGACTTCTGCATCTCTTCGTGGAGCTTCCGCTGGCTGCCGGGAGCCGGGAGGTTCAGCAGCTGCCAATGGCTGACTCAAGAGTCCCGCAGCCTCCCTCAGCCACTGAGGCCTCACCTCACCAGCGCGGCATCCCCTGAGTACTTGAGATTCTCCAGCTCCCTCTGGAGCCGCTGCTTCTCCTCCTTCAACTTCGCCAATAACAGCTCATTGTCCTTCTTGAGAGTCTCCAACTGTGTGAAAGTCTCGTCCTGGGCCAGGAACCTTCGCACCACCGCCTGCGGACCACACATGCCTGGTCAGAGCCTGGAACAAAGGATGCTCGAGGACACTACGGTGACATGTCACACATGTCACAACGTGTGAGGACAGTGTGGGTCAGTCTCTTGACTGCTCCAAGGCTGTACTTTTCCCCATGCCCTTTCCTACCTCTAGTTGAGTCAGCTAAAATCGGCATGCGGGAGACAGCAGAGCAGTGAACATTCTCCATTCAAAAATTACTGTGCCAGCAAGTTCAGATCGGGTATTTTGCCCAATAGGGCAAAGACATTGTGTCTCTGGGGCCCGATCAGCCAACCCAGACATTTGCATATGCATGTGCCAAGGTGCACATGTGGATTTCAAAAAGCTCTCACTTTCCAACTTGGAGCCCAGGGATGGAACTCAGGCTGTCAGACTTGGGGGCAATCATGTTTATCCATTAAGCCATCTCACCAGCTCTAGAGTTTCTGCAAAGGGGTCTTGGACGGCTGATCTCACGGTCTGAGTCCCAGATCTCCTGGGGATTAACCCCTTTTGAGGAGTAGCAGAGAACCTAAGCTGAAGAAACTGACTGGGGTGTGTGTGGGGGGTGGGTGGGGGGAGGTGCTGTTCTAAAGCAGGATCAGGCAGGCACCAGAGACACACAAGGTCTTGGAAGGCAGCGCTGCTCTTACCAAGAGTGGGGCACAGAACAGGGCCCTGATTCTACCATAGGGGTGATATTGGTCAGTCTACTGAATCCTAGACCATTCCACACAGTGATGGTCTTAGAAACAGAATCTGACAAATAAAACTCCCAGAACTGACATACCAAAGAAGTCAGCTCAGCGGGGAGTGGAAGAAAGGAAGGGCTAATGTGGACATCTGCTGGTGCTGGAGCAGACAGGAGAGGACACTTTCAAGCAGAGAGGAGCTTTTGCTTGCCTAGTGCAAGCCCGAGGCACTCACATGGGACTCAGCTACTCCAGTGGCATCCTTGACCTTGCCAAACATCACTTCCATCTGGTACATGCTCCAGCGCTGCCTCAGCTCCTCCTCCTTGTGGCGCTGGTGGTCCTGTATTGTATCTTCCGACTGCAGCAGAACATGGTCTCGGTGGGTCTGCTTGAGGGTGGGAGACAGTCAAGGGCATTGTCAAAATCAGCTCCAGATAAGGGCTTGGGACAGAGGCCAGGAGAAGATCCGGCTTAGCTTAGATTGTGGGGAACATGACAAAGGCTGAGATAGGTACAGGCATCCAGGTAGGAGTCAGATAGATGGTCTCAGAACCAGAGTAAGGAGGCAGGGTCGTAGAAGAGAGTAGTCTCCGGAGGGGGTAGGCTAGACTTCCACTCACAAAGGAGCATAAGGGGAAGGATTAGTATAGGGTCAGATAGTCCAGGGCAGAACTGGAGGCCATGGTTTATCCCAGGAAAAGAGGCTGAGGTGAGGTTGTGAGAGGAACCATTGCGTCAAATGGGGGAGGAGTCGAGAAGGGGTGAGGTTAGGACAAACATCAGGTATAGGGAAGTCTCCAAATCAGGATGTGTGTACAAAGCAGGGGCTGGCAAAGCCCTACACCCTCCAGTGTGCACACCTTGCGCTCCATACGCTCCGTCTGAAGTTTCTTCTCTTCTGTCCGCTTCTTGCAGTCGGTTATGTAATGTTCGCGCTTTTTGCGGTCTCTGATGGCAGTCTCCTCCAGATACTGCAGCTGGTTCTAGAGGACAGACAGGGGCACCTGATATCTATCCAGGCTATAAACGGAGCAGTGGGCACCAGGCAACATGACAGCAGTGTGATTGCCAGGAAAGGCTAAAGACAACTGAATGTTGACTAGGGTCCCTGAGTTTCTCCTAACCTCCTCCCCGTATTCCAGAACTATTTTCTCGGAATTGAAAACACTCCGCATTAGAGGAGGAGACTTAAGACTCAGGAAGTCCATGAAACTTACAATGCTCAAGAAACAAGATTCATGAGGCCCCTCCCCATGTTACAATAAATAGGCGTGGTGGTTTGAATAGGTTTGGCCCCCACAGACTCATGTGTTTGAATGCTTGCCACTATTAGGAGGCTTTGTTAGAATGGGTGTGGCCTTGTTGGAGGAAGTGTGTCACTGTGGGGGTGGGCTTTGAGACCCTCCTCCTAGCTGCCGGAGAATGCCAGTCTTCTCCTGGTTGCCATCAGAACAAGATGTAGAACTCTCAGCTCTTCCTCCAGCACCATGTCTGCCTGGATGCTGCCACGCTTCCCACCTTGATGATACTGGACTGAAGCTCTGAAGCTGTAAGCCAGCCTTGATTAAATCTTGTCCTTTATAAGAGATGCCTTGGTCATGGTGTCTCTTCACAGCAATGGAAACCCTGACTAAGACTATGGGTGAGGAGACTCTGATGAATGGAGCCCTGGAGATCTGGCTTTCATGTTAGGAACCCCTCAGCCATGTTCTGGAAGGAAACCCAACAAACTCAGTGTTCTCCAAGTTGGTCTTTGGTGGAGTGGTTCATGTTTGGTTTTATTTTATTTTATTTTTTATTTTATTTTATTTTATTTTATTTTATTTTTTTTATTTTATTTTATTTTTTTTTTATTTTATTTTATTATTTTATTTTATTTTATTTATTTTATTTTATTATTTTATTTTTATTTTATTTTATTTTATTTTATATTTTATTTTTATAACTCTGTAGCCCTGGCTGACCTGAACTCTCTATGTAGACTAGTCTGGCCTGGAATTCACAGAGATCTTGCCTCCACCTCCAAGCCCTGAGATTAAAAGCATGCATCAACCCACCTGCTGGTGGTTAGTGTTTCATGTGGGAATAGAATGCGCCATCTCCCCAGAAAAAGTCATATAAAAACCCTGGTATCTGAGAAGGCTCCATCCCCGCTCCAGGCAGGGCAGGCAGGCTAGTACCTTGGCAATGTCCCGGGCATTTATAGCCTCTTGATTCACCACTTTCAGCTCTTGCACCTCATGTTTGGTGTTCATCACCTCAGCCTCCATGGAATCTAGCCGGTTCTCCAAGTTGAGACTCTCCTCCTGGCATGTGGAGAGAGAGAAGGCTTGTGACTGCTGTCCCTGGCCAGGTCCACCCTCCTCACCTACCTCTTTCTACAAAGTGTTCCTACCTGGAGGTAGGACTTGAGCTGCAGGTACACATTAGTGATATGTTCTGCCTCCTCTGCCTTCATCCGGGCCTTCTCCAGCCGGTTCTCCAGGTTGCGCATTGTCTAGGGAATAGCAAGACCAGGTCAAGTTCCTCCTGCCACCCTCACGCCTCCCCCAGGACCCTGCAGCCCTCAGCAGCCCCACCTTGGCGGCCTCAGTGTTGCTGTCTTGGACCTCTGCCATCTCCAGCTGGCGAAGGCTGTGCTGCAGCCTCAGGTCCTCCAGCCGTTTCTGCCGCAGCATTACCTGGTGTCGCAAGGCATTCAGCTGGTTCATCTTCTCCCTCAACTGGTGCTCCAGGTACTCCAAGGCCTGCTGCAGGGGAAGACGGAGAGCAGACAAATCCTTGAGTTGTTTTCCTGGAAGCCCTTGTCTCTCTGGTCTCCTAACTTCCAGAACTTGGCATCCAATGCTTTTCTTTTTCCTTATCTGTGTGAGTGAGCATTCATGCGTGCGTGTGCGTGCGCGTGTGTGTGTGTGTGTGTGTGTGTGTGCACCCATAGGAAAGTTTGAGCCTGCCAGCCGGGCAGAGGCTATACCTGTGAGTTATTTCTCTCTCTCTCTCTCTTTCTCTCTTTCCCTCCCTTTGGAGACATGTTCTTATGTAGTCTAGCCTGGCCTTGAACTCTGTATGCATCCAGAGATAAACTTGAACTTCTGATCTCTCTGCATCCATCTCCTGTTGGGATCATATTAGTGTATCATCGAACCCCCACTGTCCGAGGCCCCGGGGATTAGCTGGGTTTTTGGCCTTGTGCATGCTAGGGAATCATTCCACTGTCTCGGCTACACCTTCAGTCTCTCTCTCTCTTTGCACATGTGCTCCTGAGTCCACAGAGGTCAGAGGTCAATGTTCTTTGTTTTTATTTGTTTTTTCATGTTTTGGGGTGTACATGAGGGATCAGAGGAAAACCTATGTGAGGGAATTGGTTCTTCTCCTCCCCTGTGTGGGTCTCAGGGGTCAACTGCGGGCAGCAGACTCGGCAGGAAGCACTTTTGCCTGTTGGTCATCTCTGCAGCTCACACTCAGATTTTTGTTTGCTTTGTTTTTTGTTTTTCAAGCAAAGTTTCTCTGTGTAGCCCTGGCTGTTCTAGAACTCACTCTGTAGATCAGGCTGGCCTAGAACTCACAGAAATCTGCCTCCAGAGTGCTGGGATTAAAGGCAAATGCCACCGTGCCTGACTTTAAATTATTTATTTATTTATTTATTTTATTTGTGTGTGTACTCTGACAGCATATATGCCTTTATGTCAGAAGAGGGCATCAAATCCAACTAAAGATGGTTGTGAGCTACCATGTGGTTGCTGGGAATTGAGCTCAGTACCTCTGGGAGAATAGCCAGTGCTCTTAAACACCGAGCCATCTCTCCAGCCTCACACTCAGATATTTATGTAGGTTCTGGAACTAGGACTCAGGTTCTCACACTTGCACAGCAAGCATGCCGCTGACTGAGCCCCCTCTCCGGGTTCCTAGTTCATCTCCCATAACATACTTACATTTTTACTTCATTTTAATTTTATGTGTAATGGTGTTTTGTCTGCATGTGTATCTATGCCAGGATGTCAGAAGAGGGCTTTGGATCCCCTGCAGCTGGAGTTCCAGACAGTTGTGAGCAGCCACGTGGGTGCTGGCAATCAAACCCAGGTCCTCTGTTCTGTAAACCACTAGACCACTGAGCCATTGTTCCAGCCCATTTTTCCTTCCTTTTTTTTTTTCTTTCATTTTTCTTTTTTTTTGTGTGTGTGTGTTGTGGGGGGGAATCCTTTTCCTTTTTTGTTTTCTTTTCCTTTCCCTTTCTGTCCTCTCTCTCTCTCTCTCTCTCTCTCTCTCTCTCTCTCTCTTTCTCTCTCTCTTTCTCTCTCTCATAAAGCTTAGCTGATGCAGTCTGGAATTGGCACGAGGCCACAGGATGACCCTACAGAGTCTAACATGGCAAAGAGGATGAGGAAGGTGCCACCACCAAAGAGAAAAATCCTGTGGCCTCAGATGGGGCAAAATTCAGAATGGCACAGGAGAAAATCTACTGCATGAGAGGTGGGTTCCTGGCATCACCTATAATCAAGCTGCCAAACACCATTGCAATGCCAGGCCCTTATCTGGCCATACCAACTGTGGTGGCCTCCACACAAATATACTTGGCAGTTGTGTCTATGTCCCAGGAGGCAACACTAGTCTGCAGCTCCTGACTGGCCACCTATAGAGGGGAGTAGGCTGCAGGAAGGCCATCTATCAGGAAGGCTGTCCAGGTGGAAGGCCCTCCAGGTGGAAGGCTGTCCAGGTGGGGTTCCTGGTATTCTCATGAGGGAGACAGACACAGGCCTGATCAGACCCCTGATACAACAGCTGATCAGAACTGGAGTAGCAAACAGTGCCTTGGTGGTTTCTATCTTTTCAGTCTCCCAGTTTTAGCTCTTGGTCTCAGTGCTCAGCTTTTCTTCCTCCTCTTCCTCCCCCTCCTCCTCTTCTTCCTCTTCCCCTCCTCTTCCTTTTTCCCTCTTCCTCCTCCTCCTTTCCCCTTCGTCCTCCCCCTCCCCTCCCCTCCCCCTCCCCCTCCCCCTCCCCCTCTGCCTTCTTCTTCAGACAAGGTTTCTCTGTGTAGCCCTGGCTGACTTTGAACTCTCTGTGTTGACCAGGCTGGCTTCAACCTCACAGACATCCACCTGCCTCTGCCTCCTGAGTGCTGGGATTAAAGGTGTGCGCCACCACTACCCAACTCCAATGTCTTTTTAAAAATTTATTTCCATATTTAATGATGTGTATGAATGAGGGTGTGTGCAAATGTGTGCAGTGTCCTCAGAGGACAGAGGCATGAGATGAGGAGCTAGAGTCATAGTCAGTTGTGAGTGCTTGAGGTCTAACCTGCATCCTCTGCAAGAGCAACATGCTCCATTAAGTACTGAGCCGTCTCCAGACTGAGACCTGACAACCCTTGTCTTCAGGTCTTCCTATGCAGCCTGGGCCACATAGTGAATTCCTGCTCCTCTCTTCTCAGCCTCTCTGTGCTGAGAATAGAGGCACGCACCCCTACACTAAATACCTGTCAGTCTTCCACTAGGACACACCTTTTCTGGGAAGGCTCACTCTAGTTTATCACCTCAAGGTCACCAATGTTAACACCAGAAGGTTTACATCTAATAAAGATTTTACTGATGGACCAACAAAATGGCTCGGTAGATAAAAGTGCTTTCGGCTAAGCCTGATGGTCTGAGTCCACTCACCAAAACTCACATGGTAGGGGAGAACCAATTCCCAGAAGTTGTTTGACCTCCACACATGTGCTGAGGTACCTGAGACTACACGTAATGAAAGTGAAAGTTAATTTTTTTCATCGAGTAAATAAATGATCAGCAGTCGGTAAGGAGAAAGCCTAGAGAGGCGGCTCGGGGAAGCGACAGGGATGGTGATGGCCGGGCTAACCTCACAGGTCCTGTTCTTCAGGTACGGCTTCTCTGCCTTCCATTCCTGAATGATGGCCTGGACCACTTTGGAGTCTCCCTGCCAAGGAGAGGAGCCCAGTCACTTCCTCAGGCCACGAGTTCGCCTCCCCAACCCTGCATCACCTGTGCAGCTCACCTTCAGCATGTCTTTCAGCTGCATGTGGAGAGACTTGGTCTCCTCCTGAAGCTGGTTGATGGTGTCTTGGTTCTTCTTCATGCTCCATTGGGAGCTCTCATAGAAGGCCTTCCGGTCACCCTCTGGGGCAGACAGAGGTCACTGTCACTGGGTAGGTGGGTGGCATTTCCCAGAGAGAAGACCTATTTGGCAGTGATGGTGGGATTTTTGTTTGTTTATTTTAGTTTTGTTTTTAGATAGGGTTCCATGAAGCCTGGGCTGGCCACAAACTCATCCTATAGTCAAGGCTGGCCTTGAGCTTTCGATCCTGATCCCTCCGCCTCCCAAGAGCTGGGATTGCAGATGTGCACCTGTCATATCACACCCAGTTTATGCAGAGCTAGGTTTGGAATATGCCAGACAAGTACCCAACTAGCTGAGCTATGGCCCCAGAACTCTTTTACAGAACAGGAGAAGGAGGAAGGAGGGGAGGAAGAGGAAGAGGGAGAGGAGGAGGAAGAAGAGGAGGAGGAGGAAGAGAAAAGGGAGAGGAGGAAAAAGAGGAAGAAGAAGAGAGGAAGAGGAGGAGGGGGAAGAGGAGGAAGAAGAGAAAGAGGAGGAAGAGGAAGAAGAAGAGAAAGAAGAAGAGAGGAAGAGGAGGAGGGGGAAGAGGAGGAAGAAGAGAAAGAAGAGAAGGAAGATGAGGAGGGGGAGAAGGAGAAGTGTAAGGAGTCTGTTTGTAGGAGTGTATCCATACATGAATGTGGGGGAGACCTGAACACCTATGCACTTGGAGGCCAGAATGACATTAGGTGCTCTAGCCCATTCTGGAGAGAGATGGCTTGGCAGGTTAAGATTCAGTATTCTTCTTACAGACGACCCAACTTCAGTCCCCAGCACCCAAGTTGAGAGGCTTACAACTACCTATACTCCAGTTCCAGGGAATCTGACTTCCTTTCCTGAGCTCCATGGACACATGCACTTATGTGCATAGACCCACACACAGACAAACATTATATACATTATTATACCAATGTAATATACAGTATTAAAATTAAGATCTTAACATTTTTAAGCGTGTGTGCATGTGTATGTGTGAACACACACACGCACACACAGTGTCTGCAGAGGCACAAAGCTGGCATTGAATTCTCTGGAGCTGTAGTTGGAGGTGGTGAGCTGCTGGACATGGGTGCTGAGAACTGCACCTGGGTCCTCTGTAGGAACAGTGTCCCTGCTGATTCATTTCTCTGCCCCCCCCCCGACCCATTCCTTTTGGAGGTAGGGTCTCTCCGTGACTGTGGGGACTGGACGTCAACAAGCCCCAGCAAAGCTCCATTCTCTACCCAACTAGGAGCTGAAGTCATAGGCATTTATAGGAACACTCAGCCTTTTATGTGGGTGCTGGCATTGAAGTTCAGGTCTGCAGGATTTTGAAGCAAGTGCTCACAGCTGTGTACTCATCTCTCCACCACCATCACCCTCTTTGGTCTTGTTTTTCTCAGAGAAAGTCTCTTATAGCCTAGGCTGGTATGGAACTCACTTATGTAGCCAAGGCTAGCCTTGAACTCCTGATCTTCCTGTCTCCAAGTCCCAACTGTTGAGATGCTAGGTGTGTCCCACCATTTCTAGAACCGAGACCTTTTGCAATCCATCTTTTATTTGGTTTCTTTAAATAGGGTCTCAGCATGTAGCTCAGGCTAGCCTGGATCCTCCTGCCTCAGCCTCCTGATATACACCACCAAGCCAGTGAACAGTATACTGGGCCCTGATTGTGGAGAGCAGATATTTTACTTCGTGCATGGGATGAATTCTGATCCCATAAGGCATGGTAGAGTAATAACAGTAGAAAACATCTCAGGTGTTTCCAAATAGCTATACAAAGGATTATATGCCTCACACAATAACATCAACAATGTCTGATGATGGCAACACCAATTAATGGAATCTAGTTATGCTACAATGTACTATAATACCACTCTGCACCCCATAAACATGTATAAGAATTCCACATCAATCAAAAACCTTATGAACTAAATAGGTGTGGTATGTCAGGTTTATCCCTGATCAGGGTTATCAGGCAAAGGCAGGCATCTATGAGTTAGAGGTTAGCCAGGGCTATACAATAAGATCCTGTCTCAAAAACAAAACAGAAACAAACAGAAAGCAAAAATCAGAGGCTGGAGAGATGGCTCAGTGGTTAAGGAGACAGCTTTACCAGAGGTTTTGATCCCAGCACCCACCAGGCAGTTCCCAACAGTCTGTAACTTCATTTCCAGGGGATATAACACTCTCTTCCTATCTTTAAAGGCAACAGGAATACACATGGTATACAGACCTACATTTAGGTAAAACATTTACATGAATAAAATAAAAAATTATTTTTTTAAAAAGAGCAAAACCCATATACTGAAGTCTGTAGCTCCTGCCGAGTCTGCAGGAGGCCCTGGGTCTGACCACGGGCAGCGCAGGATGAATAAGCAAGCCGATGTGGAGGCACGACCTTAACCTCAACACTCTAAATTCAAGGCCAGCCAAGTCTACAAATCAAGTTCCAGGGCAGCCAAGGCTACCTTCAGTGACCTTGTGTCTAAACAAAGAAACTTTTCTCTTCAGCCCCTACTTTCTTTTATTACGGGATGAAAATATCAACCTGTAGCAACCTATAAATCAGGTAGTGTGCTTGTGCACACCTTTTCTCTCTTAGCAAGAGAAAGGCGAAGGCAGAAGGGTCAGAAATTCTAGGTCCCAGAAAACAAACTCAGGGCATTAGGCTTGGCAGCCAGAATCCTTATTTGT
Source organism: Mastomys natalensis (assembly GCA_021653895.1). Classification (NCBI taxonomy): domain Eukaryota; kingdom Metazoa; phylum Chordata; class Mammalia; order Rodentia; family Muridae; genus Mastomys; species Mastomys natalensis. The sequence goes on from JAJTUV010000695.1 coordinate 843,531, forward strand.
TGAGACATCTTGCTGACCTACATTTCCTTGATCTTTCTTTCTTCTTTTTCAGACAGGGTTTACTCTGTAGCTCACTAGATACCCAATACTGTCCTCAAACCAATGGCAATCATCTAACCTCAGCCTCCCAAGTGCTTCAACACACGCATGGGCCACCATGTCCAATTTACAGTATTTTTATTATTTACATATTTATTTATTTTAGTTTTTTTTTTTTTTTTTTTTTTTTTGAGACGGTTCCTCTGTGTAGCCCTAGATGTTCTGGAACTCACTCCATAGACCAGGCTGGCCCTGAACTCAGAGATCTGCCTGCTTCTGCCTCCTGAGTACTGGGATTAAAGATGTGTGCCTCCACTATCAGGGTTAAGATTTTTCTCTTTATTAATAAGAGCAAAATCACACTAGGGGTTTTCCAAACTCTGGCATAAGCAATATTTGATCTTGATAATTCTTTGCTGTTGAGGCTGTATCAGACCTAATAACAGGTCTCCTTGCTTATGCTTAATAAATCTGAGTAGTACCCTCCTGTACTCAACAAAATGATAACAAAAAAGTCTGCAGACATTTGCTAAGTGGTCTCTGGGAAGGGCAGCATTATCTCCTCCCCACTGAAGCCACTAGTTTTTACTTTCTACTACTTAACAATGCACTATTTGAGCATTTTATGAATGTCAAGTACTACTTGTTGAGTTACTATGCCCATTTTACTAATGGAAAAACTGAGTACAATTAGATGACTCCGAGTTCCTCAAATTAAACAACTATTATTCAGAGCAAGGATTCAGACTCCACGGAAACAAACTCTCTTGGGACTGAAGATATAACTCAGTAAAGCATGCATAGAGCTCTGGGTTCCAGCCTCAGCACCTTATAATGCCAGCATGGTGGCACACGCCTATCGCCCAAAAGGTGGAGCTAGGTCTCCTTAGAGTTCAAGATAGCCTGGGCCACATGAGGCCAACTCTCAAAAATAATTTAATAAATAATTAAAAGTTGGGCCGGAGGGATGATAGCTCAGTGGTTAAAGGCATTTGCTGCTCCTGCAGAGCGCTTTTTAGGTTAGTCTCAAGTACCCACATTGGTCGGCTCATGACCACCTGTAACTCCAGCTCCAAGTGATCCAATGCCTTCTCCTGGCATCTGAGAGTACTGTGTTCTGTCCACAGAAACACAAAATAAAACAATAAAGAAAAGAAAAAAGAAAAACAAACTCTAGAGTCTGTATTTTTCACCCATCCATATATGCACATTACAAGAGGTAAGATTACAAAGAAATAGGAAAGAAAGACAAGAAGTCCGAACAAATTTGAGTGTTTGCATCAAGTTGGTCACCTAGACTCGCGCTTGAGAAACACCTGTCACATAGTGCCTACTCAGAAGACCGGATGGGCACAGTCGGTCCCTTCTGTGCCGTCTGCAGCCATCTTACCTAACAGTTGGATTTTTCTTTGTAACTCAAGCACCTGTGCGTGCACAGAAGATTTCATCAAATGGTAGGAGGCTGCCTTCTTGGAATGATGTGCAGGCCAGGCCTGTGCTTGGCCCATAGCCTTGCCCCGGGGACGGTGACCCTTACCGCCCTTGGCTTTGGAAGAGGGCGCTGGAACTTGCTCCTGGGTAGTCACCGTGCTGGTCGCGGCTGCCCAGCACAGGGGAGACGTCATGGTGATTGGGTTAAGGTCAAGAAGCCTCTAAGGGGTAGGAGAGTAACTACAATTTGGCCTCTTCAGTCCAGGATCCTAAGCGCTGGTTCCCTGGGCTCTGGGAATGCACTTTTGCTAACTGCTTGGCTGCGGGCCTCTAAGCATCTCCGGGTTGCTAAGTAACTTCCTCTCCCGCCCACGTTTCCAAGGAAACCGCCCGCGTTACACTCCACAGCTCTCACTGGCTGACTTGGTTCGGAGGGGCGGTCCCACAAGGAGGCCCAGCAAAAGAGAGGCGCGACCGTAGAGGTCACGTGACCCCCTGCGTGTTCGCGAGCAGTGGCCAGAAACCCGCCACTCCCAAGATGGAGGCACGTTACTCCGCCATTAAGCGCTGCACTTCCGATCTGTTCTCTCTAAGACTGGGTCTTCATGTTCCTACTCAAGATGGCCGCCTTAGCTCCAACTCACGCACTCTTGCCACTCCTAACATGGCGTCCCGGAGTTGCCGTTCGCTAAGCGTGATGAGCAAAACGGAAGTGACGTATCCTAGAGCGTTCCGGTCTTTTTCTGCTGCGGGAACCACCGCTGCTGAGCCAACCTTGTGTGGTGGCTATTGACCTTTGCTTCTGCCTCGTGTAGGTGATGAAGTAGAGTGGAAGGCACCCTAACTTCTTATAGGTTGCAGCAGGCTGGGTGGTGTGGAGGGATTGTAAATCTTTTAAGCCTTTGGCGGGAGTTGTCCATTTCAGCCCTTTACAGAGACCTGAGGTTTTGAGTTCCCTTTGAGACTCTTCCACTGGCTCGGGGTGGAGAGATCCCCCTGCCCTTGCACCTCCAACTCCGATTGAGCCCTCCTTTTCCGGAAGCAATGGTGAGGTCGGCTTTGGATAAGCTGCCCTCTCCCCATGATCAGATGCTTCATTCTTTTCTACAGTGAGAAGACATCGCGTATCTTCCTGCCGCAGAACACACTTCCGCTCTCGGCCCGTTCGGGATGTTGCTGCTGCTGCTGCTGCTGCTACCACCCCACTGTTGGGCAGTAGAAGTTAAGAGACCCCGGGGCGTTTCCCTCAGCAGTGAGTCTCCTTTGTGCATAGCGAAGGTGGTCGGGAGGGGGCGTTTTCAGCTCTTTTCCTCCGTTTCCCGTAGCATTTCTACTAGTGAGGGTGAGTGGGTAGGACAGAGGTAGTATTTATTTAAGAAGATGTGAGCTGAGCCTCTTGTTTTCCTCACCAGACCATCACTTCTATGATGAATCTAAGCCTTTCACGTGTTTGGACGGCACAGCCACTATTCCATTCGATCAGGTGAACGATGATTACTGCGACTGTAAGGACGGTTCTGACGAGCCTGGTAAGCTTTGGGATTTGCTCATTGCCCATTAAATAAGCCTGCCAAGTGCAGATGCCCTCCTGTTGCTTCCTGCTCAATGAGCAGAAGCAGGCACAGAGACAAGATCCCTGTTGGCTTGGATTAGCTGAGGGGTAGCATTTGTAGGTGCCAGCCCTGGCTTCTGTTCCCTAATAAAGAAGCAGATAATCCAGGTTTGTGGCCAAGTCAGCAAATGTCTTTGGTGGAACCAGAAATGGCTTCCAGGAGAAAGTGAGGTTTCTAGTCAGGAAGAGCCAACATAAGATCCTCTCAGAGACGGGAGGAGGGAAACTGAATGGCCTTCTAGGAATTGATGAAGGCAAAGAGGAGCGGAGGGGATTGCCAGGCCTTTTTGAAGGGCCTTAGGAGAAGCTGGGGCGTACTGGAGGATTCTGTTATAGGCTCCTGAAGATACAGTTTCTTCTTGGTTGTTCTTTGGTTTATTTTTATTTTGGAGACACTCTCCTGTAGCCCAGGCTGGCCTTGAACACACAGTGTAGCTGAGATGACCTGGATCACAGATCATCCTGCATTCACCTCCCAAGTGCAGGGATTACAGACATACATCACCACACCTGAGTTTCACCTTTTTCTGAAGCAACATGTCTGGCATGGAGGACACTCAACAAACCTTTTTTTTTCTGCAGGCACAGCTGCTTGTCCCAATGGCAGCTTTCACTGCACCAACACTGGGTACAAGCCCTTGTACATCCTCTCCAGCCGGGTCAACGATGGCGTATGTGGTAAGTGTGGATCCTCCCAGGATCTGGGGAAGGGGGCGGGGCCTGCCAGAGGAGGTCCCGCCCACTCTGATCTTGGCCCTTCCCTCTCCGCTTCAGACTGCTGTGATGGGACTGACGAGTACAACAGTGGCACTGTGTGTGAGAACACCTGCAGGTGGGTGGGGACCCAGGGCACCCTGCACCTCTGCTGGGAAGTCAGGCTGCTTCCTTGTCTGCTTGCGTTCTTAAACCTTGCCTTTTGAGATTGTTATTTACTGAGCGTGGTGGCACACGTCTCCAGGCCCAGCACACAGTTGGCAGGTTTATTTTTATGTTCTGTGAGTGTGAGAGGAAGACTGTATGCCACCCAGATGCATGTCTGCAGAGGTCAGAGGAGGGTGTATGATCCCCTGGAGATGAAGTTAGAGGCCAGACTCAGGTCCTCTGGAAGATCAGCGAGTGAAGTCTCTCCAGCTCCTCCTTTGTTTCTTTAGAGATAGGCTCTCCCTTTGGGTGCTCAGTCAGCACCGCCCTCCTTAGCACCCGGAGCGCTAAGATTGTAATCTTATACCACCGAGGCTCCTTTTGTTCTTTTGTGAGTCCAGTGGTCATGCCCCTTGGGATCCCCACATTACCAGCATTCCCTCTAAGTCTGAGGTTGTTGAGGTTGTTTACCTGTTTAGAAATGGGAGATGAGAGCGAGGCTTGTAATGACAGCCCTTGGGGTGGGGGACAGGAGGCTCAGAAGCTCAGGAGCGTCCTTGGCTACATAGTCAGCCTGAAGCCTGGCCTACCAGAGAGCCTGTCTCAAAACGAACAGACAGACAAAAACCCTGCACAAAAGAGATAGGAAGTGCAGGAAGACGGATGGCGTGTTTGCGGCAGAATCGAAGCTGAGCTCTAGTTGGGTTAACAGTCTCAATACTTGTTTTATTTTATAGTTTCTTTTTTGCTTGTTTGGGTGGTATGTGTCTTAAGTGCATGCTGACAGGTCATGTTGGGTTTCCTGCTGCTCTCTTTTCCGCTGTATTCCTTGAGACAGTCTTACATTAATGCATAGGCTAGGCTGGTCGCCAGCAAGCTCTAGCAATCCCTTGTCTCTACCCCACCCAAGGCTGGGCTTCTAGGTGGATAGTCATAACTAGCTGTTTGTGGCGGGTGCTGGGGTGCTTTCTTACTCACTGAGCCATCTCCCAAGCCCCCTGTTTTCCTTTTTGAGACAGGATCTCAAGCTTCTCTTGTGTCACCTGGAACTTAGGTGACCCTTCCGCCCGGCCCCCTCTTTCAGTTGCTGGGAACACAGCTGTGTGCTGCCCCGTTGGGCTTTGTTTTATTTTGTGGGGCTCATGGAGCCCAGACTAGCCTCAGACATGGCTGGCTGGCCATTATATTCTTGAATTGCTGTTCTTCTTGCTTGTCTGTTCTGAGTGCTGGAATTACATGTGTAATTGTTACCACACCCAACAGACCTCTGGCAGACCTCTGACAGACCTCTGGCAGACCTCTGACAGACCTCTGACAGACCTCTGACAGACCTCTGGCTCTTGGTTTTGGTTTTGACTTTTTGTTTTGTTCTGAGACAGGGTCTTACTCTGTGGCCTTTAGACCAGGCTGGTAAAACTCACAGAGATCTGTCTCCCAAGAACTGGGATTAAAGGTGTGCACCCGGATGACCGGTCTGAGGCTGTGGGTCTTATTCTTCCTACTCTTGGTCACTTGGGGGCTAACCTTCAGACCTGTTCCTCACTGCTTCCTAGACAGTCCTGTAATCCCAAGGACAGGCAAGCTTTGCATGCTGTCTTCTTGGGGCAGAGTTGAGGCCTTTGTGGTCAGAAGAACCTGGAAGGGCAGGCTGCAGAAGGTTCTGTCTATGGCTTCTCTTTCTCAGCATGGTTCATGGGAGGATGTGGTTGGGGCCGGCAGGTGACCCAGGCCCTTCAGGAAAAGGCAAACCTGCTTGGTCCCGAGTGTCTTTAGTGGTACTTGTGTGTGTCAACCTCAGAGAGAAGGGTCGCAAGGAAAAAGAGTCCCTACAGCATCTGGCCGAGGTCACCCGAGAAGGGTTCCGCCTAAAGAAGTTGCTCATCGAGGAGTGGAAGACAGCCCGGAGGAAAAGCAGGTGAGCGACAGAGGCCTGGGAGCAACCCCGGGCCTGCGGGGGAGAGGCAGGTGGAGAGTACACTTGACGCTGGCTTGTGATGAGCTTGTGTCTGCCTTAGCATGTTGAGTGGTTGGCTGAGCATTTTTCCCAAGAGTGAAACTTGCAGCTTATGAGACAGATGTGTTAACTCCAGACACAGAAAGATCTCTGTATCCCCAGCCCACTGTCTGTACCCTGGGCTGGTAGTTGTCAGTACGGGAGTTCTGGCAGAAGCTCTCAAGCTTAATTTCAGTAGAGAATGCTACTTTGACTCAGTGTGGTAGCAAGCCCAATGGGCTAAGACCAGACTCCAGCTCTGTGTCTGTCCAAGAGAGATTGCAGTCTCTTCTCTCCCATCCCTGTGGTTGGAGAATATCTCTGAACTGAGGAGGCTGGAAGGCCGGCCCCTGTTATGTGGGTAGTGATCGCCCTTTCAAATCTGGGGATCTGGGAAGCCTATTGATGGGGTTAGTTCCATGTAACCTTCATCTTCCGGGGGAGATGAGAAGGTCCTGGTTCTAACAGACCCTGGCAGGAAAGCATCACAGAAGGGCTGAGACAGCTAGGACCTCGGACCTTGTGGTAGCCCACCTCTTTATCCCTAGACCAGAGCTTGCCTGGGCTACTTTTTGTTGTTACTGCCCCACCCCCCTTTTAAATTTATTTATTTTGAGACATAGTCTCAGTGTGTGGTTCTGGCTGGCCTCAAATTCACAGAGATTCTCCTGCCTCTGCCTCCTGGGTTCTGGGGTTGAATGCTTTCACTGCCGTGCACACATCACTCTTTAATTTTTGTGTTAAAGATGGAACCCAGGGCTTTGTACAGAGTAGGCAGGCACTCCAGTAGTAACAACCCCAGCCTGTTAAAGAGAGTTCTACCACTGCTGAGCCACACCCCAGCCCTCACTGGGGAATTGTAGGTTGGGCTTTCCCACTGAGCTATACCCCAGCCTGCACTCTGGGGTTCTGGGCAGGTGCTCCACCCCTGTTTTCAACCCCCAGACACCCACGTTACTGGTGCCTGTTACAGTTAAAATTTAAAACTGCTCAGGTGCTCTGGCTCAGGTGGGCCAGAAGCACCGGCCCTGGCACCCACGAAATGCTAGCATAGAAGATGGCTCTGCCAATCTACCACACTGTCTCCACAATGCTTGGCTGAGCCCAGGCCATCCAGTCATCCACGCGGTACTCAGTAGAAATGAGACTCTAAAGCTTAATTATTATCCAAAGGCTTTATATATTTAGAAATGCTCAATTAACAAGATGTCCACACAATTAGAGTTGTTTCCCAATATCTAACCTTAAGATATAAATCGTTACCCAGGACTGTCCTGGACCCGTGCATGGTTCTCCATGGCTCCTACATCTCTCCTCCTCCTCCTCTTCCTCCCTTCCCGACTCCTCACTCCGCCTGCCTCTCACACAGCCCAATCGCCGAGCTTTATACCAATGTAGTGGGAAGACATCCCGCTACAGGTTAGGAGGATAACCGCCGTGCAGCTTAGAAGCCGACATGTGCCTTCCTCGGTTGGGAAGTCACATCCCATGTTGTTGGAGAAGGAAGCTCAGGAGCCGTAGGGTATCGAGCTTTCTTGCATGGTTACCCTCACCCATCTTGGAGGCAGGAAATGAAGATTTCCTGGAGGAGGGGCTATCTTAACTAAAATCTGTAGGGTAATTTACGTCAGCCATGGAAAGAATTACACAGGCGAAGAACTGAAAACAGAAGGGTGGGGGAGGGGTCTGAATATTGTCTTGAGTTTTAGGGTAGGAAAGGACAGTGGGATGTGTGAAGTGGCTCATGGGTAAAATCACTTGCCAGCAGGCCCAGTGACCTGAGTTTGATTCCCAGGACAGGAAAGAATTGAGTCCTATGCACTGTCCTCTGACTGTCACAATGTACCTCCTCAAAAAAAAAAAAGACTTGTGGAAGAAAGTGAAGTTTAAATGATGGGGATGAGACAGGTGGGCGCCTGCGTCATGCCCTAGGCTCTTCAGAGAGCCACAGGGAACCAGAGCATCCCCCTGGGATGTGAGTGTTTTGGGAAGAGAGGCCAGAGCTGAAGTAGAGTTGACCTCTTGCCTGCCACTTTTTCTGCAGAGTAAGCTTCTTGAGCTTCAGGCTGGAAAGAAGTCTCTGGAAGACCAGGTAGAAACACTGCGGACAGCGAAAGAAGAAGCAGAGCGGCCAGAGAGGGAGGCCAAGGACCAGCACCGGAAGCTGTGGGAAGGTAGGCTGTGGGAGGCTCAGGGCTGGGGACTCTAAATGCGGAGGAGTCGTCCCTGACACAGGCCCTCTCTGTGGGAGCTAGCCAGGTTCCCTTGCATTTGATCCTGCTTCCTTAGACGGGGTCTTGTGTAGCTCAGGCTAGCCTTAAAAATACTATCCAGATGAGGAAGACCTTGAACTCCTGATCCTTCGGGATGTTGCTGTTTTTTTTGTTTGGTTAGTTTTTTTTTTTTTTTTTTTTAATTGTCATGATGGCTCATCTCTGTGCCTAGCTCTCTCTGTCGGTCATCCGATGTGGAGACCATAGGAAGTGTTTGTGACCAGGTCCTTTTCTAGAGGTTGTTTTCCTGTCTGGGGCCGAGGACCTTCCCTCCAGGGATCCTAAGCACAAGTTGAGGGTTTGAGATCTTTGCCCTCTCAAGCAGTATGCAGCGAATGAATCTAGCATCTTACCCGTGCTCTCCCGCTGGTGTCACCCACCCCTCACTGAGATTCTAGGTGGGGGCTCTATCGCTGCATTAAGCCTTCAGCCTGCACAGAGGATGAATTTAGATATATGTGTGTTTTTCTGATCTAGCTGTCTCTGAGGAGAGCCACGCTCCTGAGATTAGAGGCTCTCCTGTTGGTGTACCCCCACCTTAGCTTGGATTCTGGTTCTGCTGATCCCAGCAGGCACAGCATCTGTCATCCCAGCTCCTAGAAGGGTTAAGGCAGGAGGATTATAAATACCAGACTAACTTGGCCTACGCAGCAAGACCCTATCTCTAGGGAAATAGAGAGAGCCAGGCCTTGGGGACCACTGGTCCAGCCCTTATGTGATGGATTAAGAATTCAGAGTCGCAGTAGAGTGGCCCACATCTTTAATCTCAACACTCAGCATCTGAGTTTGAGGCCAGCCTGTCTACAGAATCCAGGATAGCCAGAGCTACATAGTAAAACACTATGAAAAATGAAAAAAAAAAAAAAAAAAATCACGGCCAGCCTCTGCTGCACCAGCCTGGGGTACATTAGACCCTGAGTTAAATCCAGAGCTATGTACCAGCACTCCAGTAGGCTGGTCTCATGTTCGGTGAGGGCAGGGTTTGGAGGCGAGAGGTGTGGCACACGTGATAGAGTACCCCTCCACAGAGCAGCAAGCTGCTGCCAAGGCCCGGCGGGAACAGGAGCTGGCAGCCAGTGCCTTCCAGGAACTGGACGACAACATGGATGGGCTGTAAGTGTGACTGCACTGCTCAGTGGGGCTCCTCACTCCAACCAGGGTGGGCCAGGGGTCTAACCAATCCTGGCCTCCACTTCATCGTGTAGCCAGGCTGGTCTCAAGTTACAGAATTCCTGCCTGGTCTCCAGAGCATCTGACTACAAGGGAGATCTGTCACTGCCAGTCAGCATTGGGTGATTTTGAGGTGTTGACGCAGGCGGAAGTGGGTGGGTCAGGAAGAGTGGGTTCAGGAATATAGGGTCTAGATGTCTTCAAGGCCACATCCATAGTCTCTGAGGGAGAGTGGGGAGGGGCTGGGGCCTTCCTCTCTTGGCGCAGCCCCCACTCTCACATGTAGAGGTCCCAGAGGAGCCTCATGCTCTCTTGTCTGTACTCAGGGTCTCGCTAGCTGAGTTACAGACTCACCCGGAGCTGGACACAGATGGAGATGGAGGGCTGTCAGAGGAGGAGGCCCAGGTACCCAGCCTGTCCTTGTCCTGGGACTTGCAGAGACCATTAGCCTAGAGTGAATTCAGGGTGAGCGGGGCCAGGGCAGGCCAGCGCTGATGAGCTCCTGCTGTCCTGAAGTGACGCTCTTCACATCAGTGAGAGATCATATGATGCTGGCCATGGGTGGGACCCCAGTCCAGTACCAGGGCAGTGTGGAGCCTGTTCCCATCCATGGCCTCCTCACTGCCCTTCTGGATGGTGCCTCCCAATGGGAGTCCCATACCTGCTGTCCCTAGGCTCTAGCTCCGTCTTCTCTCTGCTGCTGTCCCTGGCTCTGCCCCTCTCTCCATCCCTGCCACAAACTGGATCCTTCCCTGCCCCTTCTGGACCTTGCCTTAGGGCACTCGTGCATAGTGTCTATATGCCTGTATCTTGTCCTGATGTCCCCGTACTTCCCAGCCCCCAATACCTCCTTTCTTCAGGGCTGTGCTCTCCTTCATGGTCAGAGTACCTGGCCCCTCTACTGTGGCCTGGTCATTCCTTGTGGGTGCCTGGGGCAGAGTGTATGGGTGTCTGGAGGCCCTGACCCTGACCCCACCCCAACACATACAGGCCCTTCTCAGTGGAGACACACAGACTGATACTACCTCCTTCTATGACCGTGTCTGGGCTGCCATCAGGGACAAGTACCGCTCTGAGGTCTGTGGAGAGAGGAGGGGAAGTGGTCCTGCCCCCATACCCTTGCAAAAATACCACCTCCTGCGGTGGCACCCAGTCCCCTCTGGAGGCCACCTCTTCCAGATGTACCAGTGTCCCCCAGCCTTGAGATAAGCTTGCTCCTCAAGCCTTCAACATTGGTCTTCACACTCCTGGGTCTGCCAGGTCCCACCCACTGACATACCTGTTCCGGAGGTGACTGAGCCCAAAGAGGAAAAGCCACCAGTGTTGCCACCCACAGAGGAGGAAGAAGAGGAAGAAGAGGAGCCAGAAGAGGAAGAGGAGGAGGAGGAGGAGGTGCAGGGGAGCAGCCCAAGGTGTGTGTTGGGAGAATGATTGGCAGACAACTAAGTGGGGCTGCTTGCTGACTGGCCTTGCCCCTCCCCAGGAGGCCCCGCCCCCTCTGCAGCCCCCACAGCCTCCCAGCCCACTGAGGATGAAAAGATGCCACCCTATGATGAGGAGACACAGGCTCTCATCGATGGTGAGTGAGGATCTATCTGAAGGGAGAGATCAGCTGCCCAGTCAGCAGTCAGTCAGTCCTAACACAAGCAGGTCTGTCTGTGCCGTAAGGGTGCACTCCTGGACCCCTGCCCTGCCCTGGTTCCCACCCAAGAGTCCTCCTTCCTCACGGGCTGCACTTGTTTGTAGCACCCGGAACAGGCCAGGAGTCAGCCGGGCCCCAGGAGCCCTGGCCAGGCCTAGAGGGCCATCCTTGTTGGGACAAACCCAGAGTGTAAGAGGCAGCTGTCACATTCTCTGTGGGGTCCCATTTTGTCTCTTCTCTCTTGGAACTGGGCCCCGTTCTGACCCCTTTCTCTCAGCTGCACAGGAGGCCCGGAATAAGTTTGAGGAAGTCGAACGATCCTTGAAAGAGATGGAGGAGTCCATCAGGTATGGGCACCGAGGCTGTCTCCGGCCCAGTCATAGTCTAGTCTGCCACCAACTCCTTGGAGGAGGAGCAGCCTGGCTCTTGCAGGGCCTGAAGCTCAACCCTGTCTGCTTACCATGCAGTTGGGCCCTCCCCCCTTCACCTGGGCCCTTCTGTGTTGGCCTCCCCCTTCACCTGGGCCCTTCTGTGTTGGCCTCCCCCTTCACCTGGGCCCTTCTGTGTTGGGCCCTCCCCCCTTCACCTGGGCCCTTCTGTGTTGGGCCCTCCCCCTTCACCTGGGCCCTTCTGTGTTGGCCTCCCCCTTCACCTGGGCCCTTCTGTGTTGGCCTCCCCCTTCACCTGGGCCCTTCTGTGTTGGCCTCCCCCTTCACCTGGGCCCTTCTGTGTTGGCCTCCCCCTTCACCTGGGCCCTTCTGTGTTGGCCTCCCCCTTCACCTGGGCCCTTCTGTGTTGGCCTCCCCCTTCACCTGGGCCCTTCTGTGTTGGCCTCCCCCTTCACCTGGGCCCTTCTGTGTTGGCCTCCCCCTTCACCTGGGCCCTTCTGTGTTGGCCTCCCCCTTCACCTGGGCCCTTCTGGTTGCTCCGGCCTCGTCCTCCCCTTCACCTGGGCCCTTCTGTGTTGGCCTCCCCCTTCACCTGGGCCCTTCTGTGTTGGCCTCCCCCTTCACCTGGGCCCTTCTGTGTTGGCCTCCCCCTTCACCTGGGCCCTTCTGTGTTGGCCTCCCCCTTCACCTGGGCCCTTCTGTGTTGGCCTCCCCCTTCCACTGGGCCCTTCTGTGTTGGCCTCCCCCTTCACCTGGGCCCTTCTGTGTTGGCCTCCCCCTTCACCTGGGCCCTTCTGTGTTGGCCTCCCCCCTTCACCTGGGCCCTTCTGTGTTGCCCTCCCCCTTCACCTGGGCCCTTCTGTGTTGGCCTCTCCCCTTCACCTGGGCCCTTCTGTGTTGGCCTCCCCCTTCACCTGGGCCCTTCTGTGTTGGCTCCTCCCCCTTCACCTGGGCCCTCTGTCTGGGCCTTCTCCCTTCACCTGGGCCCTTCTGTGTTGTGCCTCCCCCTTCACCTGGGCCCTTCTGTGTTGGCCTCCCCCCTTCACCTGGCCCTTCTGTGTTGGCCTCCCCCTTCACCTGGGCCCTTCTGTGTTGGCCTCCCCTTCACCTGGGCCCTTCTGTGTTGGCCTCCCCCTTCACCTGGGCCCTTCTGTGTTGGCCTCCCCTTCACCTGGGCCCTTCTGTGTTGGCCTCCCCCTTCACCTGGGCCCTTCTGTGTTGGCCTCCCCTTCACCTGGGCCCTTCTGTGTTGGCCTCCCCCTCACCTGGGCCCTTCGTGTGTTGGCCTCCCCCTTCACCTGGGCCCTTCTGTGTTGGCCTCCCCCTTCACCTGGGCCCTTCTGGTTGGCCTCCCTCACCTGGCCCTTCTGTGTTGGCCCCCCTTCACCTGGCCTTCTGTTTGCTCTTCGTCCCCCTTCCCGCCTTCTGTGTTGGCCTCCCCCTTCACCTGGCCCTTCTGTGTTGGCCTCCCCCTTCACCTGGGCCCTTCTGTGTTGCCTCCCCCTTCACCTGGGCCCTTCCTCCCTGTTGTTGGCCTCCCCCCCTTCCCTGGGCCCCCCTTCTGTGTTGGCCCTACCCCCGCCCCCTTTACTGGGCCTCTGTGTGGCCTCCCTTCACCTGGCCCTTCTGTTGAGCCTCCCTCACCTGGCCTTGTTTGCCTCCCCTCACCTGCCCTTCTGTTGGCTCCCCTTCACCCTCTTGTTGCCTCCCTTTCACCGGCCCTTCTGTGTTGCCTCCCCTCACTGGCCCTTCTTTTGCTCCCTCCCTGGCCTTTGTGTTGCTCCCTTCACGGCCTCTGTGCTCCCTCCTGCTCTTGGCCCCCCCTTCACCTGCCTTCTGTGTGGCTCCCCTCATGCCCTCTGTGTGCCCTCCCCTTCACCTGGGCCCTTCTGTGTGCCTCCCCCTTCACCTGGCCCTTCGTGTTGCTCCCCCTCACCTGGCCCTTCTGGTTGGCCTCCCCTTCACCTGGCCCTTCTGTTTGCCTCCCCCCTACCGGCCCTTCTGTTGGCCTCCCCTTCACTGGCCTTCTGTGTTGGCCTCCCCCTTCACCTGGGCCTTCTGTGTGAGCTCTCATGGCCTCTCCACTTGACCTGCTTTTCCAGGAGTTTGGAACAAGAGATCGCCTTTGATTTCGGTCCCTCTGGAGAGTTTGCATACCTCTACAGCCAGTGCTACGAGCTCACCACCAATGAGTACATCCTGGCACTGGAGGGGTGGGGTGGGGGCAGGGAGGAATATGCAGGGGAGGGCACTGGCTTCTGTCTGTGGTCTCATCACTGAAGGGCAGAGGCAGGAGTGCTCCATCCCTGGCCCCTCTTTAAACTGGGCACAGCGTGCATACCTGAGGTGGATACAAGGAGGATGACAAGTTCAAGGCCAATCTCAGACACTTCAGCATATTTGAGGCTAGCCTAGGCTACATGGAACTCTGTCTCAAAAAGGGGACACAGGCAGAGTCCAGCGTCAGTGGGCATTAACATGCCCATGAACCTGGATAGTAAGAAGGAAGAGAAGGGCTGCAAGGCGGGGTGCAGGGGCACCTGGCACTGACCCTCTCCTCCCTGCCCTTAGGTACGTCTACCGGCTTTGCCCTTTCAAACTGGTCTCCCAGAAACCCAAACATGGGGGCTCCCCAACCAGCCTGGGGTGAGTGGCTTGAGATATGCTGTCCCCTTCTGTCCCCAGCCACCCACTGGCCGGCTCTCAGCACCCCTGCTCTCTCCTATAGCACATGGGGCTCCTGGGCTGGCCCTGAGCATGACAAGTTCAGTGCGATGAAGTACGAGCAGGGCACGGGCTGCTGGCAGGGCCCCAACCGCTCCACTACAGTGAGTGCCAACCTGCACTGGGGATGTGGGGACCCAGGCCTGGACCAGCCCAGCCCAGCATGCCTTCTGCTCTGTTCCAATCCCCAGGTGCGCCTGCTGTGTGGCAAAGAGACTGTGGTGACCAGTACCACAGAGCCCAGTCGCTGCGAGTACCTCATGGAGCTAATGACACCAGCAGCTTGCCCAGAGCCACCACCACAAGCACCCAGTGATGGAGACCATGATGAACTGTAGCCTGGTGAGGAGGCCAGGTCTCTGCCCACTCCAGTGTTCACATGTTGCTGCTCTCCTGACCATACCCTGACTTTATGTCTTAATGTTTATTTATATTTAAGACAGGGTCTTACTGTGTAGCCTTGGCTACCCTGGTTCTTGTCATGTAGACCAGCCTGTCCTCAAACTCCCAGAGATCCACCTGCCTCTGCCTCCTGTGTGCTAGGATAAAAGGCGTGTGCATGATGGGTCTCTTCTCCATTACCCACGGAGTCATCCTGGCAAGCTCATGCTTGCTTGCTTGCTTTTTTAAACAAACAAACAAACAAATACATACATACATATATACATACATGAATACACTGTCGCTGTCTTCAGACACACCAGAAGAGGCCATCAGATCCCATTACAGATGGTTGTGAGCCACCATGTGGTTGCTGGGAATTGAACTCAGGACCTCTGGGAGAACAGTCAGTGCTCTTAACCGCTGAGCTGTCTCTCCAGCCCTACCAAGTGCTTCTTAAGACAGTTTTGTTACATAGTCCAGGCTTGCCTTGCAGCTGTCAGTCCTGCTTCTACTGTAGCATGCCCAGGGTTTGTGGTTCTGAAGATTGAACCCAGGCCTGTTTGCCTGCTAGGCAGTCTTCCTGCCAGCTGAGCCCCGCAGTTTTCCAGTTTTGTGGGGAACTCTGGGGCTTCCTGGAGGCTCTTGCAGTCACTCCATCCCAGCCCCCATCTCTGTCTTCACTCCTAGAACCTCAAGGCCTGCAACCAGTCTACTGATCCTGAAGTCTACGGACCAAGGCCTGCCCACCCTGGAGTTCCTGGCCATCCTCCAGGTAGCAGGCACCCCAAGGGGCTCTAAGCCCCACTTGTGGCCCAGGCTAGCCGAGCCATGTTCCTGAGGCCCCAGCCACCTCCAGAGATGGACAGTGAGCTCGTCTACCTTGGATTCCTGAGGGGAATTAGTCCCCGCACCCCACCTCACCCCTGCCTCCCCAGCTGGTGGCTGACTTGACCTGTGACCTCAGAACAATAAATGTGACTTGTCCACATTGTGTCGCCATTTTTTATTTCATTTTTCCTGTTGGTTTCACTATGTAGTCCAGGCTAGCCTTAGATTGTCTCTTGCCCTAGTCTCCCAAGGCATGGGCTAGTAAGCCAGGCTAGACCTGCCTTCATCTGGGGCTGAGAACTGGACAAGTGAGCAGACAGCAGATGTGGAGTGCCGTGGTTACTGCTGTTAGCCTGACAGGATCTACATTGCCTAGGATTCAAGCCTCTGGCTGTATTTCAGGGATGAAGTTGAGGTCAGGCTTGGTGTAAGCACTCTAACCCCCTAGCTGTCTCTGCTTTCTGACTGGGGACACAGTGTGGCCATGCAGCGTGGCCGGCAGCCTCAGGCTCCTGCCAGATGGACTGGACTCCTGAACTGCATCAGGCCCAAATCTGTTGTGTCACATCTACAAAATTAACACTTGGGAAACAGCCATGTTCAGATCCTGCTGGAACACAGGCCAGCTAACAGTGAGAGTGCCCAACACCCACTGATGGTAGATATTAGGCTCCTGTTAACACGTCCCTTTCTGAGTGGAGGCCATTATTAGATGCCTAGGGAGAGATGTCACCCTTCCCGGTGTCCCAGTACTCAGACCCACCACCCTGCCCACAGTGGCACACAGAGCACCTGAGGCTTAAGATTCTGAACTTTTTATTTTCTGGCATGAAAAGTACAAATAGTTAAAGAGTCCCATGTAAAAGTCAGTTACCGCGGCCAGGCCTGGGGGCTCGGTAAGAAATGTCTAACGCAACTTGAAGTGTTCTTGGGTTTGGGTTGAGGTTTGGTTTTTGTTTTATGTTTTTTTTTTTTTTTTTCTACAGTTCTTTATATCACCAACATAGACTCTGTCATGGTTTGAAACTTTTCCAATAAACAGGATGAAGGAAGGGTTGGAGGGGCTGAGCCCTCTTCCCACTGGCCCTGCCCCTAGCCCCCAGGGACTTTGGAAGACCCAAGGGCCTCTCTCCCTGGGAGCCCCTGGCCTGGCCCTCTTGGGGGACTGGCCTCCAGGGAGGGGGCCTGGCTGGGCTAAGCTTTGTGTCCTAGAAAAAAAAGTTCCCTCCTCCCAGTCTTGGAGGCAGCAGGGACCTAGGCCTTGGTGGGAGGGGATGGGGGGAGGGGCCGCCTCTTCAGAGCCCATCCTCCCCCCAGGGTGGGGGACAAACCCAGCCCTTATTGCTCGGATGCCTCCAGCATGTGCGGAGGGCAGGGAGACCCCAGAAACAACAGGGAAAGAAGGGGTTGGACCCTCCTGGAGGTGAGGAGTCCCTGTCCTGCTGGGAGGGAGTGGGGAGGGTAAGGGCAGACTTAGAAACCACCAGAATAAATAGGTTCGGTGTATCGTGAGCAAGCTAGAGTTCACCAGCTAAATAGACAGAAAAACTTCTCAAGACAATAGCAAAACAATCCCGTTGAGAGCCCCGGGCACCGCCAGCTGTGGGGACCCCACCCCACCCCTTGGAGCCCACGGCACCCCCGGGGGGCACTCCGCTACCATTACTGTTATTAATAATTATTACTTTAATGACTCCACTTCCCCTTTGTATAAATAAATTAGGCATAACCACATCTCAGCAAAACTGAAAGAAAAGGAACAGCTCCCTTCAACTTGCAAACTCATGAAGGAACAGAAATATACACAAAGGTCCTTACAGGCCAACAAGGATAATAAATAGTTAACATAGCAATAAGTTAAAACTACATGAAGCTAAATTCAGCAAAAAAGTACAAGAAAGTTAACTGGTGACAGTTTTTTTTTTTTCCTTTTTTTTTTAAAATTGTCTTTGTGTGTTTTTTTTCTCTTTTTTTCTTTCTTTTTGCTATATCATCTTCTGTTTGAGTTTTCTCACTTCTTTTTTTTTTTTTTTTGTCGTTTTTTAATTTTTGGTCTTTTTTTAAATTTTTTTTTCTTTTTGTTCCTTGCAGCAGAAACTCCACAGACGGTTAAGAACAACACCAGGAGGGGTGGGGGAGAGAGAGTTGGACGCTCAAATGGGGCCGTGGCCAGACACCAAACGCAGAGGACACCGGAAGAAAGCAACTAGAACCTAGAGTGTGTGTGTGGGTGGGGGGGCTTCACGATTCTTGGTTGTGACTGGGCCCACTGTGGGGTGGGTTGAAGGTTTGGGGCTCCCAGGGCTCCAGCCTGTGGCTTCTGTTGGAACTTGCATAAAAGAATGAAAAGTCAGGGTTGTGTGGGGGGGTATGGCTGCAAAATCCATTCAGAAGCCAGGGCCGGGGCTCATGAAGGCTGCATCCAGGGTTCCCCCACAATCCGGAAAAGACAAAAAAAAAAAAAATCCAACAATCAAAAGAGGGCGACAAGTGGAAGGGATGAGAGGGACACTTTGGGCCCATCCACCCCTGGGTCTGCTGGAGTGTGCTGGGTGCTTGCTTGAGGGTAGGGAGCACTCTGGCCCTACTTGAGGGAGGAGACTGCAGACCTCCCCCTGGACCCAGGGAGGCTGAGCCCCAGGGACAGGGGGGTCCTTTGGCCTCAGTGTTGTGGGGAGTGACAGCCCCCTCCAGCCCACGATGATGCCAAAGTAGAACGAGGTATTGTGTGTTTGGATGTATGGACGCCATGTGTGTACCCCTGTGTGTTGGCAGCAGGGAGGCCCCTGGTGGGCTAAGGAGTCTGTGCAGAGAACCCAGGGCTGGGGCTTGTTGGGGGCCCAGAGAAAAGTGGCTGGATCAGCCTGGCTGGAGGAAGTAACTGGTTCAGGGTCTTAAGTAGGAGGAACGCCTTGTCTGGGCCTGTAGGATGCTGTGGACATGGGTGTGTGTCCCTGGCTGTTGTATGTTTCTAGGTGACCTATTTGGTTTTGCATTTTGAGACAGGGTCTTATGTAGCCCAGGCTGACCTTAAACTCACTATGTAGCCCAGGCTGACCTTAAACTCACTATGTAGCCAAGGCTAGTCTTGATCTGACTCTACTTTTTGAGCACTAGAATGAATGAGGTCTGTGTGCCACACCAGGTTTATGCAGTGCTGGGGAAGAACCCAGGTTCATGAAAGCTATACAAGTGCTCTACCAACTGAGCTATAGCCCCAGCTCTCACTGGGAACTGGTGTCCAGATTCTTACATCCAAATGAATCTGTCACAGTGGATTTCACACATCACATGGTTTTGTGGCCAATGTGTTTATGTTTATGCAGCGCCAATGTTCTGTCGGTGTGTCTCTGTTCTCTGGTGTGGTGAACCTTCCTGAATGTATCCTGAAATGTTTCTATATCTATGTGTTGTGTATCTGTGTCCCCAAGGTCCGAGTGTACTTCCTTCCTGTCTTGTGTTGTGGCCATGTTTGCTTGCCTGTGTGTGTGTGTGTGTGTGTGTGTATGTGTGTGTGTGTGTGTGTGTGTGTGTGTGTGTGTGTGTGTACATGCGCTGCCGGCCCTATGGACTCTCTGCCCTGCTCCCTGCACCCCTGCCCCAGTAGTTGGTAAACATAACTTGCCAAAATAGTTTCTTTTTTTTTTTTTTTGTCTTTTTTGTGATTTTTTTTCAAGTTCAAGAATCCCCAGTAAAAATTCTCCACGAGATCTTTTTCCCTTTTTACAAAAATAGAGTTTTTCTTCCCCTCCACCCCACCCCACCCTTTTTTTTTTTTTTTCTGCTTCCTGCTCTGCCCCAACTCTGCTCCCTGTTTTCTGCCCAGGGACTGGGGCGGGGGATGGGGATTCCCACACCCCTCTTTCATGGTTTTTGCTGTTTTGGGGATTTTTAAACCTGTTCCCTCCCCTTTTTCTCGGTATAGGACAGGCCTTGGTGGGCAAGGGAGGCCTGGGTAGGGACCATTGTGTCCCCTAAGCCATCCCATGCAGGGTGGTGAGGGTGAGGTGGGATGGGGGGGTCTCCTCTCTGCTTTCTTCTTTTTGTTTTTAGCCGAAAAAAGAAACAAAAGCCATCACCATGAACCAAACCAAGACGAGAGAGTGAGCAAGCCCCAACCTGGGGTGGGGAAAGCAAGGAGAACAGGGTGGGGACACCCTCCCTTCAACTCCCTGCAGACCCCCCCATCCGGATGCTCACCCTGTGGTGTTGCAGGTGTGTGGGTCTACCTGCTCTTGCGATTGCTCTCTCTCTCTCTCTCTCTCTCTCTCTCTCTCTCTCTCTCTCTCTCTCTCTCTCTCTGCTGCCCGGGGAGGGAGGGCGTTAAGTGCTCAGGCCTTGTGCTGCTTGCTGGTCTTGAAGGACACCTGCAGCACGCGCTCGCCCAGGCGATACCCGTTGAGGCTGGCGATGGCCATGGCGGCCTCGTCGTAGTTGGTCATAGTGACGAAGCCGAAGCCCTTGCACTTGTTGGTGGTGAAATCTCGGATGACCTTGACATTGGTGACTGCCCCAAAGGGTCCGAAAAGCTGCCACAGCACGCTCTCATCAGCTTCTGGGGACAGGTTGTACACGAAGATGCACCAGCCAGCGCCTGCAGCTCCTCCGGACAAGCCCACACCTGCCAGGCCACTCATGCCATCGATGGCGATCGGGGAGAACCTGGCGATGAGCGACAGGGGACTACTTTGGGGGTCACGCGGGCTCTGCCCTGATCCCCAGCATGCCTCCGACTTCCCCACTGGGAGAACCCCAATCCTGTGTGCTACATATGTAAGATCCTTGTAGCATCTTAACCTGGTTGTGACCCTGTTACCTATCTGACCCCACTGAGACACCAGCCCCTGACCTATAAAAATTCTTAACCTCCAAAGTTCTCCAAATATCACCCATGATCTTAAGTGTCATCTTTAACCTGATCTCCTGACCTTTTATCCTTCCCTAAGGACACCTGTTCACTCAGCTTTTTTGTATAGCCAAGTATACATTTGTATAGATATACATATGTATGTGTATGTGTGTGTGCGTGCGTGTATATATGTATATATATATATGGGCTGCTTGCCATGGTTTTGTTTTTTTCTTTCTTCCTCCCTGCTGATCTTGAACTTGTGCTTCTCTTGATGATACCTCTCAAAAGCTGACATTGCACACCCGGCCTAAGCCACAGCATAAGCATACCTGGCTTATGCAGTGTTGGGATGAAACCCAAAGTTTTATGCATACCAGGCAAACGCTCTTCTGATTGAGCTACATTTCCAGTCTCACCCCTTCAAAACCAATGGTGTGTGTGTGAAAGAAGAGAGAGAGAGAGAGAGAGAGAGAGAGAGAGAGAGAGGAGAGAGAGAAACAGAGAGGAAGACAGACAGAGAGAGACAAGAGAGAGACTAAACTATACCACATGCTGGCCTCAAACTCAATTGCAGTTCTTGCCACAGCCTCCATGGTGTGGTCCCAGGGAGAGAACCCAGCACATGCTAGTCCTGCCGTTACAACTCTGACTCCATTTTGCCTCACCCCATGTGAGTGGAAACAAGCCCTTCAGAGCAGAGCAGGGTGTCCTCCAGAACCCAGCCAGTCCAGCTATGATGCTAGAAATGGCCTCCTCATCTGTCTGCCTTTCTGGTCTTTTCTATCCAAATCGTAAACAGAAGCCCCTCCTGACTCAAAGCTTTTCTTTCTCCAGTTTCAATTCCCTGGGGTTGCCTATGGTTTGAACATAGTAAACAAAAATTTCCAGAGACAAACAGTTCACAAATTGGTTTTGCTTATTTAAGCTTTGTTAAAGTTATTTTTTGGATTTGTTTATTTTGGTTATTCCAGACAATGCTCCTCTGTGTATCCCTGCCTGTCCTGGGACTGTGTAGACCAGGCTGGCCTTGATCCTTCCGAGTACTGAGATTAACTGTGGGTGGGATGCCCAGTTTGGATTTATTGTTTTTACGTATGCTTGCCTGCATGTATGTATGTGAAACACATGCATATTTGATGCCTACAGAGGCTAGAGGTCAGTGACAGGACCCTTGGGACTAGAGTTACAGATGGCTGTGAGTCACCATGGGGGTGCTAGGAACTGAACCTGGAGGTAGCCAGGACTAACTTCTGAGCCATCTCTCCAGCTCATGGTTTAGCTTTTTTTGAAATTGGGTCTCACCACATAGCCTAGGATAGCCTCTAACTTGTGATCTTCCTGAATCTGCCTTTGGAGTTATGAAGATCAGAAGGTATACAGCCATCAGGAATTTATAATATAATTTTATTGTAATTACATGTGTGTGTGTGTTGGGAAGGGAGTACACATATCCTGAAACATGGAATTCAGAGGACAAGTCTGTAGAGTTGGCTTTCTCCTTCCACGATTATGTGGCTTCTGGGAATTGAACTCAGGTGGCCATGTTTGTGTGGCAAGCCCTTTACTCTCTGAGCCATCTTGCTGGTCCCCTTCATAAGTTTAAAGTTGCATACTGAATGCAGTGACGTGGCTCAGGGTTATAATCCCAGCTCTTGGAAGGCCAGGTCACAAAACAAACACTTGACCCTTGGATCTGTCCCAGCTTCTTCTCTCTGTCTCTGTCTCTGTCTCTCTCTGATCTGCCTATCTCTGCAATGTGATACCAATCCTGGGTTTTACACAGGGGCTGGGGATCTTCTTGTGTCACACTGAGCTATCTCCCCAGCCCTATCCATGCCTCTACTTCACAGAAAGCCAAGCGCGGTGATGAATGTCATGTGTGTCGTTCCGGTGAGTGGCAGGCAGGCAGGAGGATGATGACTTCAGTCATCTATCTTCATCTATACCTCAAGTCTGAAGTCAGCCTGGATATATGAGACCCCATATTAAACCTCAAAATAGAAGAGGACGAGGAAGAAAGAAGAAGAGGAGGAGGAGGAGGAAGAGAAGGAAGGGGAGGAAGAGGAGGAGGAGGAAGCAAAAACAGCAGTAACAAAGGCCTTGTATGGTGGCACATGCCTTTCAACCAGCATTCAGGAGGCAGAGATAGGGCTTTCTGTGAGTTCAAGTCCAGCCAGAACTGCACAGTAAGACTGTCTAAAAGAAGGGAAGGAAGAGGAGGGGAAGAGAGGGAAGAGGAGGTGAGAGAAAAATAAAAAGGATAATTCAGGAGAAGTGGAGAGAAGATTGTGGACTGTTTTAGTGGCATGATAAAACATCATTGTTTGCAGTGTATTCACGCAGTATATGCCACCTTCCCATTAGCACTTAGTTACTTGGCTATCACACTATCTCAAATCATAGTTTCTATGCTAAGAAACCCTTATTTTAATTAGTTAATGGCTAATACTGGTAATTTAGAGATGCCTAGAAGAAATTAGTAAAATGTTTCCTTTAAGGAAAAAGGTGAAAATAGATCATATGCTGAGGTCTCTAATACCTAAGGAAAGGACACATCTGTCCGTGAAGTCATGAAGAAGAAACTGGTCTGGTGGTAGAGGCTTGTCATTAGAAGGCTGAGGCAGGAGAATCACAAGCTCAAAATACAAAGTAAAAAGATAAACTGAACATACCTGCAACCTCACGTTCAGGAGGCAGAGGCAGAGGGAGCAGGGGCTCGAGGACACGCCCAGTTCAGGGCTGCCGACCTGTCACACTACGTGAGGGAGGCCCTGTGCTGGGTGTGTGCTCTTAGTGCTTACACAGATGCCTTCAGTCTCCTCTCCAGTACAAAATGATGATGACAGTCGTCATCCTCGTCCTCATCATCATCTAGGCCCATGGCATACACCTTTAATCCCAGCACTCCTGAGGCAGGAGGATCTCTGTGAGTTCCAAGCCAGCCTGGTCTACGGAGTGAGTTCCAAGACACCAGGCTACACAGTGAAACCCTGTCTCATAAACAATCGTATAAACAAACAAGTAGACATTTAAGTAAATAAGACATATACAGGTTTCCATGCCACGCTCTGTCAGGTGTCCACAAGGAGTCTTGGG
Organism: Mastomys natalensis; assembly: GCA_021653895.1. Lineage (NCBI taxonomy): Eukaryota > Metazoa > Chordata > Mammalia > Rodentia > Muridae > Mastomys > Mastomys natalensis. Next base: position 866,825 of record JAJTUV010000695.1, read on the forward strand.
GACGTGTCCCTGATGGGTAAGGAGGACAACCGTTCATGTCACCACCATGTTCCTGACACTGTTCTCCTGGCTGTCTCATGTCAGGTAATGCTTAGTTAGTTGTTTGTGTCTAAATCAATTAAAGGATGGAAAGCTACGTTCCCCGACTCCCTCACCCTCAGAACTAAGTCACTGAGCGTGGGGAGATGACCCCACATGACCTGACCACAGGGGAACAGGGGACTCAGTCCCTCCTGCTGCTAGGTGACCTCCAGGCCTCTCCTGGGCCACCGTCATCCCTTACGCTGCCCCTGCACTGCCCTGAGCACCATGCACACATCTCGTTCCACGGCGCTGAGAAGGAGCATCAGTGGCAGGATTGATATGTGGCCATCTTTTATTATGTGCCAAGCACTGTGTTCTGTCTCAACTCATGTTCACAAGGAATCACATCTGCCTGGACCATACTCCACCCTTGGCCTCAAGCCCAGCTTTTGATATCCAACATGTCCCCAGCAGCTTGTGATGCGTCAGCATGGAACCCTTCACAGAGCAGGGCTGTGGGTGAAGCCAGGAAGAGCTCAAGGTTCACAGCAACTGTGGGGAGGCCGGGGAGCCTTGCATGGAATGAGAAAGCCAACAATGGTAGCTGATGTGTGGGGCTCAGGAAATGGCTATCGAGCCCCTGGTTAGAATCCCCCAGTGAGGGGAAGGGGTCATGGCTCAGTGCAGACCTAGTATGCAGAAGTCCCAGGGTCCTGTTCCTAATACCAAAAACAATTAGTTGCCAGTGGCTCTCAGAGGGTTAATGTGGGAACTAGGGGACACAAATGCCTACTTGTGTTGAGATGATAAAAAGAGATGTGTGAGGGGCTGGAGAGATCTCCGCCCATCAAGAACACTGGCTGTTCTTCCAAAGGGCATGGGTTCAATTCCCAGCCCTCCCATGACAGTTAGCACCTGTCTTTAACTCCAGTTCCAGGGCTTCTGACATCTTACACAGACATACATGCAGGCAAACATCATTGCATAGGAAATAAAAAATAAACAAGTTTAAAAAAATAACTCAAAAAATACTATTTAAAAAAAAGAAACATGGAAAGCAACACACAGCCCTCCATGATCCTCCTGTAGCTGCTCTCTCTAGACATTTGCTCTGCTTATAGTCTTAGGGCTAAGCATCTAGACACAGGCAGAAATGGCTACCCAGTGGACCTCGAGACAAGGTACATGCAGGGGTTAGAGGAGGGCCATCAAGGGAAGGGGGCTATGAGGGATAGAGACAGTACAGCAGGGCACTGTTACCTCTTGACTCCGTAGGCCATGTTGAGCAAATTGTCCAGCCTGTGGAGGCAGAAGCAGCTGTCAGAGTGGCCTGTGACCCACCCCCTGTGATGTGACAGCCAGTCCTCCCCACCCCCACAGCCTTCAGCAGGGCCCTGCCCCCCGCTGCCTGCTCCCAGCCCGGCTGGACACCGCCTGGCACGGAACCTCGCTCATTTGGGACTGCTTCTCAGTGTCCCTGCTGCCGCCAGGCTGCATGTCCTTGTCCTGCACTCACAGGAGGATGGGTAGCTTGGGCCATCCCAGGTCCACCAGTAGCTCCCATTGATCTCCCACTTGGGAGTGCCTGAGAATGAGTAGTGTGGATCCTGGGTTCAAGTCTTCTTTTGGGTTTGTACAGTTTCTATCTGGGGTGAAGAATTCTCAGTAAAATGGCCCAGCACAAGCCATTCTACTCGACTCCCATGCAGAGAATCTGATAATGGCCGGGACTCAATGAGAGGAAACGTTTGATGGTGGCATTATCCATGAGGAAGCTGAGGCACAGCTGGACCCATGTATGGTGGTGGGCAGGCAGAGATAGAGAAAAGAGAGAAAAAGAGAGAGAAGGAAAGAAAGAAACACACAGGCAAAGAGAGACAGAGACATGGAGAGAAAGAAACAGGCGCAGAGAGACCAAAAGAGAAGCAGAACCGGAGAGACAGACACACAGGCGCTTAAAAAGGCAGATGCACGCAGAGAAAGACAGAAGAGAAAGGACAAGACAGAGAGAGAGAGAAGAGAGAGAGAGAGAGAGAGAGAGAGAGAGAGAGAGAGAAGAGAGGAGGAGGAGGAGGAGGAGGAGGAGGAGGAGGAGGAGGAGGAGGAGGAGGAGGAAGAGGAGGAGGAGGAGGAGACACAGGGCACCCAGGCTGTTTTCTCAGAGTTTTTGCTTACTGTCTTGTTTTTTGTCAGTCTGACACAAACTAGGGTCATCTAGGAAGAGGAACCTCAATCAAGAAGACGCCTCATCAGATCGGCCTGTGGGCAAGTCTGGGGAGCATTTCCTTGATTGTTATGGGACGTCCCAGCCCACTGTGGGCTGTGCCGCCTCTGTGCAGCTGGGTCTGGGCTGAGCAAGGACAGACAGCGGGTCAGTAAGCAGTGTCCATGGTCTCTCTTCAGTCACCACCTCCAGGTTCCTGCCCTGATTGCCTCTCATAGTGGATTGTTTGATGAAAGAGGAAATAAACCTTTTTATCCTCATATTGCTTTCAGACATGGTGTTTTATCACAGCAATATAAACCATAACCAAGACATGGGGGTTGGCATGGGGATGAGGGAGACAGACAAACAGACAGACAGACAGACAGACAGACAGAAAGAAAGAAAGAAAGAAAGAAAGAAAGAAAGAAAGAAAGAAAGAAAAAAGCCACAGCTGGACCTCAGTTTGTTGCCAACTGTAGCAGCCAGCACACACTGCCCTATGTACTAGGCCATGTTCCTGATGGTAAGGTGTCCCTGGGTCCCCACTCTCTGCAGGGAGAACAGCTGCAGGCTTGGGGCCCGTGGCCTGGGGTGTGAGGACTGGCTCACCGGAAGCGCTGTGTCTGATGATGCAGGGGACCAGCGTAGCGCCTGGCAGACGACTGGTACAGGTGGGTGAGCAGGGCCTGGCCTGTCTTCTGGCTTGGGTTGTTTGCAAACTTCACCGTGATAGGCTCAGCAGCACCCAGTGGTTTCTGCCCATTCAGTCCCTTGATGGCCTCCTCTGCCTCAATCCTCTTGTCAAAGCGGATGAATCCCACACCCCGAGAGACACCTGCCAGGGGTGTGAGGGCATCAGTCTTGGGCACCCTGTACCTTCTCATGGCTCTCCCTCCCTGGCACACCCTCGTCCAGTGCACCCTCCCTTCCTGCATTCTGACCTGTGGCCTGGTCCAGCAGGATCCTGGAAGTGATGATCCGGCCATACTGGGAGAAGAGCTGCTCCATCTCCTTCTGGCTCATGGTCTTGGGGAGGCCACTGACATACAGGTTGGCATCCCGGATTGAGGCAGAACTGGGACGTGCATAGGACACCTGGGCGGGGGTCAGAGGACAGTGAGGGTTATAGAAACTGACAGTGGGGATGCATAGAAACTGGTAAGCCTCAGAAACGCATTCCCCGCCCCCCCCCCACACACATATACACACTAGTTCTCTTAACAAGTGGCCTAGGGCTGGAGCTGGGCTGAGTGAATGGGTGGCTTGTCTACTGACAGGCTGGCTCCATCCTCAGCACCACAGAAACAGGGTAATATGCACCTATCACCCCAGTGCCAGGCAGACAGAGGCAGGAGGATCAGAAATTAAAAGTCATCTTCTACTATACTGTTAAGTTCAAGTGTGGCCCAGGACACGTGTTACTCTGTTTCAAAGGGCAAAGCAGGAGCTTGGGGAGATGGCTCTACAGGAAACTCTGACAGCCTGGGTTTGTTCCCCAGAACCAATGGTGGAAAGAGAAAACAATGACTCCCAAAGGCCATCCTGACACCACACTGCTTACACACCACACTCTTACACACACACACACACACAAAAATAATATATGATTTTTTTTTTTTTTCGAGACAGGGTTTCTCTGTGTAGCCTGACTGTCCTAGAACTCACTCTGTAGACCAGGCTCGCCTCGAACTCAGAAATCCACCTGCCTCTGCCTCCCAAATGCTGGGATTAAAGGGTGTGTGCCAGCATGCCCCACTAATAATTTTTTTATCTTAAAAAAAAAAAAAAGCTAAATGTCCCTGTGCATACTGGGTGTCCCTGTGCACACTGGTGGGTGTCCCTGTGCACACTGGTGGGTGTCCCTGTGCACACTGGCATCCAGTGGTGACTTATGGGTCATGCACAGTTCTGGGTGAGAGAGTTTGTCTCAGGAAAAGGGAAAGTTTAGAGAGCCAGGAGGGTGTCGCACACCTTTAGTTCTGGCTCTGGAGAGGCAGAAGGCAAGTGGACTTCTGTGGGCATGAGACCAGCTTTGTTTATCTAGTGAGTTCCAGGACAGCCAGGGTGGTGTAGTTGAGACCTTGCCTCAAACACAAGAACACAACCCTAAACCAACAAGGAAAGTCTGGGTCGGCAAGAGCTGAGCAAGAAGAGGACCTTCCTGCAGAAGTAGATGACCCGTGTCTGCTCAAGACCTATGTGTGGCGGGAGGCTAGAATCGCAACGTTGTTTGCAACAGCTATAGACACAAGGTTGTATCTGTGGTGTGGGGCTGAGAGTCATATCTGAAGACCTGTGTAAGGCCAGGACAGCTTGGCCTACATCAAGACGTTGTCCAACATTTTAAGCTGTTGGTTTGAGACAAGAGTCTTGCTATGTAGACCAGGCTGGCCTCAAACTCACAGACCTGCCTGTTTCTGCTTCCTGAGTGCTGGGATTAAAACCGTGCGCCGCCAGTGCTCAGCTCAAAAATGTTAACTTTTTTTTTTTTTTCTTGGTTTTTCGAGACAGGGTTTCTCTGTGTAGTCCGGGCTGTCCTGGAACTCGCTCGGTAGACCAGGCTGGCCTCGAACTCAGAAATCCGCCTGCCTCTGCCTCCCAAGTGCTGGGATTAAAGGCGTGCGCCACCACCCCCGGCAAATGTTAACTTTTATAAAAAGTCTTATATTATTTTTGTCTTATGTGCATGAGTGCTTTGCCTTCAGGTATGCTTTTCACTGTGTTCATGCAGTACCCACAGGGGCCAGAAGAGGGCACTAGCTTCCCTGAAACTAGTTATAGACAGTTGTGACCTGCTCTGTGAGCGCTGGGAATTGAACCTGGGTTTCCTGCCAGAGCAGCCAGTGCTCTTAACTGCTAAGCCGTATCTCCAGCCCTGCCCCCACCCCCAAAATGAAATCAACTTTAAATTACATTTTAGTGTGTGCACATACCATGCTTAACTGTAGAGGTTAGAGAACAGCTTTGGAAGGCGGTTCTCCAGTCCCACCATATGGGTCTCAGGAATTGAACTCAGATTTCAAGTGAGGCAGTGGGCACCTCTCCTGAGCCCAAGTGCTTCTGTTGGTGTGTGTATATAGTTTGAGGACTGCCCTCTCCCTACCCTATCCAATTCTCAGTTTTGTTTTTTTACATTATTTCTAGCGTGTCTGTATGTGTATGCTATCCAAGGTCTATGTGTAGCAGTCACAGGACAACCTGAGGTGTCGCTTCTGCCCTTGTATCATGTGGATCCGTGTGATCAAATCAAGTCATCAGGTTGGGCAGCAAGCTCGAGTCAACCTACTGGATCCTCTCACTGGTCCCCGCTGACCTTATCTCAAGGTGATTTCTCTGGCTTGTGAGCTCTGTACGTTTCAATACAGCCATTCCATTTGTGCCATCACTAAAGCCACGTCTCACCAATCCCGCAGCTGCTCACAAGTCGGCCAGCTCAGACATTCACAGCACGAGACACTGGGAGTATTGTGAAGAGGGGAAAAGAAAAGTCTGTTTACAGAGTATTGTGGAACCCCAGCTCATTGTGTCTTTATCAATGTCCTGGAGACTCGGTGCAGGGGCCCCGCCCACAAGTGTCAATGGGGTGACCGGCTGTGGGGGTGGGAGGGTCCTGAGAGCCCCTCCCCCTCCTTTCTGCTGAAGTCTGCTTTCTGCTGCTTCTATTTAAACCTCTGAACCTGGGGTAGATAGGGACCATTGTTATGGTCTGGCGTTTGTTTGGGGAGGGGCATTGTGGGGCTGCATTGCTTCATTACAAGTAACTAATTAGGGGCTGCTGAGATGGCTCAGCAGCTAGTAAAGGGGCTTGCCACCAAGCCTGGTGACCTGAGTTTGATCTTTCAGACTCACACGGTGGAAGGAGAGAACTGACTCTAAAGCTGTCCTCTGGCTCCCCCCACCCCCTATCATATGTAATGTCATGAAATTGAAATTAAGAATAAAACCCAGAAAACTAGTTAGGACTCAGGCTGTCACTCAACTGGCAAGAGAAGTCATCTCCATCTTCCCCAGGAAGGCTAAGTGTGGTGACAGAGGCAGACTCCATCTAGAGGCTCCACTCTGGAGGTGGAGGCAGACATCCTCATGTGAGTTTCAGACCTGTTTGGTCTACACAGCATGCTCCAGGATGCCAGGGGAGAGCCCGTCTCAAAACAAAAATTCTTTTTACAAATAAATAAGTAATATTATAGCCCAGTGTTTGAGTTTTCTAACTCCACCATGGGACTGTGCAGGCTTTGTTTGTTGTTGTTGTTGAGACAGGGTTTCACTATATAACCCCCAGTGATCTGGAGCGCACCGTGTAGACAAGACCGACATCCATCTCAGAGATCCACCTGCTCTGTCTCCAGAGTGCTGGGATCAGAGTGTGGGCCACCACGCCTGGATTGGAATGCTGAGTTTTGGTCTCACTATGTAACCTGGAAGAAACGGCAACTTTGAGTGATGAAATTATGGGCAAGTGCCACCACACCCAACTAGGGGTGGCATCTTAGGTCTCAGGTCCTGTAAGGCACGGGGTGAATCTATCACCTCATGTCTGTATAGAGATGGGTACACAATCCCACAGAATGTGAGTGAGAGAGGACATTGCAAGTGTTGGCCCTCACTTCCCCACCTTGGCCTTGTTTGCTGCTGTGGACACCTGAACACCTGGCCTGTGGGCTTCCAGAGAGTTCTCTTGTTTCCATTTGCTGTCTCCCTGCAGGAGACTACAGATGCCCACAGCCCTGACCGTCTGTGCCTGAGTTCTGGGGATTTGAACTTAGGTCCACAGGCTTTTGCAGCAAGCACCTACACAGTTCCTCCAAAAAACGGAAACATTGCATCCTGCAGGGAAGCTCCTTAAGCAGGACGGTAAACAACCAAAAGAGCTTCAGGAAGTCCCTGAAACTGACCAGATTCACTAGGCCTCTTCTCAGGAGAGTAAGCAGTAAAAGCCAAGAGTCCCTCTGAGACTAGCAGTACAGCTGCAAAGACTCTAAGCCCAAGCTACAAAGGACTCTGAGGCCAGACTGGCTGCCTGGAAGAAGGAGAAACCAGCTGAGCTGTCTGGAAGAGGTTTAGAAGCCCAAGGCACAGGGAAAGGCCGCCGTCTACCCTGTTGGGCTCCCTGCAGGCTGTGCAGTGTGCTCCAGGCTCCCAGCTTTTGTGAGCTGCTGCTATGCTAAAGTAGTCTTTGGTGATGCACTGAGTCTTTTCTGCTCCTGTGACTCCTGTAGTAACCCCAATAAAAGGCATTGGCTCAACAAGCTGTACTATCACACTCTGGGCTGTTGTGGGGACCCTATGTGGAGTTAGTAGATGTGTGTATTGCATTGCCCTGGAAAAGTTTTGTCACATAATATATTTGTCTCCTGTCAGGGACTTGACAGAACCAGAGATGAGTGGTGGGGGGGCGGTGCATGGCCTGCAGCTGAGAAGGGCAACTGAGGAGGAAAGCCTTGGGAGCTGTCTTTTCCTGTGTGGTGTGTGGTAGTGTACCACTGCTGTGCCAAGACAGCAGTTGCGTGCCTCTTGCCATGGGTGGCAGACATGCCACCAAGGCTGAGCCATCGAAATGAGGGATGTCTGTGGGAGGAATCGCAGCATGGCAGTCTTTGCCTATGTGGTATGAGGTGGCGCCTGCTTGAAAAGGTGGGGCACTATGTAAAGACAGAGATGCCCTGAAAACAGTTGAAAGTTTAAAGATTTTGCAGTCTTTAAGATTAGTGCAGCAGAGGTGGCCTGGCCGCTGTGTGTAATCAGAAATGGTCCACAGGGAAGACGGTCCCCAAGCAGATTGTCTGTATAAAGGAACAACTACAACAAGAAAGGCAAGATGAGGCATCCTCTGGGTTAGCCTCGGATTCAGGAAGTAAGTCAGGTGAGGGAGAGGACGACAGGGGTGGTCAGAGCAACAGAAGACACCGTTCAAGGCTGACCCTTAGTATGGAAAATGGGGGGATTGTGACCCTACATACAGACCACCCTTTACAGAGTGACCAGGAGATAGTCTGAGGTGAGGGAGAACTCTTAAGCATGTAGTGAAGAGCCTGTGGCAGCCTGGTGTGGAGGCTGTGGGACTTGGGAGCAGATGGGATCCTGACTGCTGTGGAGGCAGAAAACTTGAGAAGTGTGACTTCCCGTCCCCCCTTCAGGCCAAGGCAGCAGGGACCCCAGAGAGTGAGCACAATCAGCCTTGAGGACTGGACTGGACCGGATCAGACTGGACCAGACTGGATCAGACCGGCTGATCAGCACCTCTAGGAGCAGGTGGTTATCTCCTCCTGAGGTCCCCATGAATGTCTGGGAATGGAGGGCAGTAGAGGGAAAAGGCACTCTTGTGGGTTCTAGGAATAAGGAAAGCTGTGTTTGAACTCCAGCTCACTGAGCCAGATAGACCCGTGTTCATGGAGGAGGAGTTAAGAAACAGTGGATCGGGCTGGCTTAGCGGTTAAGAGCACTGAAACACATAAAATAAAATCTTACACATTTATGTATAATTATGTATAATTTATGTATAATTATGTACTTATTTTAATAAGTAAATCTTAAAAAGCTAGAAAAGAAAAAGTGGATCTGGCAGGACCTTGAGGCTGATACGGAGTTTTAGTGGCTTCGCTGAGCCCTTTGGTGGGTAAGACCTTCATAAAGTAGGAAAGGGTTTGGCAGACCTCAGTGACTGAGACCTGCATATGAAGGAAAAGAACAGCCTGAAGATAGTTAAAGGATAAAGCAGGTCTGTTCCAGTTACTCCCTGACAAAGGTTGCCAGATTTGTGTCCAGCTACAGCTCCTAAAGAGACCTGATAGGAGCCAGACTGGGTGCCGAGGAGCCTGCTGAGCCCTTCCCAGAAGACCTGTGCTAGCGCAATACAGGGGAAGACGATCAAGCCTGTCCCAGGGCTGGTAATTATCCCCCAGACTAAGGAGGGTACATTTTCTCCAGCAAGGGTTATGTTAGAAGTGGAGGTGGTTTGCCTAGTCACAAACTCCCCGAACAGCCAGGTGTGTGAGTGGAGAGGCTACAGCCACAGTGCCATCCCAGGGCCTGTCTGACACCAGGAGCCAGCGGGAGCACAGGGGTGAAAGCAGGCCACATTCCCTTCCGTCCCTGAGTAGGTCTGCAGAGATCAGGTCAGACTCGCTGAGCTTATCAGGGGAGTAGAAATGTAGGGAGGCTCCAGGGAAGAGCTCCCAGATATGGAAAGGTAATGTCTCAGAGAGAATGACTGAGAGTTACAGGAGTTAATTAGGTTAGCGCCTCCTGCCCATCGTTTGTACCCAACCGTGATCTGTGGAGTGGCACCTGATACAAATGGATGGTGGGTCCGTGCTGTACTAGAGCTTGCTTACGTTTGACTTTAGTATCTTCTTAGTTGTGAGCCTCTGGCATCACCTGACACTTGATGAGCACAAGTAACAGCAGACTTTCAGAGAGCTTCCCCAAGGTCACCTTTGTAACCCACCGTTTGTTATGGGATGGTGGCTAGGGATGTCACTTGTCTTCTTGCCCAGTCTCTGAAAAAAGGTTTTATTAAACAAATGACATAAAGCTAACCTCCGAGTGTTTTGCAGATTTAGAAAACCATCATAGTCAGGTGCTGTTGCATACTTTTAATCCTGGCACTCAGGCGGCAGAGGCAAGAGGATCTCTGTGAGTTCAAGGGCAGCCTGGTCTATCAAGTGAGTTCCAGGACAGCCAGGGCTATACAGAGAAACCCTGTCTCGAAAAAACAAAACAAACAAACAAAAACAAAAACAACAAAAGCAACAACAAAAAAACCAAACAAACCAAACACTCGGAAAAAAAATTTAAAAAACTAAGAAGAAAAGTCAGAGCGACAGCCAGGGCTGGAGCTGGGTTCATTGAAAGGGGAAAAAAAAAAAGGGCACACTACTGGGTGAAAAAGAACACTTTTAGAGGCTATAAGTTTATTGAATGAAAACCCCAGTGCCAGGGGTGGGCTACCTTCCTGTGAGTTGTTGGCCAGGAAGCCCCCTGCCGCCCCACAAACCATAAAAAAACGATCGCTACTGCTTTTGGTTGTATTCCTGAACTGAAGGTCACACCCTCTTGCTGAGGTCAGCGCTTGTGCGCATGTGCGTACTTTGACAGCAGGATGCAGGAAAGTAAAGCAGAGACTGAATGGGAACTCCTGCCGCTGTCTGGCTTTGGTAGTGCCAGAAGGAGCCACACGCAGGCAGGTGGTGAAGAACTGCCACCAACATTCCCACACGGCTTGGACCATGCGTGCTCAAATACTGACAGCACCTCCTTGTGCCCGCTTGTGTGGCCCTGGCTTTGCCGTCCTGGGTGAGACCAACCAACAGCCTTCCAATTGGACTTAAAGCCCACTCCAAAAGAGAGTTCCTATCGGATACTAGAAGCCAGGGCAAACCCTGTGTCTGAGGAGGTCACAGGGTCCTATGGGGAAGCAACTTGAATGGTTTTCTACAACCTGTAGGTTGTGACCTCTTTGGGGGTTGAATATCAGATATTTACACTACGACTCACTGGCAAAGTTACAGTTATGAATTACAAGAAAATAATGATCTGGTTGGAGCTCACCACAACATGAAATGTATTAAAAAGTGTTAGGAAGGTTGAAAACCACCATTCTTGTCAAACTGCCTTCTAAGTCTGTGTTTACGCCCATGGATCACCTCCATCAGCCTCAACTCATAAAGGCTGGTGAGCTCCTGAGAACAAGTGACAGTTGCTCTGCCATGGTGGCCTATTTTTCAGCCACAGGTGGACATCTAGAGTCACCTAAACTATAGGTTCAGGGATCATTGAAGGAAAAAGGGACAGGAAGAATGTAAGACAGGGAGGAAGGAGTGGGGTACTGCCAAACAGTGAAACATCCCATCCTAGGCAAGAAGGTAAACAACTCAAAATAGTTTCAGGAAGTCCCTGAAACTGATCAAATTCACTAGGCCTCTTCCTGCCAGAGCAAGCAGTAAAAGCGGAGAGTCCCTGAGAGCCACAGAACAGAGCTGTAAAGAAGACTCAGATAAGCCAAGCAGTGTGCTCCAGGCTCCCATGCTGGGGTGGGCCTTGGTGATGCAGCTGTCTTTCAGTCATTTTTGCTCCTGTAAATACCCTCCCCCATATTCCTGTAAGGAACCCCAATAGAACTCATGGTTTGCCATGTTGGACTTTGGTGGTACTGTATTTTAGTCTGCCATGGGATCTCTATTGGGGATGAGTAGACGCGCCTGCTTCTTCTCCCCAGGGAAAGTTTCATCTTACAACACCTCAGCCATTACTTGGCCTGTTTTGTTCTTCAGGGTGTCTGAGGGTAGGCATAGGCTATGCTCTTCATTTACTCCACACCAGGATGGGACCTGGGGCGCCCAAATATCTGGAAACATTTTGGCACAGATCTGCTAGGGCACAATTTAGACCTGATCGACAAGGTCACTGGACACAAAGCCAGCCACTGCCCAGCTTTGGTGAGAAAACTAGCTCGAGGATGTCATTAAGTCACTGCCATGCTTGTAATATTGGTCCTCCAGAATTACAGTAAGAAAGCAATCAGTGCTACCCTGCACCAACCCTGCAGCACGCAGGGCCCACAAACCCAGCACAGGAGACACAGGCAACCACACCAAGCCACACAAATACCTCATTCCAACAGACATATCCCCTGGCACATCCTGGAAGCCACAACAGGAATTGTAGTGTCACATTAACATCAGGGTCTGCACACTCATAGTCACTTTGTCTGTTGTTGTTGCTCTTTGTCTTTTGATTTTGTTTTGTTTTGTTTTTTTTTTTTTTTTTTGTTTGTTTGTTTTTCGAGACAGGGTTTCTCTGGCTGTCCTGGAACTCACTCTGTAGACCAGGCTGGCCTTGAACTCAGAAATCCACCTGCCTCTGCCTCCCAAGTGCTGGATCAAAGGCGTGCGCCACCACTGCCCGGCTTGTTCTTCGTCTTTTGAGACAGGGTCTCATGTATCCCAGGCTGGCTTCAAACTTGCTATGAGACCAAAGGTGACCTCAAACTTCTGATGCTCTGGCTGCCGCTTCTAGAATGCTGGAATTGCAGGCTTGTGCCCACGGTTTGTGGTGCTAGAGAGCCAACCCAGAGCTGTGTGCAGGCTAGGTCAGTGTTACTTGCTGAAACTGAGCCCCAGTCCTCAAATCTTGTGTATGAGGATATGCACTTGTGTTGACCAGGGTTCAACCTTAGAGTCACCAGGGACTGCTCACCTTTGAGACGGAGTGAGTGCCAGGGGCTGCCCATCTGCTTCACCTTCAGTACTAACGTACAAGCCAAGCATGCCAAATCTTTTTTTTTTTTTTTTTTTTTGACAGGGTCTCATACAGCTCTGGCTGCCCTGGAGCTTGCTCTGTAGAGCAGGGTAGCTCCACCTCACAGAGATCTGCCTGCCTCTGCGTCCTAAATCCTGGGATTATGTGCCATTATGCCTGGCTTTAGACATCTGGTTTGTTGACTAGGGTTCTGGAAATCAAACTCAGGTCTTCAAAGCAATCCAAACAACTGAGTTCTCCCCCAGGCCCTACCCCCAGTCATTCATTTCTTCATTTCTGTGTTGCAGTTGGAACTCGGAGCTCTCCAGGCTGGGTAAGCATTTACCACTGAGCCACACTCCCTGCCCTGTACTGCCACCCATCCAACAACAGTCACTTGCATACACACTGTGTCCCACAACCAGGTCATGATCACTCTTATTTCAGGCACTCAGGTCCACCCTCTGTCCCCAGGGTTCTGGGTCAAGCTGACCCACAGAAAGGCCCATCCTGTGGTGCCATCTTCCTCTTCTCCTCACACTGGGGAGAGGAAAAGATTCCTATACTTCTGTTCCCATGATAAATTGGGGACCAGATGGGCACCCTCCGCCTGGCCTCCCCAGGGGTCCTGGAGCAGATTTGAAGGGAGGAGCCCAAACACCCCCAGGCCAAGTTAGAGAGGGGGGTTTCCATGGTGATCTCTCCCAAGGGAACTTGGGCTCACATGGTCCCAGCTGCAGCTGCTGCTGAGAAGGGAGGCCACGGGGGAGGGGCATGGCACAAAGGTGGGGGAGGGGCCATTCTAGCCTGCCCCCTCCCCAGTCCCTGATTAGATTCCAGATGGCAGAAGGGCCACATCCCCTTTTCCAGGACAAAGACAGGGCGGGGAGGGGGTCTGTCCATGGGGCCCTGGTCACTCTGTCCTACCTCCTGGGCCTGGCAGATTCCCTATCTTCCAAAGAAAGTGTGATATACTGTTAACAGTGTATTCTCCAGCCAGGGAATGGCTCAGCAGGTTAAAGCACTGGTGCCAACGTGACCATCTGATTTTGGTCCCTGGGACCCACATGGTGAAAGGAGAAAACCAGTTCTGACAAGTTTGCTCTAATCTCCACTCATATATTGGCACGTGTGACCATGCACACACATATTCAGAGTATTAAAAATATATAATAACCTCTCACACTGATGAATAAGGAGACAGCTCCGAGACATAAGGCCAGGCAACTAACAAGAAGGAGAGAGCTGAAGCTTCAGGAGCAGAGGGGATGATGGGAAAGACAGGGACAGCAGTGAGGGGCAGGTGTCACAGAGAGTGGGGACACTCACCTTGATGGTCTTGGTCTGCAGTTTGAGGCCATTGAGGGTATTGATGGCTTTGTCTGCATCATTGGGGTCAGAGTAGTTCACAAACCCATAGCCCAGGCTCTGCCCTGTGGGGGGTCAGAAGAGTGACTTCCCTCGTCTGCCCAGTGTCCCCAACAAACCCTGCCACTGGACAGCGTCCCACTCTTACTTTTCCTCCCGATGATAATGTGTTCCCAGAGAGCCACTTGGCTCCATTCATCTTGAGGTACCCCACCCAGGTCACACTCCCTCTCGGCTTCCCACCGGGGCCACACACAGAGAACCACACCTGTGATCTTATCCCGAACCAACTTGCAGGATTCGATGTCCCCAATGCTGCCAAAGAGACTCTTGAACTCGTCCTGTGTCATGTTCTGGGGTAGGTAGTTGACGATGAGGTTGGTCTTGCTGTCATCAGTGGCTCCATTTGTTCCAAGGAGTGGCCCGTTGGGCAGGGCCGGGCCGGCCGGCCCCCCCCAACCTGAGACTCCATGGCCCCCAGTATCTGCTGGAAAAAACAGGTCGTACCCGCTCACCGCCCAGTCCCCATCACTGGGCTAGCAGGAAAGACAGGTTAGCGATGGATTAGACATGTCTAATATGAATTTAATCAATGGAGGGGGTAATGGTTTCCACTAGGTTTTGTTTGCTTGTCTCTCTGATTGGAGGTGGTCTGGCTATGTAGCACAGGGTGGGCTTGAACTCACAAAGATCTACCTGCCTCTGCTTCCTAAGTTCCAGGATTATAGGCACGCTTGCCTGTATTTGTCTTCTTTTATTTTAATTATTTATGGGGCTGGAGAGACAGCTCAGTAGTAAAGGTGTTTTCGTGCAAGCCTAAAGACCCAAGTTCTGGCTCCATAACCCAAAAAGGGGGAAAGAGAGCTGACTTCTACATACAGTGTCCTGTGATCCCCCACAAGACCGTGATACAAATGTACCACACATGTACACAAAATAAATTAAAAGGTAATACATTTTCATTAATAAAATAAATGCTTTATAAGGCTAAGTATCTCACATGCTTATAATCCCAGTACTCAGGAGGCCTGGACTCAACAGTGAGACCTTGTCCCTTTTTTGGGGGGGAAGGGTTTTATGTAACCCAGGCTAGTCTCAAAAAATTGCTGTGTCACCAAGGTCAACTTTGAACTCCTGATTTTCCTGCCTGTCCTATCCAGGTGCTGGGATGTAGGAGTAATGCCACCAGACCTCAGACCTTGTCTCAAAACCTAACCAAAATATGGTATAAGGTCAGGGGATATGACTCAGTGGTGGGACTGTTGCTAAGATGGATGAGGAGTCTGCTCCTTAGCCCACAGACATTGTAAGCTGTGGTCTCGCTCGGCTGGAGTGTGTGTGCTGGGCCTAGTGTGGCTGGGTCGTAGGATCTTTAAGAAACGGGACCTAGTGGGAATAGTTAGGTCATTGGCAGGGAGCGTTTACCTTGGAAGGGAGTGATGTTCTTCAGGGACCCTGGCTAGTTCTCTCAAGAGCGGGAAGTTTGAGGTGGAGAATGAAGCTCAGCAGTTAAGAGAGTTTGAGTTATTGTGAATGACCAAACTCTGTCAGGTACCTCACAGCCACCGAACTCTAGCTTCAGGGGAAATCTAATGCCCTCTTCTGGCCTCCAGAGGTACTGCACTCTTATGTGCATACACATAAATTAAAAAATCTTAGAGAGAGGGAGGAGGGAGAGGGAGCAAGAAAAGAGGGAGAGAAGGGAAGAGAGGGGGAAGGGGAGGGGAAGAGGAGAGAGAGAGAGAGACTGAGACTAAGACTAGGCTCTTTCAGAGGAGGGAGCGCTGGGTGAGCTGGAACAGCATCTCTCTAACCTGCAAGCACCTTTAGATTTTGTGCAGAATAGACCATCACATGTGCCTGGCCCTTTTGAACTCAGCAGTTTCTTCTCCTTCTTTGCTTTCCTACCCTTCAGAGTAGGGGGTTAGCACATGCTCCCAGGGATGGCATGGTGGTCTCCTGGACCAGGGGAGAAACCCTTGTTTCTCCTTTCCCACCTCTCTGCCACACTGTGACCTAACGAGAAGCCTTCCAGAGGATGATCACGTAGGCTCACCTGCTTTTGAACTTTCAACCTCTAAAGCCAAGGTAATAGAATCTGTTTGTGTTGCCTGACACAGTAGCACACGTCTGTAATTCTAGTCCTGGGGAAGCTGAGCCAGGACTATTGCAGCAGCTTTGGGGCTAGCCTAGACTGCACGGTGAACCCTAACAGAAGCAAACATCCCAAACCTCTTTCTTTCTTTTAAAGTTTCTTCTTTCTTTTTTCTTTTTTCTTTTTTTTTTTTTTTGTTTGTTTTTTGTTTTTTTCAAGAGAGGGTTTCCCTGTGTACCCTGCCTGTCCTGGAACTCACTCTGTAGACCAGGCTGCCTCCGCCTCCCAAGTGCTGGAATTAAAGGCGTGTGCCACCACTGCCTGGTTCTTTTAAAGTTTTAAGAGTTTAAATTTGTTTGCTTGTTTATTGTATGGTATGTACTGTGTATGTGACACACATCTGGAGGTCAGAAGACAACTTGTGAGGAGAGTCTTTCTCTCTTCTCAACCCAGGTTGTCATGCTTGGCAGCAAGCACCTTTACCTGCTAAACCAACTCACAGTCCCTGTTTCCTTCCTTTCCTTCTTTCTTTCCTTCCTCCCTTCCTTTCTTCTTATCTTATTTTGTGCATTGGTGTTTTGCCTGCACATATATCTGGTGAGGGTGTCAGATCCCTTTGGAACTGGAGTTTCCGGTAGCTGTGAGCTGCCACGTGGGAACTGAAGCTGAGTCCTCTGGAAAAGCAGCCAGTGCTTGCTCTTAACTGTTGAGTCATCTCTCCAGTCCCTCTTTCCCTTCCCTTCCCTTCCCTTCCCTTCCCTTCCCTTCCCTTCCCTTCCCTCCTTCCCTTCCCTTCCCTCCTTCCCTTCCCTTCCCTTCCTTCCCTTCCCTTCCCTCTTTTTTTTTTTTCCAGACGTTTCTCTTCCTTAGCCTTGGCTTCCTGGAACTTCCACAGATCCTCCTGCTTCCCTTCCCACCTGGATTAAGGTGTCACCTCCAGCTGGCCTCCCTCTTTTCTTAATAAGTATTCATTCAGAACTTTTGTTACTGCCAGAGAAGTCGGCCGCTGCTTCATAATGAAACCAGCAAGTTCCTAAAAAATCAGCTCCGTGGACTTTTCAGAATATATAAAGGAACACTTCTCTTCACAAAAAGAAAAGCAGTCACAGCCTGTCTGGTGGGGCACACTTTTAATGCCAGCACTTAGGAGGTTAGCCTGGTCTATAATCAACTTCCAGGTTAACCAGAGCTACACAGTGAGACCCTGTTTTAAAGAGAATGAGAGAAGAATCAAACACTAGACATGTAACAATTTCAGTAGCGATAAAGCCACAGCCAAGCCCTTCTCTAATGTGATTTATTTTTGTTTTCTCACTAGAGGTAATTCCCATGTCGAGTGTGTCAGTATTATTCCTTCCTGCATAATTTTCCTACTCTTTGCTCCCACAATTTTCCCATGATTTTGGTTTGAATTTCTTTTCTTCTTTTTATAAAACATAAAACATCTACACAGAATAACATTTTATTTCTTAATTTCTAGACTATATCTGTCACTTTTTTGTGGAGCTGGGGTGCTCATTACAAGGGATCTTATTCCTGGTGTTAAAGAAATGCTTAAAACAAAAAGCTGTCTGGGGTGTGGCAGTGCACACCTTTTGTTTTGTTTTCTAGACAGGGTCTCTCCGTGTAGCCTGGCTGTCCCAAAACTCACTCTGTAGATCAGGCTGGCCTCAGATCACCGCCTGGCTTGGTGGTGACCTTTAATCCCAGCACTAGGAAGGCAGAGGTGGTGGATCTCTGTGAGTTCAGTGTCCTTCTGGATGCCAGGGGTACATAGTGAAACTCTGGCTCCAAAGGGAGAGAGGAGACAGCTGGGCATGATGGCATTTAAGTATGTGTATGTGTGATTCTAATACTTAAGAGACCAGGGCAGAAGGGCCCATGAATTCAAGGCCAATTGGAGCTACACAGTCAGACCGTGTATCCAAAAGCCCAAAATAGGAAGCTGGAGGGACGGATGGCTCAGGGGTTGAGAGTAGTGGTCGCTCTGCAGAGACCCCTGTCTAATCCCCAGCACCTGCTTCCAGCCATTTGCAACTGCGGCTCCAAGGAATCTGACACCCTCTTTGGCTTCTGTGGGCTCCCACACATTTGGGTGCACATAAACTCACACAAGTACACACACTTAAGTACAAAATACATAAATATTTTTAAAAGCCCCAAACAAAGAGACAAATAAATGTTTCCAATATTTCACAGATCCATAGTCAGTTTAGCTACAGATACTCTTCCCCAGGGACAGCAAGATGGCTCAGCAGATACATGTGCCTGGCGTCAAGCCTGGCAGCCTGAGTTCGATCCCTGCGGGACCCACATGGTGGAAAGAAAACCCATTCTTGACATTGTCTTCTTACCTCCACAGACACGCTGTGAACGCACATGCTCACACATGCAGTGAATAAATACTAAACGATGTTAAACTGGAGTTGAGAGATTTTTTTTTTTCCTAGATGAGCTTTACCCAGTTAAGGTTATAAGTTGGAGGTGGGTGTGGTGGTGGCACACACACACACACAGCCCCAAATCACTTGAGGGGCACAGCATAACCCTCCTCTAAGAGAGGGAGGGGGGAGAGAGAATATAAAATGGGCTAGCAGGATGTCTCAGTGGGTAAAGGCACTTGCCTCCGAAACCTGACAGCTTTGAGTTTGATCCCCAGGTCCAGTCCCACACTGGAAGGAGAGAATCAAGTTCTGAAGTTGTCCTACGACCCTCTTTCACTCTCTACCTACACACACCACACACACACACACACACACACACACACTAATACTAATAGTAATAGTAAGTTTGTTTTTTTTTTTTTTTTTTTTTTTTTTTTTTTTGGTTTTTCGAGACAGGGTTTCTCTGTGTAGCCGGCTGTCCTGGAACTCACTCTGTAGACCAGGCTCGAACTCAGAAATCCACCTGCCTCTGCCTCCCAAGTGCTGGATTAAAGGCGTGCGCCACCACTGCCCGGCATAATAGTAAGTTTTAAACAAAGAAAAGAAATATTTTCTGCTGGGGCTGGAGCTGTAACTCAGGAATAGTGTGCTTGTCTAATATGAGCAAGTCTTTGAGCCCTAGCAGTTAAAAACGAAGAAGGAATGTTTTTCCTAGATTTCCCCTTTCATCAAGGGCTTGAGCCTGAGTTCCCGTCCATGCTGGGTAAGAGCAGCACAGTTTTATTTCTCTGACCATTTTTTGTTCTTTTTGAGCCAATGCCTCTTATACTCCAAAGTAGCCCATGATGACCTTGAACTTCTGAACCTGAGTGTTGGGATTTGGGGCAGACACCACCATGGCACACTAGGCCAGCACTCTATCAATTGAGCTGGGTCCCAGCCTTCCCCCAGGTTCTGATATGGATCTTGTTAAGCTGGCTGGGTTGTCCTCAAACTTGCAAACTCCAAAACTCCTAAGTAGCTGGGATCAAAACTATGCTTTATAGTGCCTGTTCTGCCAAGTTTTTGAAGAATCATATTGCACTTTATTGAATCATTTTCTGTATCTAATGAAGTAGTTTTTGGGGGGAAGGTGGCTTTTTGAGACAGGGCTTTGCTATGTAGCCCTGAAAGGGATGGAGCTAACACATTTATTTTTATTCTGTTTAGATTTATTTTTATTCTTTTAAATTATGTGTTTGTGTGTGGGTGTGTGAGTGCAGATGCCAGCCGAGGTCAGAGATCCCCTGAGCTGGAGTTAGAGGCAGGTGTGAGACATGGGTGCTGGGAACTTGGGTTCCCTGCAAGAGCAGTAAGTGCTTTTCATTTCTAAGCCACCAGTCAGGCACCTCACCTCTCTGTGTGTCTGTCTGTCTTTTCCAGACAGGGTCTCTCTGTGTAACCCTGATTAGGGATCATTTTGTAACTCTGTGTAGACCAGGCTGGCCTCAAACTTACAGAGATCCATCTACCTCTGCTCCCAAGCAGTAGGATTAAAGGACGGTGGCAGGCAGGGCTTGGTATGTCTTTAACTCCAGCACTCATGAGGCAGAGGCAGCAGAAACCCTGAGTTCAAGGCCAGCCTGGTCTACAGGATCTTCAGGAAGAGCACCACTACAGCTCAAGGCCAGCTTGGGCTACAGTGAGCTATGCATCAAAAACCAGTGGAGGGTGGTGGCACATGCCTCTTACCACAGCACTAGGCAGCTGGAGGCAGGACGATCACAAGTTCAAGGTCCTTTTCAGCAGCATATACCAGTTCAAGGCTAGCCTGGACTTCAAGAGAGTATGTCTCAAAAAAAAATAAAATGAGCTGAGTGTGGTGGCGTGCACCTTTAATCCGAGCACCTAGGTGGCAGAGGCAAGCAGATCTCTGTGAGTTAAGAGGACAGCCTGGTCTACAGAGCAAGTTCTAGGCAAACAAAAACAAAACAGGACCAACAAGACACCTCAGAGCATCGGTCCCCAAAGGTCCTGTGAAATGGCATCAGGGCTTAGGCTGGTCCCAGATGGGCAAATCTGCAGCGATCCAGCCCCCTGGTGCCATCTATACTTGCTACTCACACTCATATGATCAGGTTATAGAGGAAACTGGAGATTCCTTTTTATTTCAGGCCAGGGCACCTACCATGGAGCCTGAAGACCTAAGTTCCATTCCTGGGATCTACATAGAGGAAGATCCAGCTGCTTCAAGCTCTTCTCTTAATTCCACATACATACTGTGGCAAGTACCTAGGTGTGCATGCAAACACTCCCCAACTCCCCTCACAGTCAATAGATAAAAATAGAAATGAAATAAGTTTGCCCAAGCACGTAATCCTAGTGATTGAGAAGCTGAGGCAGGAGTATGGGAAGTTTGACTCAAAGCCAGCATAGCAGACATATCAAGACCTTACCACTCCAAAAAAAGAAAAAACCCATGCTTAGCATGGTGGCACACATCTTTAACTCTAGAACGAGGCAGGCAGAAGCAAGTGAATCTCTGTGAGCTTGAAGCCAGCCTGGTCTACATGCCAAATTCCAGGCAAAACTACGAAATGAAACCACGTTTCCAAAAACACAGCCCATATCATGCAGCACAAAAATGCTGGCTGATGGACTGCAGAGCAGTTAGTAGTACTTGATTCAGTTCCACCAGACAGCTCATAACTGTATCCCCAGTTTAGTGTTTTCACTGCCTTTTTCTGGTCTCTGTACTACCACCAGGCACATATGTGTACATAAACATGCATACAGTCAAGACACACACACATGCTATAAATAAATCTTTGAAAACAAATGTTTGATGGGGCGGTGAGATGGCTCAGTGGGTAAAGGCCTTCGTCTTAGGACCAGAGTTTCACCTTGGCATGTGTAAAGGTGGATGGAGAGAACAGACCGTTGTCCTCTGACCTTCACAAGGTTCCGGTAGCACAGACACACCCATCACATCTGCATACACACTAATAAAATAATTTGCTTAATCCTTGTCAACCATACAGGACTGGCACTAGCTCACACTGCCCAGCTGTGCATTCTCAGATGCTGCCTAAAGTTTTTGAGACTCTCTCGTCCACACTGCCGAAGCTCAGATCACGGGTGCAGCAGCCTGGGAAAGAGTCTAGCGCCCCAGGTTAGGGCAGCTGGAAAGCATTGAGTGCAGTCAGCAGTCTCTGCTGTGGGCTCAGCTGTGGAAGTGTGAGCAGGTTTCTAAGGTTCTTAGCCTCTGCTTTACTCAGCAGTGTTATTTAGAACGGCCAGCCTCGGTGAGCACAGATTCCAATACAACTCACGAGGGCTGGCTCTCTCCTGTGCCTTGGTACAGAATTCAGGTTGCCAGGCTTGGTGGCAAGTACCTTTACTTGCTGAGCCTTCTCCTGGTCCCTGACCTTGAATTTCTAAGTCTCCTTCTCCATCCTCCACAAGCTGGGATTTACAGGCAAGCCTAGTTTGAATGGAGCAGAGAATCCATTCCAGGCTTTGTGATAGGCCAAGAAGCAGTCTCCCAACCTAACTGCTATCCTGCCCTTGTGGTGGCTCCTGAGTTCTTGGTTTAAAAGGTCTGGACCTGGAAGGGAGACGGGCAGCCCTTGGGATGTAAATAAATTAATGAATTAATTTTAAAAAGGGTCTTCTGTCAACCTCTCATGTAGCTGTTGTGATAGTTGTGCACCTAAGGCTCAGCTGCCTTTCTGTCTTCTAGAAAGGCTGACACAGGCTGGGTGTAGTTCAGTGGTAGGAGGCCTTGTCTCACATGTGCAAGGCCCTGGGCATCTGGACATAACAGGATGAAGGGATAGGAGTCATAGGGAGTCAACTCTGACCTCCAAGTCAGCAGAGAGGCTGCCTACTCGGATCCTTTCAGAGAAATACTAAGCCACCTCCAGTCTCTAAAGGAACATGTTCTGCATTGATTCAATCCTGGGCTTACTAGCAATGTCTGCCATGGGCATAGTTGTCAGACAGTGAACACTGCAAGGTCTGCAATCGGGTTCCCTGATAGTAATATTCTATCGCTAGCACGGCTGTGTTCTGAGAGCCTGCTATCCTGCTCTGTTTGTCTGACTGTTCTGTCCTTTAGTACCAGAAATTGAACCTGGGGCCTCACTCATTCCAGACAAACACCCACCACTGAGCCCTCTGCCCAGTTTTTTTCATGAGAAACTTCCAGAAATCCTCCTAACACTAAACATTATGAGCATCTTTTCTCCGCTGAACACACAGGGACTGGACCAGGTGAAAGGGCAGAGCAGAAACCCAGACCCATGGCTCATCAGATACAGTTGCTTGCCACCGAGGAGAGAGCCATATCCTGCAAGTTGTCTTCTGATCTTCACACATAAATAAACTAATTTAAAGGTGTAATAAAAGTTAAAAATAAAAATCTAGGATTAAAGAAAGAAAAGGCCAATAATAGTAAGGACAGCCAGCCATGGAGGCATAACTGCGGTAGAACACTAGCTTAGCATGTACAAAGCCCTGGGTCTGAGCCCAGCTCTACAAAAACAAATGAAAACCACCACAAAACAAAACAAAAATAGCAAACCAAGACTGCCATGCTAGCCATGTCTGTAACTCCCAGGACCTTGGAATCTAACGAATAATATCTGTCTTCCAAACAAAACTGAGTAAGAAGGTAAGCAAACATCCCAGGAGAGCAAAGTAGTACTGTGTCCTGCTGTTTGCTGGGCTCCGAGCACGGCCGTGTGTGGGGAGGAGACTAGGACTGAATATAAGATTGCACATGTGGGGCTCTCGTGAGACTCCACTTCCAGACTGAAGCTTCACATCCTAGTTTCTGGAGCCACAGCAGGCGTGTTGGGCACTGAGCATGTGGAGTTTGGATTTTTGTTTTATTCATTATGTAGCCCCGGCTGTCCTGGAACTCACAAAATAGACCAGGCTGGCCTTGAAGTAACAGAGATCCACCTGCCTCTGCCTCCCAAGTGCTGGGATTAAAGGCAATGTGCCACCACTGCCAGCTACATGTTTTTAGACTTTCAGTACTATACAGAAAAGTGGAGACCATTTGCTCCTTTCTTAGTAAGGAATTTAGTGTTTGCTCTGGAGCCTACACTGACAGGCCTGTGTGTGCATGTGTGTGTTCCTGCATCTGTGTGGAGATGTAAGGACAACTTTGGGTGTTGGTTCTTTCCTTCCATCTTGTGTGTTCCAGGGACGGAACTCAGGTTGGCCCAGTTGGTTGCATGCATCTGCTGAGCCATATGCCATCTTCCAGTCAGCAGGACACCTGACTTGACCCCAGAGTCTATGGAGTTACCTGGCAGCCATCCTGCCCACAACTTTCAGGACACTGGGGGGTACCAGGATGTGTTAGTCCCGAGGGGTTGGCTGCCCAGCCTGCTCCTCTCACCGCTTCTGTTGGAGCTTAGCTGGGCAGGGCCTGGTGTTCATTTCACAGCTAAACCAACTGAGCCGCCTAAGCCGATAATGGGGATCAGACTGGCAGAAGCCACACCCGTCCGTGCCCAGGCCCTCCGTAACTGTGCGGCCTGGGATGGAGGCACCGAAGCATCAGAGAAGGACCTTGAGGATTGGTCCAGGGCAGAAGAGAGGGGGTCGGAAAGGTGAGGCTGACTGAGGGACCTTCTTCCCCTCCCTCTCCTCCTGTGGGCCTGTGTCTCACTCTAGCTTTAAAGTCCCCCCCCCACTCTTTCTCTTTTCCGCTGCTCCCCCATGCACCCCCTCCCTGCACACTCCCTCTTTGTAACTGCCCTTACCCCCAATCACACAGAGCTGAGGTAATTTGTCAACAACACACCTAAAGCTACTTGCTCCTCAGACCCCCTTGGCCTCCAGCTGGGCCTCTGGCCTCCAGTCACAGTGACAGATGCCGGGATACTGGTGACAATAGGGCTTTGAGTGGCTATCTAAGCACTGCAAGTCAGGGCCACCACGTGGTGCAGACCGAGCCTCGTATTTCTGAGCCCTTTTCCTTCTACAAGGGCCCCCCACTGAATCCGTCATCCCCTCACCTCCTCCTGCTCTATCCTCAAGGCGTCTCTTCTTGAGTGTCCCCACCACCACCAGTGGAAATTCCAGGCCTCCAAGGGTCTCCAGGCCCTGCTGTAACCTCTGACCACACCCTCTTCTCCTTTGCGCATTCTTTTCAAACAGAACAACAGATGAGGGAAGTCTTGGAAGTGTATTGTTGTAGGGGTTCTGAGTGTCTCCAGGAGGCTACACTCCTGCTCTCAGACCTGGATGAGCACCTTGAGGCCTAGAGATGGTAAGGAAACAACCTGAGGTCCCACAGCAAGCTGAGCCCTTGGGAAGGCATGGGGAAGAGGTGGTCCTTTCTTAAAGCCTGGTGGCCTGGTGCCCAGGCCCAGGAGAGAGGAGACCCAAGATGGACTACTGAGCTTCCCGACCCCCACTGTGCAAACCACGACTTGAAAAAGAGGCCGGGAACAACACTAGGTGTTCAGAGACACACAGGAAGAGATCTCCGAAGAGCGGAAAAGGTAGTCTGGGCGCGGGGACCAGACAAAGGACGCTCGGCGGCGCGGGGAGCTAGTCGCTCAGGGAGGCGGGGGTGGAGCCAGGGTGCGGTGAGCACTGGCCAGCCCCGCCCCGGGACACGCCCGGGCTGCCGAGTGGAGGTCCGAGGGCTCGTTCGAGGCCAGGTCCTGGGGGCCTAGGGGCGGGGCCTGGATGGGCGTGGCACGACAGGGCGTGGCATGTCGGGCGGGGCCGTGAGTTCGGGAGCTGACCAGCTCCGAGGCTGCTGAAAGCAACCGTGCGCCGGCCAGGCGACCCGAGTTGCGGGCGCGTTCAAGGTCACCCCGCGGCCCGGAGCCCTGGCCGGGGGAGGGCGCGTGCAGGAGGCCCTATGGAGTGCTGCTGCAGCCCCGGACGCCCTCACCCGGAGGCAGCAGCCGGGGAACGGGGAGCCCCCTCCCACACTACCCCCCCACCGCGAGCCCCAAGGCCCCGCGCGAGGCTACGGCCCAGTGGAGAGACAAAGGGACCACGGCAGCAGCCGCCAGGCCTCAGGGCGCCCCCTCCTCTTCCCCTCCCCGCTTGCCGCAAGGTCGACGGGGCTCTAGGACGAAGATGCCCGCCTCTCGGGTGCGGCCGGGGCCTAGAGCACCACGATCCGACGCCACCCCGCCTCTCCATCCCCCCTTCCCTCAAAAAAGCTCTCAGAGAATGCCGTGTGGCGTTACCCGGACCAACAGTAGGCGATCGTGGCCCTCGTTCTCCTGGCGGCCTGTGGGTCTGGGCCTGGGATGCTGGAAGCATCCTCCGCCGCCCGTGGCCCCTCCCCCACAGCCTTCCAGTGAGGAGCCACAAGGACTACCGGGTGGCCGAGGGCACCCCGTACACAGCTTGGCTCGCCAAAGCCCCTTGGACTAGGCTCCACTCCTCAGAACTCCGGATGCGGCTCTGGCCACTCTCAGGCCCGAGGCGCGGTCCTACCCCCCCCACCCAGGCCTAGCTAGGCCTGGTCCTACCCCCCCCCCGCGTTTCCGTGGAGCCAGCCTCCGCCCCTCCCTCCCGTGTTCGTCTCGCGGCGACAAGGGAGTACCTACAGTGACCATTCTTGTGTGCCCGGCGGGCGCGGTCCGTATCGAGGGCGGCTCCGGGGGTCGTGCACTCCTAGGGGGGCGCCTGGTGCTCACGCCGGGGTCCCGCCCGGGCGTCTGCGGCTGCGGACGCTGCAGAGGCGGAGATGGAGGCGGCGGCGCCCTCGAAGGCCGGGAACTGACCCGAGCCTGGGGATGCGCGCTTCGACGGCCAGACCCCGGCGGCAGACCGATGGAGGGAGCGGGAGCGCAGTGAAGGGTGCCCGGAGCGCGGCCCCGCGGGGCCGAAGAAGTCGCTCTTCGTTCTTTCCGACTGAGATCTCGGCAACTCTGCCTTCTACGGCGGGCCCTTTTGTCCGGCCTGTCCCGTGCCGGGTGATGGGTCCTCTCCTCTCGCCCGCCCTCCCTCCCTCCCACCGGCCCGCGCTGCGCGCTCTGCGCTCTGGGTCGCACTGCCGCCGCCCCCAGCCCTTTATAGCGGCAGCTGCCAGCGCCGGCGTCGCTCATTGGCTGGGACAGCGGGTCCCCGCCTCCTCCCGGCTCCCGACGGCGCGGCAGGTGGAAGCGAGTGCGCGCGGGCCTGGACTCTGGGTGCCGAAAGAGAAAAGGATCTTGGCTCTCTCTTGCCTGCAGATTCTGAGTCCAGTCTTGACACCTTTTTTGAGTATTACTTTAGCTTTGCAGACAAATTGGGTTCCCCTCTTTAATCCAGCACCTAACTCTAAAGGGGTAAAAGCCAGCCAGCCTTCGGTGACCCAAACACAACCGGGGGTGGAGGGTGAGGGTGGAGGTGGGGGAGGGGCTGCGCTGGGAAGGAGCAAAGACCCAGACCTGTGCTGCTAGATCTGAGGTGAGTAGTTTTTGTCTCCACATGACCTCTGGTGATATTAGAAATAATACTAGGTGTGGTGAGCCAGGAAGGTCATTGGTAGTTTGAGTCTAGCATGGGCTACATAGCAAACTTCAAAGTGTTGTGTGCTGTTTAGGAGATCCTGTCTTTTTTTTTTTTTTTTTTTTTTAAGTAAAGAACAAAGAAAAAGAAAAACCAAACAAACAAAAAACCCAAACCAAACCAACCAATCAACCAACCAAAAAACAAAAGTAAGGTAAGCACAATGTAAGGTCAATTTTAGAAGCTAGTCAGGATGATTGAGAGTTCAAAGCCAGCCTGGGCTACATAAGATCCCTTCTCAAAAATAAAATAAAACGAAACAAAACAGAAAGCTGCAGGCGCTGGAAAGATAGCACAGCAGGAAAAGGTTCTTGCCACTCAGGCCTGGAAATCTGAGGGTTTTTGGTTTGTTTGTTTGTTTTGTTTTACTTTGTTCTTGAGACAAAGTTCCTCTGTGTAGCACTGGCTGTCCTGGAACTTTCTTATATTTTTGGTTGTGAGCCTAGCCTTTAACGGCTGAGCCATCTCTCCAGCCCATGGAACTTTCTTGATAGACCAGGGTGGCCTCCAACTCAGATATCCATCTGCTTCTTCCAAGTGTTGGAATGAAAGCTATGTATCACCATGCAAGGTGGCAATCTGAGTGTGGTCCCTGGAATCCATGTAAAGGTGGAAGGAGAAAGCCAGCTCCACACAATTGTCCTCTAACTTCCACACACTTGAGGTACACACACACACAAATAGTAATAACTTTTTTAAAAAATGGGCTGAGGATTGGTTCAGTTACTAGCACACATGAAACCCCAGGTTCGATCCCTAGCACCACATAAACTTTGTATGGTGCTGCTAGGCTGTAATTACAGCACTGGGGATGCTGAAGCAAAAGGGTCAGAAGTTCAAGGTCATTCTCAGCTATCTAGTGAGTTCCAGGTCAGCCTTAGCTACATAGACCTTGTAGCAAAAAGAACAGCAAAAACCAAACAAGAAGAGCAATAGAAAAAAGAAAGTAAGGAAAAGTGGCAGCGAGGAGTGATTGAGCATTTAGGGTGGTTTTACTTTATCATCCTTGGAAGGAAACTACACCGTGTTGGTTTTAAGTGTGCCAAGTACTCTAGAGTTCAGAATGTGGGCGCTGGCACCTTCGCTGTCAGGGGGACACCATGCTACTCCGAAGCATGTGAAGAGGTTTCTGCTAAAGATTTCTTACGATTGATCCCCATTAGAGCCAAACAGCTTAAGAGACCGTAAATAGGTCTCCAAACTTAGATAAACAGGACTCGGGAGTCGTACTGGTTAATGTTTGGCTTTCTGGGCGTGTGATTGGCTATCCTGTGAAAGCACGCCTTTTTTTTTTTTTTTTTTTTCTTTTCTTTTCTTTCTTTTTTAAGGAGATTGGAGTGACACTTCCTTTAATGTTTAGAACTTTCGCTGGTCGGGATGGGGGCTCACGCAAGGCTTCAGCACCACAGACAGCGGTCTGACGAGGCGGGAAAGCGCTGCTGGAAGCAACCAGAGTCACAATACCTAGCCTAACTTCATCTTTTTTTTAAAAAAAAAATTAACATTTTTGTGTGTGTGTGTGTGTGTGCTCGCGCGTGTGTGTGCGTGCATGCGTGCGCGCCATGGTGCATGTGTGCAGGTCAGAGGACATTTTCAGGATTTTGGTCTCTTCTTTCAACATGTGGCGCCTAGGAATTAAACTTAAGTAGCCAGTCTTGGGAGACAGACCCCTTCACCCTTGAGCTGCCTCGGCAGCCCTATTCTTATTCTTGTACGCCCCTTCAGGATCCGGTTTGTTCAGAGTGCGAATCAGCCTGATATAACCAATCAGAAATTGCTCTCGAGAGGCCCAATTGCGAAGAAGCTCTGGAGATTGAGCCAATGAGAGGGCGTACACGTTGGAGAGGGCGGGCTAATCACAGTGACCCACACAGTAGGGGCGATGGCAAAGCAGGTTCCTGAGTGGCTTCTCCGGGTTTTGTAGGGCAACTCGGCTGCCGAAGCAAGACCTCTCCCAAACGGTAACTCACCCTTGCCCCCGGGTTCCCTTGGCTGGCAGTCTCTGCCGCCAGGTTACTCCTGGGGGCAAAGGCCCCACCGTGGTTTCCATGGAAACTGCCTGCTCCCATTGCCTGAGTGAGAGAAGGGCTCTTGGAGAGCTTAGACCAGCCCCGATAAATCTGTATCAGGTTGATGTACCCCCGAGTCCCAAGTGGGAATTGGGTCTTGTTGCCATTCCATCGGGACCAATCTGCGTGTGGCGCCGCAGGGCTCTCAAGGGCACGTGCTAGAGCTCGCGGCTGTGCTCCCCTGGGTCACGTGGCAGCAACTATCCGGAATAGACAAATGGCTCGCGCACCACCTGGTGGTGGCATCTACTTTTCCACGAGTCTCCCTGCACGCAGTGGGTCTAAGGCAATTGTTATTCCACGGTGTCCTGTTCCAGAAACACATGGAGCCCTTCCATACAGGGATGGATTTTCTGTCATTCAGGCTCAAGAGCACTCCTTCCCTAACCCAGTCCATTACTCTTAGTTTTTGCCTGGTGCTTGTCTACATCGTAGTTTCCAAATGTTTAACAGTTTAGCTCCTCCCACAATTCTCTGGGCCAGGAGTAAATATTCTCTGAGGCATGGGAGTGTGGGCATCAGGATTCTAGTCCCCACCCTATGGGAGCAGAGGCTGACAGGAAAGGTCCTAGTGTGTTATCCAAGAGCAGCCACCCCCAACCTAGCCTGGGTCAGGAAGGGAGCAGGTTAATTGGTCACAAATGAATGCCCAGTGCCACAATTATCCAAGCTTAGGTAGGGGAAGGGCAACTCCTTTTTCACTTTAATCTCATTCTGCGCTCTTGACACGTTCAGCAGTGCAGTCCCATGTGCCAGCTCCATGGGTGGGACGGGACGGGACACCTGCCCAGGGAACAGTGGGAAACGCCTCCTTCCGGCCTGCGGTTGGGGCAACCCCAGGGGCTGTCTAGGGCTCTGACAGGTCTGGACATACTGTCCAAGAGTACAAATAAATAGAGGCTGAGGTCTACAGGCACGGGCATGTCAGATAGGTTTGTGGTCCGGGTGGCTTTTGAGCGTGTGGAACTTGACACTGTCCAGCTTCTCGAAGCGCTTCCCACAGCGATCGCAAGTGAAGTTGTACTGCACCTCAGCTGTGTGCTTCTTCATGTGCCAGTTGAGCGAAGCACGCTGCCGGCACTGATACCCGCAAATCTCGCACCTGTGTGGCAGGAGAGAGGCCCAAGGGCAGGTCACCGCAGGCTGAGGCTCCCCTGCAACCCGCTCAGGTCACCTCCCGAGCGGGGGATACTCACTGCAGGGGCGTCTCCCCAGTGTGTGTGCGCCGGTGCACCTCCAGATGGTTCTTCCTCTTGAAAGACTTGCCGCAGGTCTCACACGTGAACTCTCGGACGCCTGCAGGTGGCAGCGGCCTCAGGACCCTGCCCAGTAGAGGTGGCTACAAGGAGCAAGCTCCCCCACCCCAGACCCTGAGAGCTGACATCTACTAGTAACAGCAGGTAGGAAGAGGGCTTCCGACACAAGGTGTCAACTGCCAAGCTAAAATGAGCTCGCATATGACCCGCGCTGGGATTCAGGACAACTGCACATGAAAACCAGTGCTGGGTACAGGTGTGAATGTGGGATTTCACGGTATAGCCCGGGCCTCCTGAATGCTGGAATTTACACATGTGCACTACACCTGGCCTATGGGGCCTAGCTGGCAGGGCCTGACCTGAATGGATGATCATGTGGCGTCGCAGGTGGTTGGATAAATAAAACTTCTTGCCACAGCCAGGATGAGGGCACACTTTGGTCTTCCCTTTTCGGTGCACAAGGTTGACGTGGTTCTAGGGGTGAGAGGGGCAGGAGTGGGTGCCATGGGACCACCTGGGGGGCTATTGAAAGTCGGGAGACATGCAGTTAGCCAGGACATAAGCCACAGCCAGCCTAGACTGGAAGGTGTAAGAGGCATCCTAGTGTCCAGCTTGGACAAGAGCATTGGGGTCAGCTTTTCCAGTCCTGGCTCTTATTTCCAATTAGCCTTGGTAGGCTCCTGCTGCTAACCCAATATGCATGAGGAGACTGAGGCTCTAGGGCACAATGCTCGGCTGATGCCTCTCAGGTGCTGCTCTGCCCCTGAGGATTTGAGTCAAAGGTTTTGTTTTTTCTTTTCTTTTTTCTTTCATTTTTTAACCCATGAGAACAGCCTAAGTACTTAAAACACGCTCAGCAAGTTCTTACTGGTGCTGCCTTCTGTGTGAAGAGATGAGGAAATGGGGTTTCCTTATCTCCCACTCTGCCCCTCAGGTAAACTATCCATATTATAGAATGTGAGCTTTGGGGAAAGTTCTAATTGTATAAGGATCCGGGGCTCCCATGCATGGCTAGTGCCTGGGACTGGGGCAGTCCTGGGCAACACTAAGAGCATGGTCTGGGAGGTGCTGGTCAGACCAGGTTGGCTATCCTGTGTCTGCAGAGATGGCGTCAAGGAAGTCACAAGTCAAGCAAGGCCAGCGGTGACAAAATGGGCTCACGGAGGCAGGCCCCACACCACTAACTACCAGTAGAGCCCTCTATGCAGCCAAAGGCCCAGGCCAGCTGGACCCAACAACGGGCCTGCCTGGGGAGCGGCCTCACCTGGAAGCTGCTGAGAGCCACATACACCTGGCTGCAGCCCTCGTACGGACAGTGGAACATCTCCAGCAGGCCGTCAGCATCCATCACCCGTGACCGCTTGCTCCGCCGTCTCCTGGAGAGAAGGGGCCTGTGGCATCAGGGTGCCAGTCCTCAGTGGGCTATAAGCCTGCAGCTGTTCCTTGCCCTTGGTCCCACCCATCCACCCTAGCACCCACTTCTCAGGCTCCTTGGGAATCTCGTAGATGATGGCTGACATTTCACTGCTGTCCAACTCCTCTCCATCCACTGCCTCTGCCTCTGCCTCTGTATTCTCAGGCACTGTGGCTGCCAGCTCTGCCAGCTCTGGAGCCACTGAATCCTCTTTCTCCTCCTTGAGCATATACAGGTCCTCCTTCTCTACGGGGTGACATGGGGCGGTGTCTGTGGGGATAAGGCTGTCAAGGAGCTCACTTCGAGGGCTACTCCTTCCCCTTTGCCACCCTTCCCAACCCCTGCCAGAGGCCACAGTGGCAACCCCAGACCTTTCTTGGTCTCAATGCTGGCTATGGAGGTGGTGTCCATGGTGCTGTGCTGGGTGCCCTCAGGCTCCGTCTGTGTATAGGCTGCCACACCCTCCATCATGGCACAGGACACCTCCTCACCCAGGCTGCTGCTGGGAGTGCCACTGCCAGCAGCTACATTGAGGTGGATGCCCTCGGCTGTGAGAGTATCATAGCCAGGGCCAGCAATGATGATCACCTGGGAGCCAGGCACCATGCCTGACACTGGGCAGCTGGCCACTACCTCACCCAGTGCCTCCTGGGGCATGTTCTCAAAGAGGGTGCCAGGGCCAGTGCCCACTTGCATGGGGACTGGCCACACACACCACCGTCTCCAGGGCCTCAGGCCCACCGCCTGCAGGGTTTTGGCACAGAGGGGTGCCCTGCTCAGCCAGGCTCTCCACGTGGTGGACGTCAAAGGGAATATGAACTCCTTCCTGAGTGATAAGCCCACTGCTGCCTGTGGGGCTGGTGGGGGTGAGAGCTGCAGCAGCAGCTGAGGCTTTGGCCGACTGGGTCTCAGGAGGCTCCTCCGAGTCAGAGCTGGAGCTAGAGCTGGATGAGTCAGAGCTGCCAGCCACCAGGCCATTGGCCACTGCAGACAGAACAAAGGAGACAGTTACTAGCTGGTGGGTCAGCTTAAAGTGCTTCTTTTATAAATAGAAGGATCTGAGTTCCATCTCTAGAACACATGTTAAAATATCATACATGGGGACTGAAAAGACTGATTAAGAGCATTTACTACTCTTTGAGATGAGCAGGGTTCAGTTCCGAGCACTCATATG
Organism: Mastomys natalensis; assembly: GCA_021653895.1. Taxonomy (NCBI): domain Eukaryota; kingdom Metazoa; phylum Chordata; class Mammalia; order Rodentia; family Muridae; genus Mastomys; species Mastomys natalensis. Next base: position 899,574 of record JAJTUV010000695.1, read on the forward strand.
GTGGCTCAATCTAGTCTGTAACTCCAGTTGAAGGGGACTTGACACCCTTTTCTAGCCTCTATGAGTACTGCATCCATGTGATGTACATGCAGACTGAACACTCATAAAATAAAATAAATCTTTAAATTTCTGTGTGTCAACTGGTGAGATGGCTTGGTGACTATGCAAGTCTTGCTACCTGATTTGGTTCCTGGAACCCAGATGTGGTGATCTGAGTGGTAAAGGTTCCCATAGGCTCAGGCATTTGAACACCTGGTCCGCAGTTGGTGTCACTGTTTGGATAAGTTTAAGTTGTACAGTCTTGCTGAAGGAAGTATGTCAATAGGGGCAGGATTTGATGTTACACAGCCTCATTTGTCTTCAATTTGCTCTCTGCTTATGTTGTATTTGGAGTTTATGAAAGCTCTTCGCTTCATGCTCTGGCTGCCATGCCTGCTGCTTGCTGCCATGCTCTCCCACCAGATATACTCTAATCTTTCTGCAACCATAAGTCAGAATCAACTCTTTCTTCCCTAAGTCCCTTTTGGTCATGGTGTATTATCTCAGTAACAAAATAGTAACTAATCAGCTGAGCTGGTGGTGGCACATGCCTTTAATCCCAGCACTCGGAAGCAGAGGAAGACGGATCTCTCTGAGTTTGAGGCTAGCCTGGTCTACAGAATGAGTTCCAGAGACAGCCAGGGCTACACAGAGAAATCTTGTCTTGAAAAAACAAAACATCAAGAAAAAAAAGAAAAAGTAACTAACACACCACATATGTGGAGAGAAGAATCAACTCCACAAAGTTGTCCTTTGACCTCCACATACGCTCTGTGGCATGCATGCCCCCTAGTGTCTTCCCCCAGCTATACACATGCTACATACACAATTTAGAAATGTCAGGTCATGCTTAGTGGTACACATGTGTGAGTCCCCACCCCAGCACTGGTGAGCTCAGCCAGGGAGAAGCCTATCTCAAAGGAGGTACATGGACATGTTTGAGAATGACATTAAAGGTTATCCACGGGCTTCCACCCCTACTCATGAAAACATGAGGAGTCCTGGAGATGGAATCTGTGTCACCAGAAACTAAGTACTGTGACTTTCAAGGCCAACTTGAAAGGGACTTTTCAAGGTCCCTTTAGGTCCCTGTACCACCTGATTTGGCTGGCTGTACTCAATCACCACACAGTTTCTCTTATAGGCCCTTACCTTGCTCATTCCTGGCCTCTCTGGCTTATTACTGTTTTGAGACAGGGTCCCATTATGTATCCCTTGCTGCCCTGAAACTCATATGTACACCAGGGTGGCCTCGAACTCAAGAGATCCACACGTGCCTCTGCTTCCCAAGTGCTGGGATCAAAAGCACTCACCACCACGCCAAGTAGGCATCAGCCCTCTCTGACTCTCCTAGGTTCACGTCACATGCTGTCATTTTCAATTAGTTCTATAGGACTCAGAAAGATAATCTGCCTGGAGTGAGCCTCTAATTCAGTAAATCAAGGGCTCTGTCAAAAGACTTTCCATTTCTGATACCTGTGGAAAGTCCTGGGCTACACGGTGTCTGTCTGTCTAGGTACCAGTTGGAAATTCCCATGATGCTGCTTTTGGTGTCATGACTTGTTGGGATGATTCATGGAACTCTAGAAAGTTCTCCCTTCAGTCTGCTTCTGCTCATAGCTTAATTATGGAGTTATAACTTATCATTGGTCAGAAGAGAGCAGCAATGGAGTCACAAGCCTAGATCCTGATGATGGACTCCAGCGCCGGCACCTCTCCGAGACAGCCTCAGTCTCAGCACCACCAAGTGCCGCCCGCAGAGCTGCCTGCTCACTGACTGAGAGGCTGGTTTGCAGGGGCCAGAGGTGGACATCTGTATTCCTTAATCTCTGTCCCTTATTATTTTTATTTCTCAAATGTATTTATTTGCAGGTAGGGGGCACTGTGATGTGCACATGTGGAAGTCAGAGGAAAACTTGCATGATTTGGCTCTTTCCTGCCATCATGGAGGTCCTGAGGACAAAACTCAGGCCATCTGACTTGGCAACAAGCACCTTTATGCACTGAGCTATCTCACTGTGGGTGCTGGGGACCCACATCATGTCTTCATGCTTGTATAGTAAGCACTTTAGAGCCATCTCCCCAGCCTCAGAACAGCTCTCATGACCAGATGTTTGACCCCCCACCAATGGGTGGGTGTTAAGTTTACATCTTCCCTAGACTGCTTGATCTTTTAGGTGATTTGTCCCCATCCAGCAGCTATGTAGGTGTCTGACCCAGAATCAGCTAACTGTCATAGATTCAGGGTATTCCAAAGAGCTCCTTGTTCAAGTGGCTCCTTATGAAGCACAAAATACACTACTACTGGGCTGCAGAGATGGCCCAGCTTAGGGCTAAAGAGCACTTCTGATCCTCCAGAGGTCCCAAGTTCCATTCCCAGGAAGCCCACAATAGCAACTAACTCCAGCTCTAGGAGATCCAATGTCCTATGATGTTCTCTTCTGTCCACCCCCTCGGGTGCGTGCGTGTGTGCATGCGAGAGCGAGCATGCACTCGTGCACACACACGCACACGTGTGCATACATGCACGCATGCACAAACACACAGAAGACAAACACGCACACACAAACACATGCATGTACAAATACATAATGCACTCACAGAAATACACACACATTACACACACATGCATGCACATACACAGAAACCTGCAAACGCATGAACACACACACAATACATACAAACTGATAAAGTAAAAATAAATCAAGAAACTACTCATTGTGTGACTAGTTTACAACAAACAAAAACTCCTACACACATGAAATTGTAAGGATTTTAGAACTCTGTTCAGAGGGGATTGGTTCTAGAATTCCAAGCTGACATCCAAAGTCTTAGGAGATCAGTTTTGGGCTGAAGAGATGGCTCAGTGGTTGAGAACACTGGCAGCTTTTGCAGAGGACCAGAGCGCAGTTCCCAGCATCCACATGGCAGCTCCTAATTTGCTGTAACTCCAGTTCCAGGGGATCTGAGACATTCTTTTGGCCTTTACAAGACACCCATGTGGTGTACAATGCATGCAGGCAAACACTTATACATATGTATATATATATATATTATACATATATATTTAGACAAGGTTTTTCTAGGTAGCCCCAGCTGTTTTGAAGTCACTCCATAGACTAGGTTAGCCTTGAACTTGCAGAGATTCACCTGCATCTGCCTCCCAAGTACAGGGATCAAAGGTGTGTATCACCATGCCCAACCTACATAATCTTTTAAATGTAGTATTTGCAGGGCTGTGGCTGCAGCTCTGGTAGTAGAGCGGTTGCCTAGCACACATGAGGTTCTGGGTTCCATCCCTAGCACTGTATACACTGGAGTGGTGCTGGAATTCCAGCACTGGGTTTAGTGAGACTGGAGGATTGGGAGTACAAGGTTATTCTTGGCTATATAATGAGTTCAAGGTCAGCCTAGAATACATGAGAACCTGTCTCAAAAAATAAGCAGGGAAGCTTGTCGTGGTGGTGCATGGGAAGCAGAGGCAGGCGGATCTCTGTGAGTTCAAGGCCACCCTGGTCTACATAGTGAGTTCCAGGCCAGTCAGGGCTACACAGAGAAACCCTGTCTCAGAGTGGGGAAAAATGCTACCAGGCTGAGGATCTGAGTTTGATTCCCAGGACCCCCATTAAGTTGTCCTGTGATGTGTACTGACACCCACGACAGTGCTGTGCCACCCATACTCCCCCAACAAATAAATGTAATAAAAAATTAAACAGACTGTAAACCCTCATATAACTTATACACACTCCCCCATTTGCCTTAAATCATTCATAATACCTGATATGATACAAACTACTCTTTCAATACTCTACTGTTTCAGAAGCAAATAAACAAAAACAAACAGAACGAAGTAAGGACTAAGCATCTCAAGAAACCAGAAAGAAAAAGAAACCAGTAAGAAAAGAGGCCCACACTGTCCTGTGTGTGGACCTATGGCATGCATGCTGCCCTTTCCCTATGTCCAGTCCTTGGGTGGCTGAATCTGTATGCAGACAGAAGCACTGCATAGAGAACCTCTGGGCCTAGAGTACAGGCTGTATCTATTTTCCATATGTGTGTTTATGTATCTGCATTTGTATGCACATATATACAGATATATAAGGAGGTCAGAAACCAACTTGGAGTACCTTCCTCAATCACTCTCTACCTACCTTATTTATTTTTATTTTTGAATCAGGGTTTCAGTAGGTAGTATATTGGCTGGCCCAGAACTTACTATGGCCCAGAACTTACCAAGATGGCCTTGAACTCACAGAGATTCACCTGCCTCTGCCTCTCCAGTGCCATACTGAAGATATCTGACATCATGTCTATTTCTAACTTATTTTTGTAGACAGAGTCTCTCTTTCAATATGGAGCTTACCATTGTGGTTATTAGCCTGGCTGGTCAGTGAGCCCCAGGAGTCTCCTGTCTCCATCTTCCATTGCTAGGATTACAGGAGTGACCTTTCTGATATATGTGCTGGGGACTGAAGTCATGTTCTCATGCTTGCACAGCAAGTACCTTACCAACTCAGCCATGTCCCTAGCTCCGGATCTGGATCTATTTTTATGACAATAGAGACTGAACCAATGTCCTGGTGACTCTAGGCATTCATGAGAAGCGGGGTCTCCCTAGTGAGCCCCAAGTTCTTGGCACCACACCCTTTGCTGCCCCCATCTCAGAATCCACTCAGCAACACGGGGGTCCTCTTCACTAGATGTTCTTCCAACAGAGCCAATGCTGCTCTGCTCACAGGTGGCCCTGTCTCACAGGTGGCAGTTCTGTCCTTCCTGTGACTCAAGCCAACATTCTAGGGCTTTCCTTGACTTTCTCTCTCACACCCACTTCCAATCTGTCAGCAAAACCTGTTGGGACTGCATCCAAAGTCCATCCACCCACAGTCCAACTGTCTCTCCTCAATCCCTACAGATGCTGGTCACAGCCTCAGCATTCCTGCAACAGGGGCAGCTTGGTCCCCTAGCTCCCAAGAACCTACTCATCGCTTCCTGTAAGAAACAGGCTGGCTGCTCCCAACCCAGCTTTTTCCTGTCCACCCTGCTGTTCTGCTGCCATCTCCCATGCCCTGCAACAAGTAGATTCCACCCAGCACTGGTTCCAGCCAATAGAGCAGCAGATAGTTTCCCTTGGACCAAGCTTTCATCTCCCTGTCCCTACCATCTAGCCAAGCAGGCCCAGGAGGAGGCTAGAGTCACAGGACAAACAGGACCTGAGCCCCCAGGTACCGAGGACAAGGACATTAGCATTGTTAGGTTTGTGAGAAACAAGAACATCATGCAATAGTAAGAACTGTGATGTAGCCAGGGGGATGGCTCTAAGGGTAAATGACAATCTGAGTTCCATCCAGGAGAACAATATGGTGCAATGCGAGAAGTGACTCCTGCAAGTTGTCCTCTGACCTCTACATACATGCTGTGACATGCTCATCCACATATCTACACTCACACACACAGTGTCTTAAAAAGTATAAGGCTGCCGAGTGTGGAGGTGCACACCTTTGATTTTAGCACTCAAGAGGCAGAGGTGGGCAAATCTCTCAGTTCAAGGCTAGCCTGGTCTACAGGGCTAGTTCCAGGACAACTAGGGCTACATAGAGAAACTCAGTCTCGAAAAACCAAAACCAAAACACAAACGTAAAAAAGTCCTAATGTGTGCCACTTTGGGGCCAGGGCATCTTTCTGTAAGTATCCTGAAGGCATTCAGTGTACCTCTGCAGCCCATGCTACACGTCCCACGTTATCTCCCTGCCTCCTCCTGTCTTCATTTCCTCTCTAGGTCTCTTACTCCAGGGACATTAGACAAGTTTTGGCCTCGGGTCTCTGAACCTGCAATCCCAGCTACCAGAACCTTCTCTCTGGCATTGGTTGGGGCTGTCAGCTCACTGAGTTTCACCGGTCACCTGTCTCACACAGGCCCTCTCCCAGAGTATTTGATGCTGTACTGATTATTCTGTTTACTCCCTGCTTCTGCTCTAGAACAGAAATGCCCAAAAGGGGCCAGAGAGACGGCTCAGTAGCCAAGAGCATGGACTGCTATTGCAGAGGTTCTGAGTTCAGTCTCAACACTCATGTCAGGAAGCTCACCACCTGTAATACTAGATACAGGGAATCTCATGCCTAGTTTCCTTGGGCATGTGCATACACGCACGCACACAGTAAGACAAGAGGCCCTGACACGTCAATCAGGTATCTGCTACCAAAATACTAAAATCCACAAAGAGACTGAGGGATGGGAACCATGAATGATTGGGACTTTGATTATACCTATAACACAACTGGGGCATGTTGTCTGGTACCCTGAGTTCCAAGGCTCCAGAGCCTGGGTTGGTACCTACTTGCAGTTGTGTGCATGGCCTGCCTTCACAGCACCACTCTGGGCTCTAGAATCATTTGCCTGCCAGCCGAATTGATGCTGGAGCTATTTACTAAGAAAACAGACCTAAAGAGTAGATGGGGTCCTGGGTTTGTTTATTTGTTTGCTTCTTAGTAGCCCTTGGGGCATGGCTGTGACTTGGCTAAATGCCCACCAAAGACTCATGTTTTAAAGACACAGTCTCTGAACTGACACCATTAGAAGGTGATGGAGCCTTCAACAGGTAGGTTGAGCCTGAGGACTCAGTCACAAGTGTGCTGTGAAGGAAACTGTGGTACCTCTGCCCGTTCTAGCTTTCTATGGTGGAGGCTGTGGCAAGTGGCTCTTTTCTGCAGGTACTCCACTGCTGCGATCCCTGAGCACCAGGTTCCAACAGTGCCAGAGCTAGACAAATCTTCCCTTCCTAAGTGGGCTGTCTCAGCCACTCATAGTGACAGAGCTAACTCACATAGGCATGGAGACACCACCTGACTCAGGGGCCACAGAGTTGTTGGGAAGAGGAACAGGCCTTCTTGACACCTATAACTTCTCAGTTCCCAGTGATTCCCTGAAGGATATGTAATCACAACAGGCCTGAGGGTGCCAGTCTGAAAGACTGAGGCAGAAAGATGCTAGCTCATAGCCAGCATGGGCAACTTGGTGCCCCATATTCAGCTTCCAAAAAGCCCAAGGAAAGCATGCTTGCCTAGCATTGTAAGGCTCTAGGTTCTGTCCCAAGCACCAACCAAGAAAACATCTATGTGCTTCTGGACTTCATTCACAGGTCCAGTAGAAAGTTCTTGGGCATTGCTGCCCCAGGTATGGGCCAAGGTAGGGAGAGGTGCTTGCGGAAGAGGCCAGGATAGGAGCAAAGACACTTCCTTACTCCTTCCTGGGCAGACATGCCTAATGGATCACAGGGCTCATTCTCAAAAGCCCAATTATGGAGGTCAATATACCAGTTCCAATCCTTCTGAGCTTCTTCAAGAGCTGTATGGCAGGACAGATGACAGAGTTATGGGGAGGAGTCAGATGGCCCAGGACAGGGCCTCCAGTGAGACACACTGAGGAGGAGTGGCAGGCTGAGGAGGGCAGGGTGCTAACCAAAAAGCACGGGATACCTACCCTCTGGAGACTGGCCGAGGCCCAGTGGGGTGGCTGTGGTGTGGGCCCATCAGGAGTATTTCTCACCCCAGTGTCCCCTCAGCCAGCTGGGATGCCACCTGCTTGGTGATGCCTGCCAGCACAGACTTAGCCCTGATGACTAACTCCACCCTCAGGCCTGCCATAGCACTTGGCAACTGGCCTATAGGCCTTGTCAGCCATGCCAAGTCCTGAGGTAGCATGCAGCAGCCTCACTGCCCACACCAGGGTGTACTTGAGCCTTCCTGAGAGTCCCTCTCAGCCTCAGTGGGCAGCTAGCCTAGTGTGACTTGTGTGGGACAGAGGAGGGAGGGGATAAAGTGTGACAGACTCAGGAGGCAGGGGTGGTGGTGTGGAGACAGGGACAACAGTGGGAAACAGAAGATCAGGGATAGGAAAGAAGCTTGAGCTCTGCCCAGGCCTGTAATCCTAGTTGCTTGAGATGCTGAAGCAGGAGGATTTCAAGTTCAAATTTAAGGTTCACTTGAGCTAGAGAGTTCAAGGGCAGCTTGGGTGACTTAGTGAGACAATATCTCAAAAGTAAAAGTAAAAAGGCTGAAAGGGGCTGGAAAGACAGCTCAGAGGTTAAGAGCATTGACTGCTCTTCTAGAGGACCAGAGTTCAGTTCCCAGCATCCACATGGTGACTCACAACCATCTGTAACTCCAGTGCCAAGGAATACAACAGTTCTTCTAGCTCCAAAAGCACTGTGGTACACAGACATATGCAAACACCACCCTAAAATAAAAAACGAGAAAGGGCTGAAAAGGGGTCGGGCTGAGGACTTGTGGCCAAGTGGTAGAGCTGTGCCTGAATCTGCTCAGTGCCGGTTAGCCTGGCATGCACTCTGTGACCCCAGGACTTGGTAGGCTGGGATTACAAAAAGGGCTGTCCTAAAACTAAAGGGCCAGCCTGAGTCATGAGAAAAGAAATAGTGGCTGAGCATGGTGGTTGACACCTTATACCTCCAGCACTCAGGAGGCAGAAACAGGCAGATCAGTGTCAATCTGAAGCCAGCATGGTCTAAAATAGGAAGTTCCAGGCCAGCCGGGGCTACATAATGGGACCCTGTCCCAAAAACAAATGCAAAACACCAAACCAAAACAAAAAACTCAAAACCCACAAAGCATAAAATGTTTAAAGGAAGCCAGTCGATAGCACAGCTGAAGAGAACGAAGGGGAGCAGGAAGAGAAGGCTGGGAAGGACAGCGGGCGCGAAGCTGAAAAGCTGGAGGAAATTTAGAAAGGTCACTAGTACCCACGAGGACAAAATTCTGCTCAGCCTGGCAGGGACTCAAAGGCTGCAAGCCTTGCAAGGGCTTGTCCAGGCCACTGTCCTAAAGCCACTAGTGCCACAGCCCTGGCTGACCCACAGGGAAGTGTGCAGAGGCCCATGCCTGCTACCCCTATGCTGCCCCGTGCCTGGTCCTGCACACCCACCTTTGTCACTGTCAGGCTCTGAGTCACTGAGGGGCTTCAGTGGGGAGTGTAGGTCCTGGAAGTAGCGGTGCCCAGCTTCGCACTGCCACACAGCCGTTGTGTAAAGGCCAAAGGTCGGGTCAAGCTCAGCCAGGTGTGGCTCATATGGGCAGCGGTGTTTGTGGTCCTCATACCAGATTACCACGTTCTTCAGGCAGTTCACATTGCGCCGCCGCCCTGTGGACACAGAGCCCCAGGTAGATGTGAGGTCAGTGTATTCCACTCCCCCTGGGGCCAACAATTCCCAGTTTGAGACAGCCTTGTGAATCCCATGCCCACTTTGCAGAAGAGGAAACTGAGGTATGGAGAGGTGATACAACCTAGAGATAACTAGGAGCTGGAGATAGCCAGAAACTGTCCTTGGCCGAGTGAGTCATACAGCTAATGGAGCCTGGCACAGGCAAGGGCTCAATAATTGTTGGCTGCTTCTTTTCTTTCCTTTTTTCTAATAGGGCCTTATTATGTAACACAAGATAGCTTTGAACTCACAGAAATCTGCCTGCTTCTGTCTAGCCAGTGCCGGGAGTAAAGTGTGCCATTACTCAGCTTTTAGCTGTTTCTTTGGAATTCAAGACATACACCACCACACTCAGCTGTTTCTAAATAAAAATGTTCATCCTGCCACCGCTGGGCAGTGGTGGCACACACCTTTAATTCCAGCACTCGAGAGGCAGAGATAGGCAGATCTCTGTGAGTTCGAGGCCAGCCTGATCTATAGAGCTAGTTCCAAGACAGCCTAGATTACACAAAGAAACCCTGTCTCGAAAAACTAAAAACAAAGAAAAAACAACCCAAAACCAAGCTAAAATGTTCCTTGCACACAGACCTGGAAGGTCTTCCTGGTGCCTTTCCTCTGCCTTCTACAGCCACAAGGGGGTGCACAGAGAGCAGGGCATGTTCTCTCTCAGCTTAAGTCAGTGGCTACCAGCTCAAAGGGGATGGAGAGAAAGAAGCAAGTGCCAAGGTGGCTAGCAAGGCCATATGGCACTGCCAGGTCCCATGCCCTCCCTTCCATCTCCCTCTAGCCACATGGCCTAGCTGTCCTTCAAATGAGCTAGACATGATCCTGCCACAGCCTTTGCACAAGCTATGCCATTCCTCCAGGTTCCTTCACTCAGAAATCTTCCCCCTAGTACACTCTTCTCAGAGTCAGTCTAGACAACTTTGGTTTGTTTTAGCAGCACAAAGAGGCTGCCCGTGGCATCTGTTTAGACGCATCTTGTCTGTCTTCCCCAGTAGAGTGCCAGCCCCACAAGGGCAGAAACCTAGATCAGTGTTGCTTCTTTGGGGCTGTCTAGGGCAAGAGTTTCCAGACATGGTAAGGGTGCTGGAGGGTGGGCATGGCAGAACCAGACTGCCTGCATTTAGATCTTGGCTTTGCTACAATCTGGCCGGGCAGCTCTAAGTGAGTAGCCAGGGGCAAACCAGAATTCTACATCTGGGGACTGCCAGAGAGGCCGTGGGGAGCAAAGGAGCCATGAAGGCCCTGAGGAAGGCTGAGGCCTATCACAGTATGATGGGATGGGACTGTCCTCCACCTGTAGGGCTGGAAGGGAGAGAGGGTCAAAAGAGGTGCCTGGGCTGCAGGAGTGAGCCCAGGGTGTCCACCCTAGTGAGAACCATGTCAGTGACATGGACTTCCACAGGCTCCATTGGCAGCCTGGCACTCCTAACCCTCTGGGGCTGCACAGTCAAAGCTGGGAATGGGAATGTTTAGGCACGTCTGTAATCCGGAGACAGGGCGATTTTGAGTTTTGAGGGCAGCCTTGGTTACACAGCAAAACCAGCCAGAAAAACAAAGTAGGCAGTCAAGATGGTTGACTGAGTAAGGGTGCTTGCTATCAAACTGGCCCACCCAGGTTAGATATTCAGAACCTGTGTGGTAGAAAGCAGGGACCAACTCCCACAAGTTGTTCTCTGATTCCCACACCTGTGATGTACACACACATGCGTGTACACACACAAATAAAAGGATAAATGCACGTGAAAACAACTTTTTAAGCTGGGGAGCTGGGGACATGGCCTAGTCCCAGAGCTCCTACTTCCTCTGCACGGAGCCCTGGGCTGCATCATAGCAGCGTGTGAGCTGCACTGGTGGTGCACACCCGCCAGTCTGAGCCTAGTGTTGTGGAATACAGGTCAGCCTCTGCTGTAGGATGAGTTTGAGGCCAATGAGCTACATGAGACCTTCGCATCAAAAAAGAGGCAGAGCAGGGCTCACTGCCACCAGCTGGTTCTCTCTTGGACCACCCTGATGGGCATGATGGAGACCCAAAACCCAAGGATTTGGCAAGGCACTGAGGTCATTGTGAGTGGGGGCCACTTTAGATTCATGACACACTGCCTTGAGCAGGAAGGGTAGGGACTGGTGTCTCTCTTCCGACAGTGTAGCAAAGGGACAGGGATGGCGACTGGCCAATTCCAGGCCGTGCTCTGCATGCTCCCACCCCTCCCCACGCTGGGCTCCACTTACTTTTCTTCCGCTTTGGCTTTTTGGGGACTTGCTCCCAAGGCTTCCTGTAACACAGAGAGGTGGTAAGGGTGAACGAGGGCCTAGGTGGGTCCAAGTCCCAGCCTGGTAGAAAGCGACAGCAGTTTATCTGCTCTGGGGTGCATTTCTGTTGTGCTGCTCCCTTCCGGCAGTCTTTGGCTTGGGCCCTGAATGGAGGTCTCAGAGAGCACTGGCACTCAGAAGGTCCCAGGTAGACGGGATGTGGGACAGTGGGAGGAAGGCTGAGAGGGCATCATGATTCCTACCCTGTTAGACACATGCCCTGGATACAGAGTCAGCCTCGGTATCTACAGATTCCATCAACAATCATTAGAAACGTTAGTCGGGAGTGGTGGTGCACACCTGTCTCCCCAGCATTCAGAAGGCAGAGGTGTGGGGGGATCATGAATGGAGACCAGTCTGGACTATACCAAGAAAAGGCCAGCTTAGGTTATATAGGAAAGCCCTGTTTCAAAAAAGCAAAATAAAGAAAAAAATAATATGAAGAAAATATTGGAGCACATATCTAGCATGCACAAAGCCCAGGTTTCCTTCTCCTGAACCACATAAGTCCTACGGTAGCTCATCCTATAAGCCCAGCACTCAAGAGGCAAAGCAGGAGGATTGCCGCAAGTTCCTCTTTCCTGGACTCCCAGTACTGTTACTACTCACGCTTCAATGTAAGAGTTTGATTTTTTACAAAGAACGTGTTACATTTGTTTTTTGTAGGGTAAGGAAGGACCATGCTTGTGTATGGAGGGCTGAAGATGACCTGCAGGAGGAGTTTTCTCCCTATACCATGTGTCCTGGGGATCTACTAAGGTCACGAGGCTTGGAAGCAAACACCTTCCTCTGAAGAGCTGGGATTACAAACATGCAATGAATCTTGAGCTTCATGAGTGATAGGCAAGCTACTGATGGAGCCATATACTCAACTAGTAGGGGTGTGTGCGCATATGTGTGCGTGTGTGTGTGCACGTGTACGAGCTTTTCATGCATTAGACACTCCACCACTAAGTTATATCCCTTGCTCCTGGCTGGTTACTACCCCTCAGAATCAAAATCAAAGTATTTTTGGTTTTTTGTTTTTGTTTTGAGACCCTAGTCTCTCTGTGTAGCCCTTGGCTATCCTGGAAATCAATATATATATAAGGCCGGCCTCAAACTCAAAGAGCTCTATTCGCATCTGTCTCCAAAGTGCTGGAATTAAAGGCATGTGCCACTATGCCTGGATAACTTTTAAAAAATGATTTTACTACTTCATGTGCATAAGTTTTTACTTGCATTCGTGTCTCTGCACCTGCCTGGTGCCCATGGAGGTCAGAAGAGGGCACTGGATCCCTTGGAACTGGAGTTACAGATGGTTGTGAACCACAATGCCAGTGACCGGAACCAAACCCAGGTCCTCTGAAAGAGCAACAGGTGCTCTTAACTACTGAGCCAACCTCGAGGGCCTAGAGTCAACTCTTAAAGAAACATTCGTCCAGATGAGTGCAAGCAAGACAGAACGGGATAGCCTGAAGCCTTACTATGGGCCACATCCTTTCTGAGCTCTCTATTTTCATTCTAGATTTTGTTTGAGACAGAGTATCCTTCTGTAGCCCTGGCTGCAAGCCAAACAGTAACATCAAATCCAGTGTTCACAACATGCAGCAATTGGCTGGAGGCTGGGGCATCAGCTGGAGATCCAAGTTGAGCTTTTCTTCCATGGCTGAGCTTCCAGCTTCTCTTTCCACTGTGGATATCTGCATTATGGGACAACAGGGGTAACCTCTGTGGGAATGCTCCACCTTCTTGCTGTTCTTAAGGGCACAGGGTTTTTACCCTGGGCATTTCTGCTGTTCTCTTCTCTTCCTGTCACAGAGTAAGAGGGCCCAACCCTACCCCAGACAAAGGGTACTGGAGGACACTGAGACAAACATACTTGAGTCCCAAATAGGAGGGGGCATTCATACTTTCAGAGCCAGCTTCTCAGTATGAGCAAGCAGCACATGACAATTTACCAATACTCTGACAACTACAGTGTGGTGAAACATTTATGATCTTAGTCTGATCCCTAGAATGCACATATAGGAGAGGACTAGCTCTGCAAAGCTATCCTCTCACCTCCACATGTAGGCCTACATACATCACACACATACAAATACACAATAATAAAATCTTAAAAGAGCCCTCATGTCAAGCCTGGCACATGCTTTTAGTCCCAGCACTCAGGATGCACACAAGTAGCCCTGACATGAGAGTTGAAACAGAGGTGGCTGGGTTAAGACGCTTTCTTGTACAGGATTGGGGTTTGATTCCCACAACCTACACGGTAGTTCACAATGGTGGTTTCAGGGGATCCGACACCCTTGTTTGACCTCTGCAGGCCGTAGGCATGCACGTGGTACACATATATACATGAAGGCAAGGCACTCATACACAGAAAATCAAGAGTGCCCAGCACCTTTGGAGGTTTACAACTGAGTGACAGCCCCAAGCCAGGCCAGTGGAGGCGGGGTCGACTCCTCAGACGGGCCAGTCAGAGCTTCTGAAGGCGGGCAGAGGGGTGGGGCACAGGCTTGTATTGGGTAGTCAATGGGTCGGAGGCAGAGCCGCGAGGAGGCGCGTGAGGGGTCTGGGCTGCCAAAGCCTGAGACCGAGGCCCGCCGGGATGCCCGGGGGCGGGGCCTCGCGCTCTGGGGGCGGGGCCCCGCTCTCCTCGTCCCTCCCTCCGGCTTCTTCGCTCCCTCCCTCACCCGGCCCCGCGCCCCCTTACCCGTGGCGGCCACTACGCTGGCCACGCTCCAGCGAAATGAGGTAGGCGGCGAGTTTGGCGTCGCTCCAGCCGCTGCGGCGTCTCAGGTCCACCCAGGGGCCGTGCGCCTCGCCCAGGTACACGCGCCGCACGTCGTACTTCTTCCGGGACTCGAGCCGCCTTCGTGCCCGGTCCGACTCGGTGAGCCGCGGCCGGCCCCGAGCCTTTCTGCCTGCCGCGCCTTCCTCTGCCGCCGCCTCCCCGCTTGCGCCCGCCTCTGCCTCCGCCCCGGGCTCTGGAGCCCGCTCCGCCATCCCCCCCTCCCTGGTTACCGGCCTCCCCCGTTGTTAGGAGCCTCGACCGGAAGTGGCGCGCCTAGTCTGCGCCGCCGGGAGATTTCTCACAGGGTCTTCTCTGCCCGCGGCGCCAAACGGGGACAACTAGCCAAAGCTGCGCATGCGCATCGTCCGTTGGGCTCGGGCCTTGGAAGTGCGCTCTGTTTACAGTCAGTTATTTGGGAGGTAGAGGCAGCTGGGTCCTGAAACTCAGGTTATCCTTGCTTCTCTCTTGAATTCTAGGGCAGTGTGGTTAAAGATTTTTTTCAAAAGGGCTGGAGAAATGGCTCAGTAGTTAAGGGCACTCACACTGCTTTTTCAGAGGACCTGGGTTCAAATTCCAGCACTCAGATGGCAGCTCAGAACTGTCTGTAACTCCAAGATCTGCCATTCTCACATAGACATACACACATGCAAAACACCAATGCACATAAAATAAAGGTAAATACATTTAAAAGATGTTTTTAAAGGCCAGCAAGATGGCTCTGCAGGGAAAACTTGACAATCTGAGTTGCATTCCCAGATTCACAGGGTTGAATGCCCGAACAGACTCCAGCAAATGGTCTTCTGACCTCCACACATCCCTCCCATACCATAAATACATAAATGGAATTTTTAAAAAGATATATTTTTAAAAAGGAGGGTCCTGAGGTGGTAAAGCCAGAAGAGCCCATGCCTAACATCTGAAGGGAAGCCACAGGGCCAGGGAGGAGGTTTTGATTTTTTTTATTTTCTCCATATTATTTCATACTAGTCCAGTCTTTTCTCATGCCAGCTCTGACTCAACTTTGACCCTGCTGCTTCTGTGCCTGAATGGCCTCATCATCTTCCTCAGGACCCTTGGGAGGACTGTGGTGAGGAGACTGTCCCTCCAGCCTTGAAGTTGTCAGGAGCTCCCCTGTGGACCTGGCCAGGCGGAATACCACTGGGATCTGTGCCAGGGTTGGGTTGGTCTCCTGCAAGCCTTGGATCCACTTGACCAGTGTTGCCTGGTCATGGGCACCAGCCATGCACATGGCGAAGACAGGGCCTTCTGTCACTGTTAGGAGAGGAATTTGTGCTCTCACCACCTTGAGGTGCTCTGACCGCCTGTCATGAGCACCTCCAGGAGTTCACACACAGCCCCCTTTGCCACATAATGTTCTACATTTCCCCTGGGCCATGCCACCTGCTTTTTCAGACACTACCAAGAAACTACGTTTGACCCCTAACTTAGAGGCCACCATGTGCCTCCCTTAACTCCCCCAAATATAACTTGACTGTTCCCTACTGACCTGAGGCTTGTATCTATTCTGGTCACATCACTAGTCAGTATATAACACTCCGTAAAAGATATTACAAGGGGGAGAGGGAGTAGCCAAGGCGAGGTACCCTGGGGGCACATGACCCCTCATTGTGTGGAGAGTAGAGAAATGGCTACCACACAGGATGTACGGTGTTGAGACCTGCTTTTACCTTCATCCACGTCAAACTCATAGTTGTCCCAAGCACTCCTTGAGTATTCCAGGTCCAGCTTCGCTGGGTAGTACAGGTTCCACTCTTCTGGGATTTCCTCTACTGTCTGCCTCAGGCAAAAAACCAGGCAGGATTAAAGGCCAGAACACAAACCCTGGTCCCTCAGCTGAGCCTTCAGGACAGTGCCAGCCCCACACCCAACACGGAATCTGTAGTAATGGCTAATCTGGAAGTCACTGTGTAGCCCAGGCTGGCCTTAAACTCAAGAGCTCTGCCTGCCTTTGTCTTATGATTACTGCTATTTATGTCTTTTAAAAAACCATTTCTGCATACCCTGTGTAACTCAGGACAAATTGTAGGAGTCAGATCTCTCCTTCCACCACACGGGTTCTAGGGGTAAAGCTCAGGTGCTGAGGCTTGGCAGTGACTCACCTCTTCCTCAGGAGGCGGCAGGTCAGCTCTTAGGATGTGATAATAGATGCACTTGTTACGAAGCCAGAGAGGGAAGGGGCCCTCAACAAAAACAGGCCTGCATGGGTTGTGGCGGGCCAGGGCAGCTTGCTGATCTGGGCTCTGGATTCCTGGTGGAGAGATGAGAACCTGTTGGTGCCTTAGTGGCAAAAGGCCCAGAAGTTCATTTAGTGGGCTCAGAGGATCCAGCAGAAACTGGGACAGACTGGGGCCTTACCTACAATGTAAGGTTGTGTGGGATCTTCCATGCCTGTTGAGTCATTCGGCAAAGACATCTGCAAGGAAGAGCAGGGCTGTGACTCCCCAACCTCTACAGGGGAGCCTGAGAGCAAAGGGAAGGGGGTGCTTCCTGAGCAATTGCACCACATCACTAGAAGTAGCCCTTCTCTCCTTCCTTGTAGCCAGCTTGGCCAGAGTACCAACACTGAGTTTACCCTGAAGCCATCCAGACTAAGTCCAACCTCACTGACCTCATCCAAGTCACTGTACCTATGTAGCTCAGTTTATCCATGCACAAAAATGGCAGTAACAGAAAGTAACAGTTCTTCAGATGGCACCAAGAACCTGACTTGCTGGGAGTGCTTGCGTAGCATAAAGCATACAGCATAAAGACAGGATTCTCTCTTTTGTCACACCACTAAAAATGGAGCCACATGCCTTGAACAAGGAAAGCAGGTGTCCTACCACTGAGCCATACCCCCAGCCCCTCCCCCACAGGGATGAAGCAGAGACTCTTCTGTGTAGCTCTGGATGACACAGAGCTCCGTATGTATGGGCTACACCTGGCCATCAGCCAAATGCTAGGATTAAAGATATGAGCCACTGTGCCTGGCTGCTCTTTTCTTTATAATGTACTCAGCCTACAGAATTTTGTTATAGCAACAAGAAGAGGACATAGGGAATTTCTTGCAATGGGTAAATAGACTAAGACAGGTCCAACTGGGGTAATAAGGAATGACCATGACCACTGTCAGGACACCAGCAGAAGAACCCAGGGAAGCAATAAAGCCCAGCCAGGGAGGGTGGCATACCTGGTAGACAGTGACTTTAGCACTGAGATCAGGCTCCATGTGTCGCAGGCCTAGCTTGGCCAGGTCCAAAGGGTCCGGGGAAGATCTCGGGGCACTGGGTAGGGATTGATATTCTTGAAGCGGGTGAACCACAGCTTCATCCGCAGGAACTTGAGCATGGGGTAACTTTTGCGCCCAAATATCTGAATCAGCAAGAACTCTGTCTCTGTGTTGGGCATGACTCCTGTTTTGGGCAGATCCAAGCACAGCCTCAGAGAGGCAGGATATAGTTAGATACAAGTTTGAAGTCAGGAAGAACAGAATTAAAAGGAATTTATTTTTCATGATTTTTTTCCTTACTTTGAGACAGGGTCTCGCTACTCTATGTAGGTAGCCTTGGCTGGTCTGGAAGTCTGTCATCTGCAGAACAGAGCCCACAGAACCTGCCTGTCTCTGCCTTCCAACCACATCTGGCCCATCCGTGGTTTTTTTTGTTTTGCTTGGGGCTGAGGCTGAGGCTAGGGTACAGTTGAGTAGAGTGCTGGTCTAGCTGAAGGCTTGACTCCCAGCACCATATAAACAGCGCACTGCAGCACATGCCTGTAATCCCAGCACTCGGAACAGTAGGCAAAAACCAGCCAAAGCCAGGCATGGCTACCCAGCACAGCAAATTCAAGAAGCCTGGGCTAATGAGACCATGTAAAGTGTATGTGTTGGGGAAAGAGGGCTGGAGAAAGAAATGGCTCAGTCATTAGGAGCATGTACTGTACCACTTCTAACTCCAGTTCCAGGGCATCCACCACCCTGTTCTGGCCTCCTTGGGCACCAGAACTCATATACCCACTGACACATAGCATACATATGATTAAAAATAAATCTTAAAAAGCAAAAAAAATATGTAGTGAAGGATGAGCTTGAATCTCTGTGTACCCCTCACTGCCAAGAGCTGAGATGACAGGTATGCACCTGAGGTTATTAGATACTGGGATCAGCCCTGAGGTGTCCCAGGTAAGTCATCCTTCAGCTTCTCTACAGCCCTTACGACCAATAATTGGAAGAGGGAGAGTGGGGGGTCGAGAGAGCCAGTGAGTGCGAACACGGGAGGGAGGGGCAGACAAGGGACTTGGAAGCTAGAAAGGAGAGTGGAGCAGGGTGTAAAGGAAGGCCGGGCCCACTTCCCTCACCATGTCGTTCCATCTGCTCCAGGACCGCGATCCCACATTCTTGCTGCCGTGGGTAGTGGACAAAGATGCGCTGGATAACATTGCGGGGCCGGAAGACCTCCTTGGGGAAAACATCCAGCAGCAGGTTGTATACTGACAAGTCCCGCTCCACACCAAACTCTGGCATCTTGCGCAGTGCAAGGTAGATGAAGTCCACGTGGCCACGCTTGCGTACGTTGTGCGCCCCAAAGCTGCGCACTGCATTCAGGAAGCTTGCCTTGTCCTGCTCCCCATTTCCTGATGGCCTGAACAGGTCTTCATGCATTGCAGGAACCTTGATGGGCTTCTTTTGGGGGTCAGGGGGTCGAGGAACCAACCACACCTCATCCTTGTGTGTAACTGCACTACAGTGGAGGCCTCGTGGAGCCTGTAGGGATACCTGGGGAGAAGGGATGGTGCCTGCTTTTTGTTTTCTGTTTCCTGACAAAGATACCCTGGACATCATGGAAGACCTTTTAGGAGCTTAGATATCATGACATTACACTGCCACCCAACCCCCAGGAGGCTAAGGGAGGAGAATTGAGAGCTCAAAGCTTGCTTGAACCACACATTCATGTTCTAAGGCCATTTGGGATTACATACGGTACATACACACACACACACACACACACACACACACACTCGTGTGTGCACAGAAAACATCAAGAACTATCAGCAGGACCAGCTCAATGGCTCAGAGGATAAAGCACTCACACAGATTTGACAAAGACATATGCATCCACACATGTGCATACCCAAGTTTCACAGTGTGGTGGTTTGACTATGCTTGGTCCAGGAAGTGGCACTATTAGAAGGTGTGGCTTTGTTAGAGGAAATGTACCATTGTGGGCAGGCTTTGAGACCCTTCTCTTAGCTCCCTTGAAGCCTGTTTCTCCTGATGGCATTTGAATCAAGATGCAGAACTCTGGGCTCCTTCTCCAGCACCCTGTCTGCCTGTACGCTGCCATGCTTCCTGCTATGATGATAATGGACTAAACTTCTGAAATTGTAAGCCAGCCCCAATTAAATGTTGTCTTTTATAAGAGTTGCCTTGGTCATGGTGTCTCTTCACAGCAATAAGACACGTATATACACACCATTGTGGTCTGAATGAGAAGTTCCCCAATAGGCCTATCAAATTCTGCTTACAGCAATCACTTGCTTGTCTAGACCAAATTTCCCAAAATAACAAGGTCAGGGTCTTTACAGCAGCCACCCTACTTATGGACACTAACTTCTGTCCTAGTTACTTTTCTGTTACTGTGATGAAGTACCGTGAGCTAGCAGCCAGTCTGGCCTGCTGTATGGTACTGGCTTTGAAGGCAGGAAGGAAGCAAGAGTCCTGAGAAGGTAGGTGCTCCCAGACCATTGCATCAGTCCGTGAAAGTAAAGCTTGGGTTGCTGAGCAGACCTCAAGGTGTTGGTGATGTCAGAGCTATGAGATGTCTGCCAAGGACAGCCACACACAGGGTATGGAGCCAGTCTGGGGCGTGGAATGTTTGGGGGCAGCAGGGCTAGAGTAGGACTATCTGAGTGCGTTGGAACTGACGCCTACCACATTGGAGCTACAGGGCTGAGAGTTTGCCCTGCCAGGATTTCACTCTTGCTTTGGTTCAGTGTTTCTTTATTATGGCTTCACTCCTGCCTTTTGGAATGGAAGGACACAGTCTGTGCCATTCATTCCCTGATGGAAGTGTGTGATCGATCTACTTCTACTTCTTAGGATGTCACAGTTGAGAGACTGCCTGAGTCTCAGGACAGACTGGACTTTTAAATGATATTGACACTGTGAAAGACCATAAGGAACTTTTGAAATTGAATGAAATACATTTTGCATTTATGATACTGCCAGGAGGCTATGGGGCCCGGGAGGGAGGAAGACTGTTATGGTCAGAATGAGGAATGTCCCTCATAGGCTTGTGTATGTGAATACTTGGCCCAGCGTGTAGCACTGTGTGGGGAGGTTGTGGAGCCTTCAGGACATGGAGCCTTGCTGGAGGTGGAGTAGAGGCTTTACAACAGCTTCTCATTTACAGGTTGTTCTCCTTCCTACATGCCTGAGATAGGATCTCAGGTTCCTACTCTGGTCACAAGCAGCTCTTAGGCACTCTGCTCTAGGAACTGTAAACCATTCTTTCTAATGTAAATTGCTTCTGGCTAAGGTTGTGGTACTTTACTACAGTGATGGCAAACTAACACAGGGACCACCTTCAGCTTCTGTGGTCTCACCCTAAGAGGGTGAGAGCAAAGCCCAGGCCTTCCCTTCTCCTCCCAAAAATGCCCAGCCTGTGGTTACCTGAGCAAAGGGAGTTCCTGAGAGGGCAGTCCTGCAGATGCCTCCCCAGCCCCTAGAGAGGCCTCGGGCCAGCAAGTTGACCTGCACCCAGCTCATGCCTCTGTAGATTCAACCACACCTAATTGAGAGAGATTGGAACAGCATTAGCCTGCAGCACACCTTCCATGAGACAGGACATCACTATGACGAAGAGCACAGTTCAGAAGAAGAGCCTAGTCCACCAAACTCCAAGGGTTACTTCTGTTTGATTTTGTTGTTTTTAAGATAGAATATCATATTGCCCAGGTATCCAAGGGTGGCCTTAAACTCCTGAACCTCCTGCCTCTGTTTCCCCAATGCTGAGATTACAGGTGTGAGCTACCATGCTTGGCAATCTTTCAAATTATATTTACTGATTTATTGTACAAGTGTGTGTGCGTGCACTTGTGTGGAGGTCAGAGAATAGCGTGGAGAATTGGTCCTCTCTCCCACCATGTGGGTCTCAGCATTGAACTTGGCTTTCCAGGCTTGGCAGCAAGCACCTTCATACCATGAATCATCCCACTGGCACATACCTGGCAGTTCTTCTTCTTCATCTTTTTGAAAGATCTGCCTGTTTATTTTGTGTGTATACACAGGTTCACAGGCGATAAAACTTTTGTGGGGCCAGAGACCAACACTTCAGTAGCCTTCTACCTCACTGTAGGAATGCCATGACATCTGGCTTTTTAAAAGGCGTTTTTAATTACTTTTATTTTATATGTATGGGTGTTTTGCCTGCAGGTCTATCTGTATACTGCATGCATGTCCAGTGCCCATGCAGGCCAGAAGAAGGTGCTGGCTGCAGTGAGAGATGGCGAGTGTCCATGTGAGTACTGGGAATCAAACCTAGTCCTTTGGGAGTGCTCTTAATGGCTGAGCCACCTCTCCACTCTCAGGCTCCCCAACCCCTCTTTGAGACAGTGTCCTACTACGTAGCCCTGGCTGGTCTAGAAGTTGCAATGCAGACTAGGTGGCCTCAAACTGCACAGAGATCCCCAACCTCTGCCTCTTGGGTATTGGGATTAACAGCATGTACCACGTTTTCTGAGACAGCCTTTTACTGAACTGGAGCTTACCAGTTCAGTAGATTGGCTGGCTAGTGAGCCCCAAGGACTCCCCTTTCTTTGCCTCCTCCAGCTTTAAAAGGAAAAGAAGACAGGCTTGAGCACAAGGGTTAAGAGAAGGTTTGGGCTGGAGAGATGGCTCAGTGGTTAAGAACACCGACTGTTCTCCCAGAGGTCCGAGTTCAATTCCCAGCAACCACATGGTGGCTCACAACCATCTGTAATGAGATCTGATGCCCTCTTCTGGTGTGTCTGAAGACAACTACTGTGTTCTCATGTAAATAAAATAAATAAAATCTTAAGAAAAAGCCAGGCGGTGGTGGCACACGCCTTTAATCTCAGCACTTGGGAGGCAGAGGCAGGCAGATTTCTGAATTCGAGGCCAGCCTGGTCTACAGAGTGAGTTCCAGGACAGCCAGGGCTACACAGAGAAACCCTGTCTCAAAAACCAAAAAAAAAAAAAAAAAAACTTAAAAAAGAGGGGCTCAAGAAGTAGCACTGACACAGGTTGGCTAGACAATATTATACTTTTAAAAACTTTGTGTATCAAATGGCGCACCCACAGGAACACTGCATATCGAGTTCTCTTTCTATATGTGGTCCCTGGGGATGGAATCAGGTCTGGGGTTAGTAGCAAGCCTTTCCCTGAGCATCTCAATGCTCCTCTTTCTTTGTGTTTTGTTTGTTTTTTTTTTGAGACAGGTTTCTCTGGTAGCTTCGATGTCAGGAATCATGTGAGACCAGCGGCTTGAACACAGAGATCGCTGCCTTGCCTGAGTGGCATGCCACTGCCACCTGACTGGTTTGTTGTTTGTTTGTTTAACTAAAAAAAAATTTTTTTTTCTTTTGCCATATGTATGAATATTTTGTATGTGCACCACGTGAGTGCCTGGTGCCTGGAGAAGTCAAAATAGAGTTTTGGATTCTCTGAAATTGGAGTTTCAGATGGTTGTGAGCTACCATGTAGGTGCTGGGGATTGAATTCAGGACCTTATGCTTGGCAGCAAGCACTTTTACCCAGTGAGCCATCTCACCAGTCCCATCTTCTTTTTTTACCCTGGGTACCTGAGATGGAACTCAGGTGGTCAGGCTCCTGCAGGAAGTACTTAACTATATCTGCACTATCTCCATGGCAGCTCTATTCCTTTCTCCTGCCTGAGTGCTACTGGAAGCTCTGGTACAACACTGACAAGTGGCCAGAGTATACAGCCTTGTGTGACTCCTAAACTCTGGCAAAATAATCTATTCTTTCACTGGGCATGGTGGCACTCAGGAGGCAGAGGCAGGCAGATCTCCAGACTAGCTATAGATAGGGCGCAGCTTACAGACAGCACTAAAGACAAAGAAATTGACTCCCGTTTTCCATCCAGAACGTTGGAAATCAATGTGTTAATACTTGGCAATCTTTGTTCTTCTATAAAGCCAGCCCTATAGAACCCCCCAGAATCCTGAGCACTTTGTCTCAGTCAGTAGAACCCATTCTCATGAAAGAGGTCCCATGTATTCTGCAAAAGGGTTTGCTATTCTGCTTACTCTTCCCTGGGCCCTTGTCCTGAGCACTGTTTCTCAGTCAATAGAACCCATCCTTATGCTTATAATCCCTTCCTCCCGGGCCTTTGTCCTCAGCACTGTTCCCCATCAACAGAAGCCAGTCTTGAGGGACAGGTGCTTTGCTAGAGATAAACTTTACAAGGGAGTTTCGATGCAGCCATGCCTTAGCATTGTTGTGATTATTGTCACATGGAAACTTAGCCCCAAAGTTTCACTGCTTAAATGTTTAAGAAATAAATCACTTGGCATTAGACTCCAAAGTTTGGAACCAGTACCAGCTAAGTTCTGGTGACCCAGCTTTCATTCTTAAGCTCATCTGGACTGTCTCACTGCTGGCTATGACACCTGCAGGGACCACTGCAGCCAGCCTGCTCTATAAGTGAGATATTGTTTCAAACAAATAAAAAGAGTAAGTGTGGGATTTTCTCAAATATTTTTCTGCATTGCCTGAAATAATCATGTAATTTTAGGGGTTTGTTCTATTAATATATACATAAATGGTCAGATATTAAACTAACCTTGCATTTTAAGATAAATTCTCTTAGGCATGATATAGAATTCTTTTCTTTCTTTTTTTTTTTTTTTTTTTTTGGTTTTTCGAGACAGGGTTTCTCTGTGTAGCCCGGGCTGTCCTGGAACTCACTCTGTAGACCAGGCTGGCCTCGAACTCAGAAATCCGCCTGCCTCTGCCTCCCAAGTGCTGGGATTAAAGGCGTGCGCCACCACCGCCCGGCGATATAGAATTCTTTTTGCATGTTCACAAGCCCATTGTGAAAGAATTTTACAGTTGTATTCATGAGGCACTAGTTTGGAGTTTTCTTAGTATACCTGTTTGGTTTGAGTATCAGGATATCTAGGCCACAGAGAACATGTTAGGAAGAGTTTGGATTATTCTTGCTCCCACTAACACTTTCTGGAGATGGGTGTTGTGACATACACCTGTAAATGCCAGCACTGAGGTGGAAACAAGAGGATCAGCCTTGCATACACAGCAAGTCTGGAGCCAGCCTGGGCTACATGAAAACCTGTCTCAAAAACAGGAAAAGAAAACCAAGGAAACAAAAGAACAACAAAACGCCTTCGGAGCTGACAAGACAGCTTTGCAGATAAAGGTAGCTGCTGCCATGTCTGACAACATGCAGAATCCCACCCCTGCGATCAAGGGTGGAAGGAAAGAACTGATCCCACAATGTCGTCCTCTGACCTTCCACTCTCCAGTGCACGGGCACAGGCACAGAGTAAATAAATAAGTAAAAAATGATCGAGCAAACAACTCCCTCTAGTTCAGTCTGACATAGTAATGCATCCTTTAATCCCGGCACTCAGGAAGTAAAGGCAGCCAGACTTCTGTGAGTTCCAAGCCAGCTAGGGCTACACATGAGAACTTATTTAAGGGAAAACAAAAACAAAGCAAATACTTTTTCTAGTATCTCCATCTTGACTCAAAAATCTCCCTCCCGCTCCTGCTTTCTGATCATTAAAGCTACACCTAAGCCATGTCTATGAACTGGCGCCTTCCTCAGCAACCTGGTGGCTACCCTAGTCATGTCAGTAATGCCAGTCCAATGAATTGGTGTGCTCAACACTTTGAAGAAGCCAATGACTTCGAGGTTTCAACTTTCTCACTTTCTCCCAAGTATCAGATAATGATGCCTCCCCAACCCCTATAGTCCTTGTTAACGCCTTGGGTTTCTTCCCGGCATCCATGCCTATTTCTCAGCTAATCATGCGATGCCTTTCAATATCCACAGTGTCTGCAAAGCTGAGAGTGCAGACAAATGCCTGGGAGCACAAAACCTGCAGATTCAGGCTTAGTGGAAATATGTCCACACCTCTGACAACTTTTAGGTGAGAGATACAGCTGCTGGTCTGAGGAAATGTAACTGGACTGGACTAAGGCTGTGACTCGGTAGTACAGACATGGCCTAGGCTCCTCCAGTGAGCTCCTGGACCCAGTGAGCTTCTGCTAGATTCCCTTAGTGAGGGGCTGGGAGTGTGACTCAGTGGTAGAACCCCTGCCCTAGAATCGCCCAGTGAGTGGCTGATGGTGCGGCTCATGGTAGGTACTTGCATGGTTAGATAAAAAGAATCTAAAACTTTGCCTTGTAAATTGTGTCCCAGGACCTGTAAAATGCTGGTTCTACCTCAGGCCACATGAGAATCTGCATTGTAATACCCATAGGTGGTTCCTACATGTATTAGAGTCGGGAGTATTTATGCTCATGGTTTCCTAAAGGTTTTGCTCCCATACCTAAGTATAACTTTGGTACAAACCAGCCATCCCAAACTCCATTCAGGGGACACTAACTGACAACACCTTTGCTTACTGTGCTTCTCTGGAGGTTAGCCAGTAGCACCATCACCCTCCCTGGTTATTCAAGCCACACCGTAGGAATCATTCAGCGGTCACTATGCCCCTATTCAGTCAATCAAATAGTCCTGGAGACTACTTCCAAACCTATCCCTCTTGCAGGTCACCGCACCAGTCCATGGTCTGCTCTCCTGCATATGTTTCGCCCTTTCTCTCTTGCACTTCCAGTTACTTCCCTCCATTGCAAAGGAATGCTTTTAACAACAGAAATGAGGTGGGCTAGAAAGACGGCTCCATTGATAAAGTGCTTGCCCAGAAAGTATGAGGACTTGAGCTTGAACCCCAGCACCTACATACAAAGCTGCTTGCAATCTGAGCATTATGAGGATGCAGAAACAGGCAGGTCTCTGAGCTTGCTGTTAGCCAGCCTAATCATGAGCTACATGTCCCAGTGAAAGATCTGTCTGAAAGCACATGGTGATCAGCTCCTGAGGGACAACACCCAAGGCTGACATTTGTCCTCTGTACACAAGTGCTTACATGTGTACATGCACTAACATACATCCCTGAATGCTGGGTGTGAGAGCCCATACCTGTAATCCCAGCACTTGGGAGACACAGGCTGGTAGATCTCTGAGTTTGAGGTGAGACTGATCGATATAGACATAGCAAGTTCCAGACCAGTCAGGGCTACACAGTGGGACCCTGTCTTAAAATAAAATGCACTTGTGATAGGTGTTATATCTGTAAAGCCAGCACTGGGAGTCTGAGGCAGGAGGATGGCCTCCAGAATCAAACCAGCTGGTGATATTTGGTGAGTTCCATGGCAGTCTGAGCTACAGTAAAGTCCTGCCTAAAATTTAAATAAGAGTGGGAGAGATAATTCAGCTGGGAAAGGAACTTGCTGTCAGAACAAAGCAAACCTAATGACCTGAGTTCAAACCCTGGAACCAACATAAGGTGTATGGATAAAACTCCAGAGTTGTCCTCTGACCTCCACCATGCACCATGGCATATGTGTCCTCCCCTCGCCCCCATAACCAAAATAAAAACTTCAAAGTAAATACACATCGGCTAGATTCTACCTGCTGTACTTCCCCCATCTCTTGTAGCTCCAGCCACACTGTTTGTGAAACAAGACAAGTTTATTGGTCTCACAGGCTTTGAACTTGTTTTACCCTCTGCCTACTACTATCTTGGTGTATGGATGTAATCCAGCACTCAGAAGGCTGGAGCAGGAGGATGATCATGATGAGTTGGAGGCCAGTCTGGGATACATAAAGACTCTTGTCTCAGGGAAAAACACATTGCTTGCAACAATCACTGTTTTGAAGTCACGAAATTACCTGTTCTGTTTGTTTGTGATTTGCTCAATAATTGGTTCTCTTAGGTAATACTTTTTTAAAATCGTTTTTCTCATTGTGTCTCCACCAGCTGGGCCAGTGCCTGGTACATGGTAAATGCCCAACATCGATCAACTGTGTGTGAATAAGTAGTAAGTTTCTACAAAACGTAGAAAAATCTCAACAGCGAGGTAGCATGTATGTATGTATGTATGTATGTATGTATGTATGTATGTATGTGGGCTGGCACGATTCCGGGTCTCTGAGAGAGGCTGGAAGGTTCCAATGCCTGCCTCACAGACCAAGTGTGGCCCGAGTCCGCTGTCCCACCTGTGAAAAAGAACCGCCTGCAGCAAGAGGTGCCCAGCAACCTTTCTTCGCACGTTCCCAAGCCAGCACCCAAAAGGTCACAGTGCCCTGACTCTGAGGCCGAGTTTAAGGTTATCCTCCCCGGCTCTACCAGGCCTGGAAGTGGACGCCCCAATCGCAGACAGTCCCATAGCCTTCCCACACGCGACCCACCTACTCACGCGGCCAGCCGAGGACCCGAGCCGGCTCGGTGGGACCGCTGGACGCCGTCATGTTGAGCCGCAGAGCTTCCGGTTACGAGTCGAAGGTGACAGCAAATCAGAAAAGCCTATGACGATAGGTCCCGCCCTCAAGAAGAGACCACCAATAAGAAGGCGGGAAGACAGTGGTTTAGCTTCAGGAACAGGCCCTGCCTCTCACCGAACTCCAGAAGTCTGGAGACCTTGAGTACCAACGCGGAGGTGCTGGATCGGGTGCCCCGGCGTCCGTTCGGTCCAGTTTTCTCCGCCGTGATGGTAAATTATTATTGTTACGGACTGCAAGCACCACATCCGGTTCGGAGCCAGGGCCTCTTGCATACTAAGCAAGCACTCTACCGCTGGCAACTAAGCCACAGCCCCAAGTCCCAGGATTTATTCTTTTTACTAAACGGGTTTTTGGTTTGGTTTGGTTTGGTTGGTTGGTTGAATTGTTTGAGTCAGGGTCTTGCAATGGTGCTCAGTCTGGTCTCAAAACGCTGGATTCAAGAGACCCTCAGTTCAGCCTCCTGAACAGCTGGAACTTCAGGTGGGCAACACTGCCAACAGCTTTAACAGAATGTCAAGTTCTGTTTATTTTTATCGTGTGTTATGTGTGTAAATCTATGTGAGCACGTTCGTGTGGAAGTCAGAGGACAACTTAGGGGGAATGTTCTCTTCATGTGGGTACTGGGATGAAATCTGGGTCATCAGGCTTGGCTTCAAGCACTTTTAATGCCCTTTAATAAAAATTTTTGAAGTTTGAATTCATCTATGTGAAATGGCCATATAAGTACAACAAGGGCTACTGTGAGAAAGGACATGCATTCCTGACACCCCTCTCTCCCTCCCCAACAGGGAGTCTAGATTGACTCTTCAGACCACCCACACGGAGGGCCGAGAGGCCTATGGAATGTATGTGTAGATGATTGGATCGCCCTGGAATTGTTCTGTGCATGTATAGATAACAGTGATTTTATATATATAATCATTGAATATGGAATTTTGTTGTTTTAAATGCATTTTTAACATTGTTTTACTTTGGGGATGGTACATGTGGTGATAATTTGCTAGAATCTATCCTGTCAGTCCCAGGGATTGAACTCGGGCCATCAGACTTGGCAGCGCTTTAACCACTGAGCCAACCTGCCAACCCCATAAGGAATCATTTTAAGACAAGGTCTTGTATAGCCCAGACTAGCCTTGAATTCTGTGCAGCTGAATTTGACTTTGATCTGATCTTCCTGCCTCTTTGGTCCTGGGATCACAGGCCTATGCCACCATGCATTGTCTCTAGTGCTGGGGATACAATCCAGAGCCTCTTACATTGTAGGCAGGTACTCTACCAACCGAGGAATAGCCCCCGTCCTTTTGTTTTGATTAGACAGGGTCTCACTATGTTGCTTGGCCTGCCTAGCCTGGAACTCTTTATATAGAGTTGGCTAGCCTTTGTTTATGGCTCTGTTTGGCAGTGTAAACCTGGGAGAGCAGGGTCTCAAAGTGAGGCAGACTAAAGTCTCATGCAATAGGCAGCTTTAACTCAGATCTTCAGGCAAGTTACACTCTGAGGGTTAAGGAGCATCGCATGGGTGAGCTGTTCAATTATAAGGCCACATGTGGCAAAAAAATGTTTTTCCATAGAGGCACATGAATAACAACAGCTCAAGTAAATGCACTGCTATCCACTACCCCTGGGGGAGGAGCAGGAAAACACATTCCAAGAACAGTTCTGTGTTTTGAAGAAACTGAGGTCACAAGAGTCACGCCTTGTTTTCTTAGAGCACTCAGAATTCTCACACAGCTCCATTCTTGCAGTGTGTTCCAGCAGGCCTTGAATTCATGCGATCTGTAGATGCAGTGCACACTACTGCAGGCAGTGCTGCTCTAGACCTGGCCATGGGTAAGCATCTTGTGCCACGGTGCTTGATCACTACATTAACTATTTTTAGGAGATTAGGATATTAGCTATTCTTAGGATTTTAGGATAATTATTATTATGTAGCCCAGGTTAGCCTCAAATTGGATCTGTAGCTAAGAAAAGGAAGAAGGAGGGAAAGGAAAGTGAGCAAGCCCAGCAGGCACCTGTCGTCCTAGAACTCAAGAAGTGGCAGCAGGAGAATCAACAGTTCAGAGTCACCCTTGACATGGTGGACCCTGGGCTACATAAGACCCTGACTCCATAAAAAGGACAGACCTTAACTGGGTGTGGAGTTTCAAGGTGATGTCATTGAGGGGTGATTGGGACACATGAAGTCATCAGAAGGGGGCCCAGTTATTGAATACTGGTGGCTTCATATGAAGAGAAGAGGCAGAGGCAAGCACACCTCTTAGAGCTCAAGACCAGCCTGGTCCACATAGGCTTTTCCAGTCCAGCTGGAGCTACATAATGAGAAATCCTGTCTCAAAACGTGTGTGTGCTGGGAGGCCCAGAGGACATGCTCACACTCCCCATCTCCTGCCTTGCCACGAGATGCACTTGCTGGGCACTCTGCCAGGAAGAAAGCATCACTCAGTGTTGAGCCTTTGAACCTCCAGAACATATACTAAGCTGAATGAATCCTGGTTTTATAAAGCTACTCAGCCTTGGACATTTCACTATAGTAGCATGAAACAGATCAATACACCCAGCCAAGGCAGAGGTAGATCTAGAGCCTTGATTTCTCTTTGCCAACCCCTTACTGCTTAGGTAAGGCTGTCCAGTGAGAGACAATGGGCATGCTACTGACCTTCCTATGACCTTTTGGATTATGGCTTCTTCCTTAGTTACTTACTATACAAGTAGGGCGTTCTAGCTGGTGAGACCAGGGGTCAGCTTCAAGGGACCACTTACAATGTTGTCACTTTCTCTTTGCCTTTGATGGTTTTTTTTTTTTTTTTTTTGTTTGTTTTTTGTTTTTTTTTTTTTTTTGGTTTTTCGAGACAGGGTTTCTCTGTGTAGCCCGGGCTGGCCTGGAACTCACTCTGTAGACCAGGCTGGCCTCGAACTCAGAGATCCGCCTGCCTCTGCCTCCCAAGTGCTGGGATTAAAGGCGTGCGCCACCACCGCCCGGCTGATAGTTAATTTTTTAAAGATTTTGTATTATTATTATTATTGACTATGAATCCCTGACTAGCCTGGAACTTGCTATGTAG
Source organism: Mastomys natalensis (assembly GCA_021653895.1). Lineage (NCBI taxonomy): Eukaryota > Metazoa > Chordata > Mammalia > Rodentia > Muridae > Mastomys > Mastomys natalensis. The sequence continues at coordinate 930,551 of JAJTUV010000695.1, forward strand.
ACCAGGCTGGCCTTGAACTCACTAAGATCCACCTGCTTCTGCCTTCCAAGTACTTGGATTAAAGGCCTGTGCTACCATGTCCAGATAGTTCTGTTATTTTTATTTATGTGTGTTGTGTGTGTTTATGTCTGTGTATGAGTATGTGCACTTGTGTACAGTGCCTGTAAAGGCCAGAAGAGGACATCAGATCTGAAACTCAAGTTACAGGCAGTTGTGAGCTGCCTGCCATGGGTGCTGGGATCTAAACTTGCCCTTGCTATCTTTGAAGGCACGTGCGACACTTAAGTGCAAGCAAAACACTCATGCACATAAAACTTTAAAATGAGTAAAGGCTTTAAAATGAAAAGGTACCATGGGGCTTCATGTGTAGTTCAGTGGTAGAGTGTTTACTTAGCATGCACAAGTCCCTAGGTTCAATTCTCATTACTAGCATTTAAAAAAAAAACAACCCCAGAGCAGTGATGTAGTGATGTGACCCATGTAAATGCATTTGCAACCGAGAGCTGACTGATTCCTAGGACTCACAGTAGAAGGGGACAACAGATTCCCACATGTTTTCCTTTGCTCTTTACATGCATGTCTTGGCTTGTGCTTGAATGCACGAATACAAGTATATAAATGTAATAAAAAAAAATTAAAAATAAACAGAGAGACCCGAGGAACGCAGCCCTGAGTGGCTGATTTAAACAAGTGCTTTCACTGACACCCGTGTCCCTGTGTCCCCTGTACACAGTATAGGACACAATAGTATATTTGAGGCTCCAGGTGTCTCTCTTATCACACAGTTCTTAAAATAACCCTAGGAAAATAGTGGAGAGTGAGTGCTGGCAGACTTCCCGCAGCCAGAGGACCACACTTCCCATCACTAGCCATGAGTCATGGTGACATCACATACCTGGGTATGACGCACACAGAAGGCACACGGTCACCTCTCCAGTACTCTTCCCAAAAAGCTTCAGTCAGGGCCAACTTATGAGACCAACTACATAGAGAATCACTGCTGAGGCGTTGGCACGGGGGTCAGGCTCACAATGGCTGAAAAACAACCACTGGAGAATTTAAGTCCATCCATAACTACATGTTAAGTTATGTTTAAAAAGTATTTGACTTTATTTATTTGGGTAGGTCCCGTGTGCCTTGGTGTGCATGTGGAAGTTGGAGGGCATTAAATGAGTTGGTCTTCGAATAGCTTCTAAGGATAAGATTGAGGTCTTCAGGCTTCGTACCAAAAACCTTTTTACCACTGAGTCATCTCAGTGGCCCCCATATTGAGTTCTTAATCAGCTTGGGCTACCTGAGACCTATATTTAAAAAAAAATAAAGTCAATCCAGAATAAAATCAACCCGTCTAAGGCCATGAAGCCAGGACGTTGGTGCACATCCTCATCTTAGTCGCTGTTTTATTGCTGTGAAGAGACACCATGACCAAGGCAACTTATAAAAGAAAGCATTTACTTGGGGAGTTTGCTTACAGTTTCACAGGGTGAGTCCATGACGGGAGCATGGCGGCAGACAGACAAGCATGGGTGCTGGAGCAGTAACTGAGTGCTCACAGCTGACCCAAAAGTTTGAGTCAGAGGGTCAAAGTCTGACATGGACTTTTGAAGCCTCAAAGCCCACATCTAGGGAGACACATCCTCCAACAGGACCACGTCTCCAACAGGGCCACGCCTTCCTAAACAGCTCGCCAACTAGGGACCAAGCATTCAAAGATCTGAGCTGATGGATGGATGCCATCCTCATTCAAACCGCCACAGCTCCACAGAGAGCAAAAGGTGAGGAGTTCTGCACTTGCTGCTGTGCTGTGGCACCTCCGTCTGGCTGCAGCGGAGGCTGTGTGCCCTGGCCCCTGGTCATGTCCTGTCTTCCCTGTTGATGGGTGTGTGGGATCACACGGCCACAGCAGCTGATGTTCCTGCACATATTCACGGCTCTCTATACCCACACTTGGACTTCTTGAGACTACTATGAAAGAAGACAGCTTGGGACTGAAGCTGAGGACTTCTGTCAAATGAACTGTTTGAAAATTGCTCACACCAAGTAGCATCAAATAGCTTCTGTGTTGCCCGTTGCCACAGAGTTGCCTTTCTCAGTGTGAGAGTCACCTATCTTACAAAAATAAAAATCTGACTGTGGTGGCATGGCTACACAGGGAATTCAAAACCAGCCTGGGATATGTGTAGATTCTATCTCAGAGAGAGAGAGAGAAGAGGAGAAGAGAAAGAGAGAAGAGAGAGAAATTAAATGCCAGTAAGCAAGCCTGAGTTGGAACCCCTAAACCTCATAATAGGAGAGAACTGACTCCCACAAATTGTTCCCTGACTTAAACACACACGCACACGAATTTCAGAAGACAGAGGCAGGAGGATCAGAAGTTCAAGGTTATCCTTAGCCGGGCAGTGGTGGCGCACGCCTTTAATCCCAGCACTTGGGAGGCAGAGGCAGGCGGATTTCTGAGTTCGAGGCCAACCTGGTCTACAGAGTGAGTTCCAGGACAGTCCGGGCTACACAGAGAAACCCTGTCTCGAAAAACAAAACAAAACAAAAAGGTTATCCTTAGCTGTATAGAAAGTTTAAGGTCAACCCAGGCTACAGGAGACTGTCTCAGACATTAAAATAAAATAAAGTTAAATACAAATAAACTCTCTTTGCTCTTTTAGACAGCATCTCACTATGTAGCCCTACCCAGCCTGTAACTCATATTATGGAGACCAGACTGGTCTTGAACTCACAGAGATCCCACCTGCTTCTGCCTTCTAAGTCTTGGGATTAAATGTGTGCACCACCATGCCTAGTAACCAAGTACTTTCTCTCAGTAATTTCCTGGAAATCCTGCTGCCTATGAGACTAAGAGATATAAGATGTTCTCGAAAAATGCCAGTCACAGGTCCTGACCCAGTCAGTCCCTGTGTGTTCCTTCAGTTGCTCTTCTAGGGAGGGGAGAAACGGAAAGTACAAAGCACTCTCACGGCTGCTCTCCTTGGTCCCGGCGGTGCTGGAGTGCAACTCAGAATCCCTATGTCAAAAGTGGGTGAGTGTGAGACCCGCATCTCCCACTGTTCTTGCATTTAGAGATGAAATCTCCCTCTATCCTCCCCCAACTTGATCCTTCCCCTCCCTAATCCCTCCCCTACCACCCCCCTTCCATCCATCCCTGATGTCTATTCTCTTTCCCCTTCTGAGTGAGAGTCCAGCATGCTGCTATGGGCCTTCCTTGTTACTTAGCTTCTTTGGGTCTATGGATTGCAGCATGGCTATCCTGTACTTTATGGCTAATGTCCACTTACAAGTGAGGACATGCCATGTTTGTCTTTCTGGGTCTGGGTTACCTCACTCAGGATGATATTCTCAAGTTCCATCCATTTGCCTGAAAATTTCATGATGTCATTGTTTTTAATAGCTACACTGTAATATTCCATTGTGTAAATGTACCACATTTTCTTTATCCATTCTTCAGTTGAGGGACATCTGTGTTATTTCCAGTCTCTGGCTATTATGAATAAAGCTGCTATAAACGTAGTTGAAGCCTTTCGATATGGTAAAGCATCTTTTTGGGTATATGCCCAGGAGTGGTATAGCTGGGTCTTGAAATAGAACTATTCCCAGTTTTCTGAGAAACCGCCAAATTGACTTCCAAAGTGACTGAATAAGCTTACAATCCCACCAGCGATGGAGGAGTGGTCCCCTTGCTACACATCCTCATCAGCATGTGATGTCACCTGAGTTTTTGATCTTGGCCATTCTGACTGGTGTAAGATGGACTCTCAGGGTTGTTTTTATTTGCATTTCCCTGATGACTAAGGATGTTGAACATTTCTTTAAGAGAGAACTGCCAAGAAAAACTGGTGTAGTGGTATTTAATTACTCAACACCCAAAGGTACCGAAATATGTGGGGAAGTGTTTCAGGGAGTCCCCTCAGGCCTAGGGAAAATGCTGATTTTACCTATCCTCCTTTCCTATTTATTCATTTAATATTTATTTATTTAATATTTATTTATTTGTTTAGCTAGTTACTTTTTGAGACAGGGTTTCTCCATGTAGCCCTCACTGTCGTGGAACTTGCTTTTTAGACCAGACTCCTTGAACTCAGAGAGATCTGCCTGCCTCTGACTCCCCAATGCTGGGATTAAAGGCATGCACCACCACTGCCTGATTTATTTAAAAAAATTTTTTTTTTTTTTTTTTTGGTTTTTCGAGACAGGGTTTCTCTGTATAGCCCTGGCTGTCCTGGAACTCACTCTGTAGACCAGGCTGGCCTCGAACTCAGAAATCTGCCTGCCTCTGCCTCCCAAGTGCTGGGATTAAAGGCGTGCGCCACCACCGCCCGGCTTAAAAAATTTTTTTAATTACATTTTTGTTTTGTTTTGTTTTGAGACAGGTTATCATGTAGCCCGGGCTACCCTGGAACTCACTATGTAGTTCGATGCTGACCTGCACTCCTGATGCTCCTGCCTCCACCTCTTGAGTGCTGGCATCACAGCTGTACATCAGCAAATTGAAAGATTCCCAAGCTTCTTCTAGGAGTGGGAAACTGAGGCACAGTAGCTGCTGTGGGCCTGTGGTTAGGTGGTCAGGGACCAAGATGGGACCAACGATGAGCTCCAGGATCAGGACGCCAAGGGAGGCCCACAGAGCACCGCCCCTGGGGTAGCCGGGCTCCCCACCCACCGCCCCCTCAGCCTCCGTGCCTGTGCTCTGACTTCAGAGCTCGCAGGGATTCTATAAATGGCCAAGCGGCGGCGGACCCGGGAGCCCCGCGGGTGAGTCAGCGCTGACGTCAGCCGCTCGCCTCGGCGCAGTGCCCTGGCCGCTAGGGGGTACCAGACCTCGCTGTAGCAATCGCAGCTCTCTCGGTGGAAGAAGCTTTTGGTTATGAATTAATTCAAATTCCACTCTACTTCCTTCAGGCTGTGTGACCTGTACAACCGACTATACTTCTCTCTGTTCCCTATTTCATCCTTAGCCCACTGGGTCTGTCTGTCTCTCTGTCTCTGTCTCTCTCGCTCTCTCGCTCTGTCTCTGTCTATTTCTGTCCCTCCTTTCCTACTCCCTCTCTCCTTCTCTTCCCCTGTCCAGAGTCTCACTATGTAGCCCTGGCAGGCCTGGATCACACTATGTAGACCAGGCTGGCCTCAGACTCAGAGATCCAACGGACTCGGAGTGATGAGATGTGTGTGTGACCCCATGACCAACCATTTCGCTTTTATTTATTTTCTTGTTCTCTCTCTTTTTAATCTTACTAATTTTTTTGAGATAGGATCTCTCTCAAAACTCAATATGTAAGTTAAATATGGCCTTGAATCTCTGACCTCTGTGCTGCTGCCTCCCACTGGCTGTGATTAGAGCCTTGCTCTGCTGTGCCTGGCTTGTGCCAGGCTGGGGATGGGACCCAAGTATTTTATTTTGAGACAGGTCTTTATGCATGAACGGCAATCACTGTACCAACTAAACGAATGTTTGGCACTTCATTTTATTTTGTTTGTTTGTTTCTGAGACAAGTCTCAAGTCATGTAGCCCAGGTTGGGTCAGAATCACTTTGTAGTTGAGGAGGACCTTGAACTCTTGACCTACCTGATTGATTGCAGGCATATCTCACGAGATATCAAATGGCAACAAGCTGGGTATCCATCCCTCCCTTCTCAAGGTTCATTTGACAATGCCTGTACAATTTCTGTTTGTCAACTTATACAAGGTCTGTTGGTGTACACCTGACACACTAGCACTCAGGAGGCCAGCCTGGGCTACATTGTGAAAGCCTGTCTCCAAAAGAGGAGAGCAGGTGCTACTGGCATCTCATAAAGGCCTGGGATGCTGTTAAAGTCAATGTTCAGGATGGGATTACATGGCAAAGAATTATCCAGCTCCAAGCATCAAGGTGATGGCTGAGACACCCTGTTTGAATCTCACAGGATTAGGGACAGAGGCTGAGTTCAAATTCTGCTGTGACTCTGACGAAACTATGTGATATTCTTACAGAAAGGGGTTCCGCACCCCTGCCTGTGCCTTCAGTCCTCCGTCTGTAAAGTGCCCGTGATAGGGGGCTGGAGAGATGGCTCAGCGGTTAAGAACACTGGCTGCTCTTCCATAGGTCCTGAGTTCAACTCCCAGCAACCACATGGTGGCTCACAACCATCTGTAATGGGATCTGATGCCCTCTTCTGGTGTGTCTGAAGACAGCTACAGTGTACTCATCATATACATTAAACAAACATATTTAAAAGTGCCCATGATAACAGCATCGGCTAAGGAGTCACAGTGATTATCGAGTGGGCTGTATGGTCACAGTTTGGACAGGGCTTGACAGAAAAGCTGTTGGTAAAGTCAGGTTAGGCAATATATGCCTGTAATCCCAGCTACATAGAAGGTGGAGGGAGGCAGATTCCAAGTTCAAGTGCAGTCTGCGCATTTAGTGAGACCTTGTCTCAAGCAAGGTTTTTCTTTTTTCTGTGTCTATGTCTCTGTGTGCAGTGACCTTAAAGGCCAGGACCTGAATCGGATACCTGAAGCTGGAGTTTCAGGAGGTTGTGAGCCATCTGATATGGGAGCCAGGAACTGAGTTCGGCTCCTCTGCAAGAACAGTGTGTGCTCTTAGCCACTGAGCCATCTCCCAGCCCGAGGAGTTTTTGTATGTTTTTTTGTTTAATAATTTATATGACATGAAAGCAGACATAGGACCATTTGGGAAGACGAAGACAATCAAATATAAAAAGGCGGAGCAGGGAGGGTAGTGGTGGGAGAATGTATGATAATGTGCCTGGGTGTGATTGTCCATGACTGTCATTTCAGGGCTGGGCGTAGAAGAAGGAGAATCGGGAGTTCAAGGTTATCCTTGGCTAGATTGCAAGTTTGATATTAGCCTGAGCCACGTAAGACATCGTCTCACTCACTGCCAAGAAATGTTAGAATAAACCTTTGCATTTAACTCTGTGTGTGTGTTCACACATACCCCGCCTTGTGTGTGGAGGTCAGAGAACAATTTTCAGATTTCTCCTTCCATCACGGAGGTCCCAGAAATCAAACCCAGGTTGTCAGGCTTGATGGCAAGTCCCTTCACCTGCTAGGCCACCTCATCAGCCCTTCTGTTTCCTGTTCTGTCCAGCATCTGGAAGCATCTTCAGTCTGCGCTGTTCTCCCTGCAATGCTGGCAGTTATACTGGAAGATTTTCACACGCTGGGTAAGCGCTTGTCACTGACCCTTTACCACTGACATGTGTGCCCAACCCATATCAAAACAAAAATGTATTATTATTATTTATTATTGTTTTGAGACAGGGTCTAACCATGCAACCTTGGCTGGTCTGGATCTTTCTGTGGTCCACCTGCCTCTGCCTCCTGAGTGCTGGGATTAATGGTGTGGACTTCCATGCCTTGCCAGATGTGCCCTTTATATGTGGCCAGGAAATTACAGGTTCGTAAAGTATTGTTAATGTGTAAAAATTGATGTCATCTACATGTCTATCCTGTCCTTGACATGCTGTGGGTGGAGCATCCAACTGCATGGTCCAGATGAGAGCTGTCTAGCTAGGAATACTTACAGGTGTCCAACCAGACCAGCCTGATTTGGATAGAGACTGGGGAGTGTTCATGGCCCAAGATCTGTTAACCTGGGCCCCAGTGGCTCAGGTGGCCAGTGAATGGATTTTGGGAATAGATCCAGCATATGTCTTTGTTTGTTTTTTCATTTCAAATAGCCAGACTGGTCTTGAACTCAATACGTAGCCAAGGATGACCCTGTACTTCAGAACATCCTGCCTGTACCTCCTGGGTCCTGGGATTACACACATGAATTACCAGGCTTGGATTATGTGGTCCTGGGGATTGAGCCCAGGGTTTTGAGCATGCAAATGCTCTACTAATAGACCTATAGACCTATGTCCTAGCCTTACCTTTTAAAATTTTTTTCATTACATTTGGGGGGGGTGTTGGTGGAGGTGGGGAGAGAAAGAAAGGGGAGAGAGAGAGAGAGAGAGAGAAGAGAGAGAGAGAGAGAGAGAGAGAGAGAGATTCACTCTCAAGCCCAAGTTCTTTGCTGCTCCAAGTCCTTGTAAGGGACCAGAGAGGACAGAACTGGGTACCAGATTCTTCGAAGGAAGAAAGCTTTGCTGAGCCTCTCCTTTGTGCCAGTCTTTGTATTGGGCACCCTGGAGGTGACATTTCCCCCCTGACCTTTACTATATTGTTGTGAGGCAGGTTCTTTCATTAGCCATTCTAGAGAAATGGCAATAGAGACCCACCAAGATGATGGTTGTGTGTAGAGGGTTGGTGTTGGAGGTCAGTCAGATCATCTTGCAACACTAGGGGTTTGGAATGGGGGTGCAACAGTCCTGCCTTGGGACTGAAGGAGATCAATGACCTCTGAGATAAGGAGTCTCAGAGATGGGACATAGACGGTTGGCATGGGGAGACTTGTGGAAGAGGGGTGGGCTGTATGAGCAACCCCCGTCTCAGAATAAGGCATTCAGCCCCCTAGGTGGAAACAATGACACAGTCAGCTCCCAATACCAAGGCTCTGACATCAGGAGGTGGGGGTGGCCAGAGTATGTGTGGGGTGCCACGCCTCTTGGCAAGCCCCGTGGCCAATGGGACAGGCTTGGAAGAGTCCAGGGCTGGCTTCTGGAGCTTCAAAAACGTGTGAGGAGGGAAGACAGTGCAGACGGAGGCTCAGCTGCCTTTGCGCTTGTCCTCGGCACCTCTGCTTTGCCAGAGCCCCCTGGCCAGGATGTCGTCTGCACATTTTAACCGAGGTCCTGCCTACGGCCTGTCTGCTGAAGTAAAGAACAAGGTAAGGCTGGAAGGACTGACAGACACCCTGCCAGGACAGAGCCCTGTTCCCTGAACCCCCTCCTACCTGTGTCACGTGTCTTAAGTCCTGAGAAGAGAAGGAAGATAACGGGTAGGGGCTGTTTTTCTGTCCTTGCAACATCCAAGAGCCCTCAGTTACTTGAGGGGTGAAGTAAGGGGACCCCACAATCCAAAACTAGAAGTAATCAGAGTGCTGCAAAGATTCCCCACCTGCTCAGAGTCCTTGGTCAATCTTCTTGTTCCTGGGAGGGATGTAGGGGGAAGGGATAGATTTCCTAACTTTAAAAAAAAAATCAACTCTGCCGGTCTGTAGAGCTAAAAGATATTGAGAGACAGCATCTTCCTGCTGGTGAGTAAACTGAGGCTTAGAAAGGAGAAACAAGATACTAGGGCACCAGGTAAGGCAAGTGCAAAGCCAAACTGTCTCCACAACCGGATGGGCAAGCTTCTCGGGACAGGGGACTGCGCGGAGGGGAGAGGCAGTCCCATTTGACAGAAGGGAACGCTGAGGCACTTTCTTTCCAGGATCCCACAGCAGGGGCTGTGGGGAGCGAGGAGCAGGGATTGGGACCTGGATCCGGTTGGGGTATCCTAAGGGCTGGAGTTCAGGGAGTGTGGGGGGCGGGTGCTCTGCCGAAGACTGATGGCAGCGCCGCCCCCTCCCCCCAGCGCCGGCCCCAGAGTCACAGAGGAGCCGCCGCGCCTTATAAGGCGGCCTTGGGCAGCCCGGGCCCGCGCTATATAAGGGCCGGTTTGCTTTATAAAGCCGGGCTGGTGAGGAGGGGGGCGACAGGGCTGGGGCCAGGTAAAGGGCTGCATCCCTCCTCTCTCCATGCAGAAGTGAAGCATCCCTCCATCTCACCACCACCAGGGGCTGGGAGGCTAGCATGCAGGAGGATTGCAGAAAGAACGCGAAACAGCCTTGGAGACAAGAGACAGGAGAGCAGGCCAGGAGGGAGATGCGAGCTAAGAGGTTGACAAAGGAGTGTGCGGAATCTCACCCTACTCGGCAAGATTGGATCAGAGCGGAAGCTAAAAAAAAAAAAAGCAGTCTAGACAGGGGACAGGTCTTCAGAGATGGGACACCCCCCCCCTCCGACTGAATAAAAGATAATGTAAGAGTTGGGGAACAGAGAAGAGAACAGATCAAGTGGGATTGAGGACAAACCTAAAGAAACAGCAGGCAAGGCTTAGGAGGGGGACAAGATGCCCTCATTTCTAACTAGAGATTGTAGCATGATGACCTGGGACGACACTGAGTGAGGTTTCCCAGGAAACCAGCACCCAGGGGGCTTCTTAGGGCTCCTCCCCACCCCCAGTTTAAGGCATTTCCCCTTCCAACAGGAGAGTGGGGAGGGCTGCGTCAGGGAAAGCTAAGCCCCAAGTTTGGCTTGGAGGGGAAACCAAGGAGCCAAGCGCCGCCCCACCCCCACCCCCAACTTCAAGGATCTAGCTTTCCAGTCCCCTCTTGTCTATTCATTGGTGCCAAACCTCAGAATGCCCGGAATGGCCCCCTGGGCAGGTGCCACCTCAACCCTGGCCCTCAGCCTGCCCCCAACACCCCTCCCCTACTGTGGACACTAAGAAAGGATTGCCTTAGTTGGGATGAGGTAGGAGACCCTGCCTATCTGGGCTGGGCTGGGCCCCCAGAAAGCCAAAGCCTCTCTCTATTGCCCGTGTCCTCATCACCTCCTCTGCATGTCTGTCTCCTCTTCAGCTGGCCCAGAAATACGACCATCAGCGCGAGCAGGAGCTGAGAGAGTGGATTGAGGGGGTGACTGGCCGCCGCATCGGGAACAACTTTATGGATGGCCTCAAAGACGGGATCATTCTTTGCGAGTGAGTGAGGTTCTTAGGGTGCAGACCCTGCTTCTAGCCCAGCAGTCCCTCTCCAAAGAGCCCCTCAACATCCCCTGATGATACTGAACCTGGAGCTGGAGTTAGACACTGATATTTGATGCTGCCCCCATTCCTTGAAAGGTTGAAGAAGAGACTCACCCTGTGCTGGTTTCACAGGCAGAGATGACAAGAGTCAGTCAGGTTAAAAAACACAGTCAGGTGACACGGAAGCCCTGAGGTGTTACAAGGTGTCTGTCTATGGGTTCCAGCATCAGAGCTAAATGGCAGCAGGCTCTTTTTTTTTTTTTTTTTTTTTGGTTTTTCAAGACAGGGTTTCTCTGTATAGCCCTGGCTGTCCTGGAACTCACTCTGTAGACCAGGCTGGCCTCAAACTCAGAAATCCACCTGCCTCTGCCTCCCAAGTGCTGGGATTGAAGGCGTGCGCCACCACTGCCAGGCTTAGCGGGCTCTTTATCACCAGTTTAAATGACATTAGGGTGGTGTCACAGGAATCTGTGTAGGACGTGGCTTCCCACTGCCCTCATCACTGGGGAAGATGAAAATTGTCCCTGGCCTGGCATATGCCTGTGACCTCAGCGCTGGCAAAGCTGAGGAAGGGTTCAGAATTCTAGGTCAGCCTTGATGCATAACAAGACTGTCTTCTAAAATGAGGAAGGCGGAACACTCTCCTAGCATGTAGGAGGCACTGGCTTCATCTCTTGCACAGTATAAAGCCAGGTGTGGTCTTGCAGGCCTGTAACTCCGGTCACATTAGAGGTGGAGGTAGGAGAATCAGAAATCTGATGTCACCCTGGCTCCACACTGAGTTTGGGACCCACCACAGGCTACAGGAAAGCCTGCCTTGCAAAACAGAACAGCATAACCCTACACTAGGCCTGGGGAGATGGCTCAGTCAGGAAGGCGCTTGCTGTGTAGGTCTGAGGACTTGGGTGCTAAAACAGAAGGCAGGCTGGAGAGGTGGCTTAGCGATTGATAGCTCTTGCTCCATGATCGGAAGAACAGATTTGGGGGTCCCAACATCCATGTAGCGAGTCGAACATCCCTGCAAATACCGGCAACCCTGGCTCGGAGGGTTGGGAGGACAGGAAGAACATTGGGGTTTGATGGGTTCCAGCCCAGCTGAGAGAACGTGAGTCTCAGGTTCAAGGACTCAAAAGAATGGGCAGAGAACGATAGAGGGGAATACCCAATGTCATTCTGTGACCTGTATACATGCACACATGCACACACATACACACGTGCACACATACACACACATACACACGTGCACACACACATGCACACCACCAGCATGATTTCTACTAGCCTAATTTAGTAGCTAATTTAAACTAGCCTATTTGGTAAGCTTGTCTCAAAAACCAAGGTGGGAGCTAGAGAGATGTCTTGCTGGGAACAGGCGCTGCTGTGCAGGCCTGGCAGTCTGCACTCCATTGCTGATCCATGGGAAGATGGAGAGAGAGGATGGAATCCACACAGGCACCCCGTCACAGTGCCTCCCCCTATCACCCAGGTGAATGTCACCTGAGGGGTTGCAGGGGAGACTGGCCTCTGGCCTCTGCACACATAAGCTGCATACATGCAAACATGCACATAGCAATAGTAAACAGACTCTTGCAACTCCTAGCACTAGGTACAAATTCTCTTTTGTACATGTGTCTGTGAGTGTGAAATAGGGTACACATATTGTATGTGCTCATATAGAGAGGTCAGAGGACAAACTGTGGGAGTTGGTTCTCTCTTCTTACCCAGGATTTGGGCTGAAGTCATCCGGCTTGGCTGCAAGTGGCCTTACCCATTGAGCCATCTTGCTTGCCCTCTTCTTTGAAAAACAAAACAACCAAATCAACCTCATTTATACATGTGGGTGTTTTGGCAGCATGTATGTCTTCCCCTGAACGAGTACCCAGTGCTCTTCACTGCTGAGCCGTCTTTCTAGTTCCTTCTTTCCTTCCTTCCTTCCTTCCTTCCTTCCTTCCTTTCTTTTTTTTTTTTGTAGACAGGGTTTCATGTAGCATAGGCTGGCTTTGAACTCCGCATCCACTGCCTCCACCTTCTGAGTGCTGGGATTACAGGCTAGCATGACCACACCTAGACATCCCACTTCCCCCTAACACTGGGCAAGGTCCTGAACCCAGCTGGGGCCTGTCTGCTTCTGAGTCTGACACCGTGAGTTACTACTCCCCCTCGGAAAGCTTCTCAGAGGTGCAGTACAGATCGGTTTCCCCAAAGCCAGATGCTCAGAGGTGGGGCTATTTATCTTCTTTCATTCCTATCTACGAGAAACAAGAGTCCAGGACATGCTCATGTCCTGGCTTACAGAGAGCTGGCTCAGGCCTGAGTACAGAGCAAAGGCTGAGGTCCTGCAGTAGAGGACATACACCTAAGCAAGGGTGCCTGAGTTCCATCCCCGGCTAACGGACCAACCAGCCATTTCCTTAGTCATTCATGTAATAAGCACTTATAGAACTCCTGGTATACACAGGCCTTTGCTCTAGGCATGCAGAAAGTGAACCAGACTCTGTGTAGAGCCTACAAGGGAGCATTGGTACTAGTGGGAGAAACCGTGCTGGTTCCATACCCAGCAATATTATCACCATGATAAGAAATGGCTATCAACCAACCCACTAACCAACCAACCAGCCAGATACTCACACTCATGCCTATAGCAAGAGAGTACAATGAAGAACACCCAATGGGGTGATGATTGGCTTAGCAGGGACAGACACTTGCCACCAACACTGCTGACCTGAGTTCAATTCTCAGGACCCACATGTTGGAAAGAAAGAACGGACTCCTAAAAGTTGTCCACCGACTTTCACGCACGTGTGGCTGACACAAGGATTTCCTGGCTGGCAACTGGGTCTAGCTGCCTGTAGTTGTGCCCACCATAAGCACGTGCTAGGTACAAAAGGATCGCCTTCCAGCTGTCAGCTCTTCCACCCAGCCGGGATCCTGAAGCAACTGGGACTCACCTGCCCCACTCCCCGCTTCTCTTTGTTAGATTTATCAACAAGCTCCAGCCGGGTTCTGTGAAGAAGGTCAATGAGTCAACCCAGAACTGGCACCAGGTAAGTTCAGACACAACGTACTTTGTTTTCTGTTTTAGTATTGAAGATTGAACCTGGAGCTGTGAGTGCGTGCTAGGCTGGAGCTCCGTTGCCTAGCCATGCCTCAGCCCCTCACTGGGGGATTCCAGGCAGGGGCTCTACCACTGAGCCACACCCCCACACCCTCACTGGGGGATTCTAGGCAGGGGCTGTACCTTTTTGACAAAGCCCCTCACCTCAAGGACTACTCTGGTCTTGGTCCTCTCCTACTTGTTTGAGAAAGGGTCTCCATCTTCATTGTTTTCCTCTGAGGCCAGGCTGGCAGTCTCTCAACTGAGATTCTGTCCCTGCTTCTGGTCTCACCTATAGGAGTCCTAGGATTCAGACATTCATGCCATGTATGTGGCTTTTACTTGATTTCTGGAGATTCAATTCTGATCCTGACAGTGTTTGCTTGTTTTATTTCTTACGGAAATCACCTTCCTGGCTCACACTTATTTTGAGACAATGTCTCATTAAGATGCCCAGGCAACCGTTGAATTTGCAATCCTGCCTCAGCCTCCTCAGGGGGATTCCTTTGTGTGTGTGGTGTGTGTGGTGTGTGTGTGTACACTGTGTGGACAGTGCCCACAGAGGCCCGGAAGAGGCATGGATCCCTTGGGGCTGGAGTTAAGGAGTCTCATTCAATCCTTTATCCCCCAGCCCCTCAGCCCTCTACCCCACCCTCCCATCTCTGACATGGTCTCTTCTCCTACAGCTGGAGAACATAGGTAATTTCATCAAAGCCATTACCAAGTATGGGGTGAAACCCCACGACATCTTTGAGGCCAACGACCTGTTTGAGAACACCAACCACACACAAGTTCAGTCCACTCTCTTGGCTCTGGCCAGCATGGTGAGTGTGGGGGCAGAGGCTGGGGCTGGGCTGGGGCTGGGCTGGGGCCTGACATACACAGGGACACTCAGGCCTATAGTGTCACAGTGACTCAGGGTACAGAGTCACTGAGGGGAAGTGAGGCCTTCTGGAGCCTCACGTCCTTCTTTCCTCCATGCAGGCCAAGACAAAAGGAAACAAAGTCAATGTGGGGGTCAAATATGCAGAGAAACAAGAGCGGAGATTTGAGCCCGAGAAGCTGAGAGAAGGCAGGAACATCATTGGGCTACAGGTACGGCCCCTTCTTCACGTGGGCTGCTCTGGGCTGCAGGGAAGGTAACCCAGAGCCTGGAGGCTTTGGGAGTCAGAATATCGGTGCGGACTGGGTGGGACACTGGACGGCATTAGTGCTTTCTATTTACTAACATGGTCCCTCTGCCCATAGTCCTAAGTAGTTCCTGATTTTACAGACCCTTAAGATGTTTTATTTATCTTTACGTGTAGGAGTGTTTTGCCTGCATGTATGCCTATGAATCGCATGTGTACTAGTACACACCTAGGCCAGAAGAGGGCATCAGATCCCCTGGAACTGGAGTTATAGACCGCTGTTTGCAGCTGTGTGGTTGCTGGAAAACAAACCCAGGCCCTCTGTAAGAGCAGCCAGTGCTCTTAAACACTGAGCCATCTCTCCAGCCTCTAGATCCTTTTTTCAAAAATTTTTTTAAAAAATTATTTTTTATATTTGCCTGTATGCATGTATGTATGTGCAGCATGGTGTGTGTGGTACCCACAGAGATAACAAGAGGATGTTGTGTCCCCTGGGATTAACTACTTACCTGTAGTTAAGGATTGCTGTGGGTGCTGGGAGTGGAACCTGGATCCTTTGGAAGAGCAGTCCGTGTTCTTAACCGCCGAGCATCTCTCCATTTTATTTTTTATACAGATAGAGAAACTAGAGTTTGCAGAAGGAAGCACACTGTTCTTCGTCAGTGTTGGGGCTTGAGTCTAGGCAAGCACCCTGCCTTAGTTACGTCTCCACACCCATTCACTTTTCCTATGTGTGAATGTGTCTGTGGACATGTGTGCGCATCAAAGTCAGAGGTCTCAGCCACTGTCTGTCCTCAGGAGACATCCATTGGCTTTGTTTTTGTTTGTTTTGTTTTGAAATAGGGATTTTCTTTGTAGCCCTGGCTATCCTGGAACTTTCTATGTAGACCAGGCTGGCCTCCATCTACCTCTGCTTCCAAGTGCTGGGATCAAAGGTGTGCGCCTTCACATCTGGCCATCTTGCTTTTTGAGAGAGTCTCTCACTGGGTTTTCTAGTTTGTGTTCTGATGTAATAAACACTAACTGAAGCAACTGGCAGGAGGGAGGGGCTTATTTGACTTGGGTTTCCACATCATAGCACACACTGGGGAGAATTCGGGAAAGGAGCCTGGAGGCAGGAACTGCCCCAGACCATGGAGAAACATCACTTACTGGCTTGCTCAATTTTCTTATCTCAGGACCACCTACCTAGGGATAGCCCACTGACCTGTGGCCTGGGTCCTAGGCAAGCACTTGAGGCAGGGGCTCCTCTATAACCCAGGTTAGCCCTGAATTCACTATTCAAAGCTAGCCTTGAGCTTCTCTTCTGATCCTCCTGCCTCTACTTCCCCAGTACAGTTTTTATCCTGACACAGGGTCTTGCTAAGTTGCTCAGGCTGGTGGCCTGTTTGCTGGAGGCAAGGCAGGCCTTTACTTTGCCATCCTCCTCCTTTGGCCTCCCCAGTGAGTAGCTAGGACTATGGACCTGTGCTGGCAGCCCCAGCTTGATCTACCTCTCTTTCTCTTATTGATTAATTAATCTCTTTCCTAGATGGGCACCAACAAGTTTGCCAGTCAGCAGGGCATGACGGCCTATGGTACCCGGCGTCACCTCTATGATCCCAAACTGGGTACAGATCAGCCCCTGGACCAGGCGACCATCAGTCTGCAGATGGGCACCAACAAGGGCGCCAGCCAGGTTTGTATAGTCAGTGGGATACCCGGTGAGACGCGGTGGGGGAGTGGGGCTGCTACCCCTGTGGCTTGACCACTGTTCCATCCTTTAGGCTGGGATGACTGCACCAGGCACCAAGCGGCAGATCTTTGAGCCAGCTCTGGGCATGGAACACTGTGACACACTCAACGTCAGCTTGCAGATGGGCAGCAACAAGGGGGCCTCACAGAGGGGCATGACAGTGTATGGGCTGCCTCGCCAGGTGTACGATCCCAAGTACTGCCTGAACCCAGAATACCCAGAGCTGGGCGAGCCCACCCACAATCACCACCCGCACAACTACTACAACTCTGCCTAGGGGTCCCCCCAAAGGGCTGGCTGCTGCTCTTGGCTGGACCCAGCTGGCCCAGCCAACCCCATCTCCTGCATGGCGTCCCCCCAGCCCCCTGGCACCTGCCTATAGGGTTACAGTTTGGGGAGATCAGGCCGAGGGGGACAATGGGAAGAAAGGGGCCCCTCATCCCTGGAGCTTTCGCAGGGCCCAACATAGAATTGGGTGTCCCCAACAGCGTCCAAAGGAAGCACTGAGTAAAGCTATTCCAGCTGCCCCCCTTTACTCCCTCACAAGTGAGTACCTCCCAGAACCAGAAACCCTTCAAGCGAAGCCCCCAGAACCCAGGCTTGGCCTGACCCCTGCCCCATTCCTGCAACGGGAGCAGAATGCATGCCTGGAAACGCAGTGGACACACGCAGTTTGGTTTTGCAGTGACTGGCGTTGGTGGATGTGACAGCAGCGTTTGTAACTCGAACACTTTCTTTTTCTATTTCACTGGAGCACAATAAATGGCTGTGACATCATCGGAGTCTTGGGGCCAGTTGTTTAGGAGCATGGCTTAGATAATTCCCATCCTCCCACATATATAAGATATACAGACCCTCCTATATACAGTAGGGCCAGTGAGATGGCTCAGAGCTGGAAAAGGCACTTGACACCACTTTTATGACCTGAGTTCAATCCTTGAGACCCACATGGTCAAAAAGAATCAGTTTCTGCAATCTCCTCTGACCTCCACACAGGCCATGTGTCTTAAATAAATATGTATCTAAAAAATTAAATAGATATACTTACAGACCTTACACCACTACACAGGGTAAGCACATTGCAAATGCCACATACATTTAAACAAAATGATCAGGAGGCTCCTGGGAGGGGTCCCAGATTGTGTGCAAGTGGTGTGCACTGGTACTACTGAGCCGGGTAATGTACCTAATGTTGGCAGAGCTGTTGAGTTATTAACCTTGGGGCATGGCTTTCTCTGTATGCCTGCCTTGTACCTAGGAGTGTCTCTCTTTTTTCTCCTCAAAACTGAATCTCATGGGCTGTTGAGATGTCACAACTGTAAAGGCGTGTTACATGCAACAAAGGTGTTTGCTGCCAAGTCTGACAACTTTGAGTTCAAACCCTAGGTCCTACTCGATAAAGGGCCAACTCCATTAAACTGTCCTCTACCTCTTGCCACAACATGCATGTACCCACCCACACTTTATTTATTTTTGGCTTTTTGAGACAAGTTTGTGTGTGTGTGTGTGTGTGTTGATTGGTTGGGGTAGTCCTGGTTGTCCTAGAACTTATTCTTTTGACCAGGCTGGGTTTGAACATACGGAGATCTGCCAACCTCTATCTCCTAAGTGCTGGGACCACCACCATCCAGCAATAAATGTCTTTGGAAAAACAAACAAACAAACCCAAAAACTGAGTCCTGGGGCTGGCCTAGAATCCTGAAAGTGTAAACAGGTCTTTGACATCACCTTGCTTCAGCAAAGAACCTGTTCTCTTGGAGAAGGCTCTAGATGTTCTGCCTGAAAACTACCTGTCTGCTGGTCAGGGCTCCAGAGAATGCAGAAAGATGGGAGGGAATCCAGTCTCTTCCCAACTCCATCACTTCCAGGACAGAGGTTGAGGCTGTAACCCTGGGGGAATATCTGAAATTTTGCATACAGACACACAGACCCTGGCCTCACAAACTAGACTCTAGGCATCTTGGCCCCCTTTGTTCTGGGGAAACTGTGCTGAGGGTATGAGCCTAGCCCAGGCTTGGCCTGTCAGTCAGATAAGGTGGCAGTGGCACCTGTCAGATAAGAGGGCTCTGATATCAGCTCTGGGTGTCCCATCTGCTGAGGACACCAATCTAGAGACCTACCTACCACTGTTGCCTGGGGACTATGGCTCTGGCCAAGCCTAAGGGACCTCAGTGCACCAAGAGGCATATCACTGAAGGGTAAATCAGGAGTTATGATCTAGCGGCGCAGCCTAGCAGCTATCATTTCTGGGTCAGCTTAATACCTGCTTTGGCTGTTTACCTGCCCTGGGGTGGCCACAGAACCACCTGCTGCCATGTTCTGCCACTGGCTTATTCAGCAGGACTCCAGCAGTTTCCATGTGTGGTATTTACAACTACTTGTGTAGGCATGTGCAAGCATGAGGGCAGAGGCTGATGTCACACCATCCTTGGTTACCCTGTATTTTATTTTTGGAGACAGGGTCCTCTCTGACCCCCAGAGCTCACTGATTCGGTGAGGCTGGCAGGCCATCAAACCCCAACGATCTGATCTGTCTCTCCTGCGCCAGCGCTGAGGTACAGAGGCTTTTACATGCATGTTAGGGATTGATCTCAGGTGAAGTACTTTACTGGCAGCCACCTCCTGAGCTCTCTACAAGAGCTATACCATGAGGAGCTCTAAACCACAGGTGAGGGGCTGAGTCCAGGTCACTTGGTTCAAGTCTCCCATCACCCTGAGACCCTGTGAGGGCACATGGGGTGCTCACATACTTACCATAAGAGTGTCCATCCTGGCACAGCCTCCAGCCTTCCAAGAGCTCTCACCACCCTTAGGAAATGTCCCTTCAGCCGGGCAGTGGTGGCGCACGCCTTTAATCCCAGCACTTGGGAGGCAGAGGCAGGCAGATTTCTGAGTTCGAGGCCAGCCTGGTCTACAGAGTGAGTTCCAGGTCAGCCAGGGCTATACAGAAAAACCCTGTCTCGAAAAAAAACAAAAAACAAAAACAAAAACAAAACCAAACCAAAACAAAACAAAAAAAGAAAATGTCCCTTCTGTGACCATTACTTCCCCAGTGGCCCAAAGTACCCGGGACTTGAGACCTCAGCCCAGGATCTGGACTTAGGAATTAAATGGTGGGGTTGTGAAGCCGAGCTTCCTTAATTCAAGGTCCTTCTGTGCGTTTAAGGGTGCAGGAACCTGGGCATCGCCTCCCCTCTTATCTAGGCACCTGCTTCACCTTCAAAGGGTGACTGCCAGCACACAGCAAGATATCCAATGTGGGTATCAACTTTGGAGTGTCACCTCCTTTGGTCACCTGTGGATGTAGTTTCAGACAGTCATGAGCTGCTTGATGTGGGAACTACAAGAGCAGATAGTGCTTGTAACCACTGAGCCATCTTTCCAGCCCAAAATAAAACTTTTCTAAAAATAGAAAACATGGATAGCAGCTGAGGACCACCAGCTGAGGTCGACCTCTGGCACATTTGTACATCCCAGAGGCAAGCTGATCTCTGATGCCAACCTGGTCCACAGTAAGATCCTATATCACCTCACCTCCCTCCCCTAAACCAACCCAATCAACCAGGAAAAACTGACCAAACCATACATCATAGAGCCACCACGATCTCTCTTGAATGCCTCAGCCCGAGTCTCCCACTCCCCTTCTGACACTGGGGCTACCTCATGACCCAAGAAAGTACAGGGAGGCGGGGATACACATTAGCTGCTTTATTGACAGGCTCATGAGTGACAGCTGTACCCCAACTAGCCCCTACCTTTTCTACAACAGCAGAAGAAAATGGTGCTCCCTAGCAAAGCCCAGCCAAGGGACCTGGGTGGTCAGTAGCCTCGACTCCCAGACCACAAGCACTAGGAGGCTGGGAAGGACAGAAAATCCAGGTCCCCAAGGGCAAGGTGCTGGTGAGGTGGCTGAGGAGACTGGAGGTCCCACAGCTCTTCCTTGCCTAGGATCTCAGGAACCGTCCGTCACCAGAGAAGACAGGAACCTGAAGCTTGGGGGCAGGGTGAGAGCAACTCCAAGGCTTTCAGTCATCTGAGGCAGAGGGTTCTGTGAGGCTACCCTGGGTTGCTTGGTGAAGCTCAGCGTTGCTCACCTCCATCTCTACAGTCACATCTGCAGCCATGCACATCTACTCATTCATACCCACTCCATACACACAGAGGGAGGGTTGTCAGCCCTGGACCTACACCCTGGAGCCCTGGAATGTCTCTGGATTGGTAGCCAGATCGGGGGCTGTGGAGGAGCAGGTCCTTGACATTGCTACTGATTGGCTGCCTCACAGGCGTCTATCCAGTCGCTGTACACATCCACCGGCTCTGACAGGTATGTGATGGGTGTCTGGAACTCCTCTAGGCACACGGTACAGGAGATGACTCCAGTGTTTCGAGCACGGTCCCTGCAGTGAGACAAGGTCATGCGTGAGAAGCGAGCCCTGAGCCTGTGAAGGCGACCTCACTGGCAGGAAGGCCCAGGGTGAGCAAGGAGGAGGACAGAGGCCTGGATGTCCACCCTGAATCCCACTCACATCTTCACATCACAGGACTTCTCGTGGTTACAGAAAGGGCAAGTGAACTGGGTCTCTAGGGTGCCTGTCATCTTCTTCTTGGGGGGCGGCTTCCGTTTGGACTTCCTTCGGCCCATAACTGCAGAGGGGATGAACCTGTGGTACAGAGGACAGGGGTCAGAGGCTGGTAGCAGCTGGCCATTCTCTATCTCCATCCTCTAGAAGCAGGACAGAGGCAACCAGCAGTGGTCTGTGGAGGAGGGAAGATGTATGCTCTGTCATAGTTCAGGCTCCTGGGCCTAGCACAACAGTCCCTGGGTATGCCCTGGGCAACAGGACCAAGAACAGCCTTTAACCTTGGTTTCCCAACTTCTTGTTCATCTTTAGGTAGGTCACTTACGAACTCTGTGCTCAGAGTCTCAGGGAAAGGTAGGGGTAGACAGCTGGCTGGAGAAAAAGCAGGGACAGAGAGGGTACTGATGTAATGATATTAAGAGATGTTAAGAGATGAGGGAGGTAAGTCCCAAGAGTGGCTAAAGATGAAGTCAAGGGCAGGAAGATGACTTAGTACCAATCATGACAACATGACAACCCTAGTTCAATTCCAGAAACCTATACAAGGCCAGGCACAGTGGCTCAAACCTGAAACCTAGCATCCTGACACGGAGGTTGAAGGTGCTGTCTGGGAACTGGCTGACTAGCCTGGATTACATATTGATGGGCCAGAAACAAGATGAAAGGTGAAGACAGACTCCCCAAATTCTGTTCTATGACCTCAACGTGCACTATACGTAGGACATGTGCCTCCTCTAACCAAATACAGTCTCAATTAGTGTCCTACCCCAACCTCCTTTTGAGACAGTCTCATGCAGTCCAGGGCTAGTCTGGAACTCACTATGTAGGCCTGCCTCTGCTGTCCACGTGTGGAGATTAAAGTGATACACCACCACACTCAGCCATTTCTTTATTGATTGACCTAGAATTATCTATGTACAACAGGCTTGCCTCAAACTCGCAGAGATCTGCCAGCTTCTGCCTGGGATTAAAGGTGTACGTGTGTCATTACACTTGGCTTTTTATTAAAAATAAGAAATAGAGGAAAACACCAGCATGCTACATATGCCAGATGTTCCAGAACCCTGGAGGCCCAGGGAAGACAGAAATTCCTATCAAGTTGGAGTCTAGTCTGAGCTAGCCCACCCCGCACTTCAGATCACTGAAAGGATGGAAACTCCAGCAACTTCCAGATCACGTGAAAGCTGGAAGTCAGTCTGGGCAACAAAACAATTTAAAATCTAAGCACGGGCGGTGGTGGCGCACGCCTTTAATCCTAGCACTTGGGAGGCAGAGGCAGGCGGGATTTCTGGAGTTCGAGGCCAGCTGGTCTACAGGAGTGAGTTCCAGGACAGCCAGGGGCTACACAGAGAAACCCTGTCTCAAAAAACCAAAAAAAAAAAAAAAAAAAAAAAAAATTAAATCTATATATTAATAGTTACAGATGACAGCTCTTAAGGAAACTTGTAACTGGATGAATCCTATTTCTATGAGGTTCTTAGGGTTTAAATCAAATTTCTGAGACGGGGCTACTTGGTGTGAAGGGGCATCAGGAAGGACCTTCTCTTCTGCAGTCATTTCAGATGAAGCCTGGATGACAGAAGGTAGCTTTGATGCCAAGGCAGCCAGTAAGAGGGGTGTGTCTGAAAAGTGTCTGAGCCAGAGGAAGGGGTTTCTCATCGTTTTACGTCAGAACGAATGGCTGACGCTCTGGGAGCAACAGGGATAAAGTGTGAAACTCACAAAAAGAAAGGCCAGACCCTGACGGTTGCAGCGTAGCTTGGTCCCCAACCCAGCTGTCAACTGTGTAAGCAGATGTGTTTGCGTCCCCTCCCATGGACCTGGCAACCAGCTACAACTGAATCACAGACTGGACATCTTGGTCGAGCCTGTCTCAGCTGCTAGAGGCATTGCTGCTAAGCCTGAAAAGCTGAATTTGGTCCCGGACCCACGTAAAGGTAGCAAGAGAAGATGTATTCCACAAGTTGTCCATTAACTTCTGTACACATTCTACATACATAGAAAAAATGTAGGACCAAAGATTTCTAAAACAGGGCAAGGAAGATGGCTCCGCAGGTGAAGATGCTGGCTGCCAAGCCTGATAGCCTGAGTTCATTTCCCTGGGCTCTCACGGTGAAGAGAGAACCGACTCCTGTAAGCTGTCCTCTGGTCACACACACAGTATTCAAAGCAAACTCACGATCACCTTAAAACTCCTCCGCCATTTGCAACCCTGCCCATCAATCTCTGAGGAAGGATTTCACTTGGTCACAGCTCAATCCCTAGCATCCACAGTGCCTGGTAAACCTTATGTACTTAGTAACTACTTGTTGAACGAATCAGTAAGTTTTCCTGAATCTGTCTCAGTGTGGCCCCAGAATCCCACCGGCAAACCGCAGCCTGAGAACGAGCCCTGGTGTCCCCAGGCGACTGGGACGGCGGGAAGAGGTCTCAGCGGAGGAGCGTCGCTGTCCGCCTCACCCAGGCTTCAGTGGCGCCGCCCGCTCGCCCAGCTGCAGGGGTCCAGGGATCGGGCTCCCCACGCGGCCGTCCTCAGAGCCATGCCCCGGCCTCGGCTCCACACCCTGCGGGTGATCTAGAGAAAAGCGCCTGTCCCGCCTAGCCCAACGCCCGCCCGCGAGACCCTACACTTACTTTGTAGCAGCCCTGCTTCTCAGTCAAGGCCGCTTCACCCAGGAGACGCTAACTTCCGGCCCCTAACGGAAACGGAAATATCGCCTTGGGTTTCCCCGCCCACTCCTTAACCAAGTAAAAGGACCTGTAGACCCCGCCTCCAACTGCCTGGCTCCACGTAATTGTTACAGCGCATGCGCCACCATCCCGCTCTTTCGCGAGTAAGTTCCTGGGGGTGTCCGTGAGCGGTGGCTCCATCTGTATTTTTCCTGGTTAAGGTCCTCATCTATAACCATCTTCCTGGATTCGTCTCACTTGTCTTACCCCTTGAAACCCTAGGTTTTCCTAACCTTCATGCTCACTCCAATATCCTAGCCCTAGAAGAGACTAGTTGTCAGGAAGAGGCAGGAGACCAGTAAGGGGTTAATATGGTCAAATACATTGTATTAGTCAGGGTTCTCTAGAGTCTCAGAACTTACAGAATGTCTCTCTGCGTTGAGGGAATTTATTGTGATGAGTTACAGTCTGTAGTCCAACTCCCCAACAATGGTCAGAGGTGAATGGGAAGTCCAAGAATCTAGTAGTTGCTTAGTCCCACGAGGCTAGTTGGTTCATCTGGTCTATGGTAGAAGTAGGTTCCGACAGATGAGCTGACAAGTAAAGGCAAGCAGGCAAAGAAGAGTGTCCTTATATAGGCCCCCAGCAGAAGGTGTGGCCCAATTAAAGGTGTGTACCAGCCATGCCTGGATCTGGGACTTGCTTTGTCCCAGGCTGATCTTGAACCTGAGTTCAAGATTTCCTTGCCTCAGTCTCCTGGCATTGAAGGCATGTGTTGCCTTGCCTGGGCCTAAGTTTTTCATGGCCACTATGCCTTAAGATCTCCATGCAACGATCCAGGTCAGAAACTTGTGTCTTCCAGCCTCAAGATCTTGACCACAGGTGAGCCCTCCAATTCTGATTTTAGTTTATTCCAGATATAGTCAAGTTGACAAACGGAATAGCCATTATAAACATTATATTGTACATGAAGAAAACTGTTATGTATGACTAATATATGGAAATGTAAAACACAAAGCACTCCCAAGGTGAGAAGACATAGGTTTTTAATCGATCTTTCCTCTCTCCCTTCTTTCTCCCTCTTGCTCCCAGCCCCAGCTGTACGGGACACACTTGCTCTGGCCCAAAGTAACATGTAGCTGTCTTCAGACATCCATATGAGGCACAAGGATCTCATTATGAATGGTTGTGCCACCATTTGGTTGTTGGAACTTGAAGTCATGACCTTTGAAGAGCAGTCAGTGCTCTAACGCTGAGCCATCTCACCAGCCCTTTAAATCAGATTTGAGGCAGGAAGACATGGGCTTTTATCCAGACCTTAAGGCTGGAAGACATAAGCCTTCAGTTCGGAGCTACTTCTTAGGAATTCCAGCATATACTGAAGACTAGCTGAGACATCTAGCCTTGTGGACTGAACACCTTAGATTTTTTGTTCATAGCTAGTTAGTGGATTAGTTAGACTGTAGCCTGTAAGTCATTCCAGTAAATCACACACAACACACACACACACACACACACCCTCACGCACAGAGAGAGAGAGGAGACACAGAGAGACAGACAGAGAGTTCATTCCATAAGCTTGGGATCCTAGAGCAAGGTGGCTAGCCATATTTGGTGAGTTCTGGGTTCAAGAGAGACCCTGCCTCAATATGTAAGATGGAGAGATGTGAGGGTTGGCTTTTACACACAGACCCTCACAAATAGACCTGCTGACTACATCTTTTCTTAATTAAAAGCTTCTGGCCACAAGATGGCTCAGCAGCTAAAGGCACTTCCTACCAAGCCTGTCAGCCTGAGTTCGATCCCTGGAAGTTACGTGGTGGAAACAGAGAACTGATTCCTGCATGTTGTACACTACACCACACGCACACGCACGCATGCACACACAAAAACAACACACACACATGGAAAGTGCTTAGATCCCTGGAAGTTACATGGTGGAGAGAACTGATTCCTGCATGTTGTACGCTCACGCACACACACGTGGAAAGTGCTTAGCTGTGTCACACATTCCTTATGCTTTAAAGAGAATGAAGGAAGTGTGATAACTGTTGACTTTGGTAAGTGTTTGCCCTGGGGACTTTACCAAGATTTATATCTTTAGTGTGTTTCTGGAAACAACTTGAGGTATTTATTTAGAGTGGATGGATCTCCAAGATGCCCTATAGGGGGCAGTGCCGTCCTTGGAACTGCCTTTTTCTGAAGAGCATTTCTCTGTGTTGACAGCTTCTATTCACACAGGATGGGAAGGGAGTGGAGTGGCTCAAGCCAAAATCCAACACTCAGAAGGCAGAGACAAGATCTTTGCTAGTTCTAGGCCAGTCTGGGCTATATGAATAATACTTCAAAGCTAACCTTGGCTACAGTGTGTGACCCTGGCTCACAAAAAAAAACAAAACAAAAAACCACAAATGCACGGAGGATAAGATCAGTCCATGCATGTTGTTACCCTGTGGTTTGTCTGTCTTATTTGCCCTCATGGTCAAGACACATATGCAAACTCTTGTTTTCAGTAGTTGTTCTGGTTAGTTTCGTTGGCTTGATGCAAGCTAGAGTCAGGATCTAGATGGGAAACAAGCCCCTGGGTGCATCTGTGGAGGACTGTCTGGAACAGGTTAATAGATGTGGGAAGACTGAGCAGGCTGGCATCCTTGTCTCAAAAAGCCAAGCATGGGTGGAGAGACAGCTCACAAGGTAAAAGACTGCTCTGCATTGACTCAAGTTCAATCCCCAGAGTTTATAGTGAGAGAAGAGAACCCGTCCTTGCAAGTAGTTCTCTGGCTTCCATTTGTGTGCCGTGGTATGTGCACACAAACACACTTGCGCACTGCGCACGCGTACACACACACACCAGTAATAATAAACTGGGCGTGGTAGCACACAGAAACAAGGAACAACGAGAGGCAGGCAGAACTCTGAGTTTGAAGCCAGACTAGTTTACATAGTGAGACCACATCTAAGAAAAAAACACCCAGGACTGTGGACTGCATGGTTGAGTGCTTGCTTAGCATGCACAGGTCCCTGGGTTTCATTCCAAGTGCAGGGGACAAACATCATTGACCTCATAACCAGCAAATGGTAGCTGCTGTTGCTGGGCCCATGAGGACCCAGCTGCACGGCCCCAGCACTGTCACCTCAGCTGACAGTGACAGAGCACGGCATAGCCTCCAGTGTCCCTCTCCGTGTCTCTGAAAAATCTTTGTAGCATTTAGTGCTTAGCAGGATAGGGAACTTGGCTTGCATTCTCCATGTGCATTTACAAAGTCACTTCTCCTTTCTAGACCCTGGGAACAGGGATACTGTGTGAAGCTGACTGCTGATTCAGAGCTCTGACTGCCAGGAGCCTCTGAGTCAGTGGGAAGAGGCTTGGCGGCTGAGAATTTCCAAATGGTTGAGGTTAACATGGAGGGCCGAAATGTAGTCACAGCAGGTTGGCAACCTGTGTTGGCTAGCTGTCTTTTTGGGTTTGGTTTTGGTTTTTTTTTTTTCAACTTGACACACAACTAGGGTCATTCTGGGGACAGGGAACCTCGATTGAGAAAATGCCTCCTTCAGACTAGCCTGCAGGCAAGCCTGAGGGGCACTTTCTTCATGACAGATGTGGAAGGACCCGGCCTCCTGTGGGTGGTCCACCCCAGGGCAGATGGTCCTAGGTGTATGACAGAACCATGGAGAGCAAGCCAGTGTGCAGCAGTGCTTAACAGCTTCGGGCCTCAGTTCCTGCCTTGACTTCCTGTCCTGACTTCCCTCAGTGATGGATTGAGGTCTGAATGTAAAAGCCAAACAAACCCTTTCCTCCTCAGGTTGTTCTTGCCCAAAGTGCTTTATCACTACAGTAGAGGGCCGACCAGACAGACCTGATGCTGAGACCTGTCTGGGTCTCTGTAGTGTCCTAGGAGAAACAAGGATGAATCTAGCCTTTGCCTCAGGATCTGGGTCAGAAATGATTTCTCTGTAAGGACAGGGTGTCATGTACTCTAGGCTGGTTACAGACACAGCACTCTGCTGTTTGACTTTTTTTTTTTTATTTTTGTTTAGTTTATTAGTGTGTGTGTGGTATATGTATGTGTGTGGTACATGTGTATATGTTGTATGTGTATGTGGTATGTGTGTGTGTATACTGTGAGTGTGGTGTAGTATGTGTGCGTATGTCTGTGATGTCTATGTTTGTGTGGTATGTATATTTGTGTGTGATATGTGTATATGTATGTGTGTGTGTGTGATATGTATATGGTGTGTGGCATGTGTGTGTGTGGTGTGTGGTGTGTGCGGTGTATGTGAATTGTGTGTGTATGATATTTGTGTGTGCGTGGGATGTGTGGTATATGTATGTGTGGTGTGTGGTGTGTGGTATGTGGTGTGTGTGACTGGTTATATGGTATGTGTGTCATGTGTAGTATATGTGTGTGATGTTTGTGTATCTACGGTGTGTATATGTGGTGTGTGTGTTATGTGTATGTGTGTGTGTGTGTTTGGTGTGTGACGTGTGGTATGTGTGTGATGTGTGTGTATGTGTAGTGTGTGTGGCATGTGTGTGTATGTGTGGGCAGTATATGTGTGGTATGTATGTATGTGTGATATGTGTGTGTTGTGTGGTAATCATTTACTAAAAGCAGCCAATGGAGTTGAAAGCAATCTTTTTTTTGTTTTTTCAAGACAGGGTTTCTCTGTGTAGCCCTGGCTGTCCTGGAACTCACTCTGTAGACCAGGCTGGCCTCAAACTCAGAAATCTGCCTGCCTCTGCCTCCCAAGTGCTGGGATTAAAGGCGTGCGCCACCACTGCCCGGCGAAAGCAATCTTAAACAAAACAAATTAATGTTGGCCCAAAGGCTATTATGTGCTAAAGAGAAAGACCCTCATTCTTCAAAAAGGACTATCCATGTCTTTTCTTCATTCCGCCTTACCAATGCCATACCAGGTACTCTTTCCTTATTCACTTTCACTTCCGGCCTGTTCCTTTACCTGGCCCTCCCTTCTCCTACATCCTCCCTACCCTGCCCTACTGCCATCTCCATGGGCTGCCAATCTCGCTCACTCTCTTTACACCTCTACCGTCGCGCCCTCCCTCCGCTCTCCTTCCCTTCCTCCCTTCCTCCCTCCCTCCCTCCCTCCCTCCCTCCCTCCCTTCCTTCCTTCCTTCCTTCCTTCCTTCCTTTTTTCCTTCCATCCATCCATCTATCTCAGCTTAAGGAACATTTTATAGAGTCTGAGAGAAAAATAACAGGGCAAGCAAGCTGTGAGAAAGTAGGAGGAGGAAGGTGAATGAAAGTAAGAAAGATAAGCATGCTTTGTTATCTTAGGGTTCAGGAAGGCAGGCAGGGTTAGGAAAGGAGGTCGCCAGCAGCTGTGTGGGGTTGGATGTCTTCAGGGAAACAGAAAAAGTCTAGTCAGATGGAGCTGTAGAAGCAGACCACTGCAAAAACTGGAGTTGTAAACAAACAAAAAACCCAAACAAACCCTCCAAATATTTATTTTATTAGTAGAAGTTGTATGCAAGTGAAGGTGAGAATACAATTTGTAAGTTAGTTCCCTCTTTCCACCGTGTTTGTTCCAGGCATGGAATTCGGGTCCTCAGGCTTGACTGCAATCGCCTTTACCCCCTGAGCCGTCGCCCCTGCCCTGCCCCCATCCCTTTCTGAGACACAAGTTACAGTAACTTTGTCTCAGGTTCAGCAGTACCAACACAGGGCTCCTCTGCCGTGCTCCTCTCTGTGGAGGCAGCATCAGGGAATGCTGGAGTTTGCCACTCGACTCTGTCAGGCAGCAGACAACCCAGCACTCCTGGTGTGACAGTTGAAGCTCTCAAGAGAGCGGTTTGTGTGAGTTTCCTCACGCCAATGGTTTAGGCAAATATGTCTGCAGGCAAATGTTACTCAATTTCCCACAGAAGGGAACTGGGCTCCCAGTAGCTGGCAGACCAGCTAGCTTTTTGTGTTTATTCTTTTTCCTGTCTATCTCTGTCTTCCTCTCTTTTTCTTTTTTCTTGAGATATAGTCTCACTATAGCCCTGAAATGCACTAGGTAGACCAGGCTAGCCTTGAACTCACAGAGATCCACCTGCCTCTGTCTTGAGTGCTGACATTGAAGGTGTGCACCACCAGCAGGCTCTGTATTCTGGGCGGGGCTGGGAAGGTGGTTTGTGAGCAGAGTGCTTGCCCACATGGGTGAGGCTCTGGAGTTCATTCCCAGTGCCATCAAAAAGAAGCTAAAATGACAGTGGTTCTTCCAGGAGCAAATCCAGTTGCTCCAGAGGCAAGTCTGAACACACAGGCTGTGAGTACAAGAGGGCAGCCATGGCAGTACTGTCTGCAGGCAGATTGCAAAGTGAACCGCAAGCCACCCCAGAGATCCTTGCTAGACGGAGGTTAGAAGTTCAGGATCAGGTCCCTGTCACTAAAAGAAAGATCTCCAGAGCTCTCCGCCAGCAGCTAGGACAGATCTTCAGATATAAATTGTACAAACATTAAATTATAAAAGGATATTTTTTTTTTTGGCTGATGAAAATTCTGGGCTCTTTTGTGTGTATTTGGGAGTAGGGATGGGAAACCCAGGAACTCAAGGATGCTAGGCAGATGGTCTACCATGGAACACACCCCATCCCTTCCTGGGGGATTCACAGCAAGAGCTCTGCCACTGAGCCACACCCCAGCCCCTCATTAGAGGCAAAGGCTCTGTGCTGATCCATATTCCCCACAATGTTACATGTGGTAGATTTATGACTTTGCCAAAACTTATCAGAGGGGTTGGTGTAGATCAGTTGGTAAAGTACTTGCAGAAAGTCCTGGGTTTGATCTGATCCCCAGTACCTCATAAACTAGGTGTAGCTGGCACAGCCCTATGACCTGAGGTCTTGAGAGGCAACAAAAGCGTGACAGGCACCAAGAACCACATGCAAATATAGATATCTATTAAAAAAAAAAAAAAGCAGCATAGGCCAGCTGGCGAGGGGTGTGGTTAGGATAAAGTGGGTACTTAGTGTTCTCAAGGTTCTGGCTTGATAGCTGACATGCACGCACACATTGGCAAGCATGCATGCATGTACGAAGGCATGCACATACACACTCAAGCATGCATGCACACACCTTGTAAGACTGTACATTTAATGAGTTTGAATTATGTGTGTGAATTACACATCAAAAAATGGACTTTGAAGAAAAGGAAGGTTAAAAAAACCAAGGTGAGGTTCAGTGGGTAAGAAAAAAAAATATTCTGGTTTGTTTCAGTTTGCGTAAGAAAGTATACAAATGAAACTAGACAGAGGGACACACACTTCTAGTCAAAACTTGAGAAGCTGGGGCAGGAGGGTGGAGTTGGAGGCCCAGCTGGGGCTGCATGACAGTGAGACCCTCTTCCTATGGGGAAAAGGGAGGGAGGAAGTAGGGGAGAAAGGGAGAGAAGGAGGAGGAGAGAGAGAATGATTATGAGATAAACAGAAAGGGAAGCAGTTTCCTGTCAGGATAGAAGGAAGGAAAGAGGCAGACTTGGAGAGTGGAACACGGTACAGCTTTTAATTTTTCTATTTTATTTTAAATATTTACTTTGCCTTAATTTTTATCACACTCATTTATGTGTGTAGAGGGGGCACGAGTGTGTCACAGAGTGTGTAGGTCGGAGGACATTTGCAGGATTCGGTTCTCTCCTTCCTCCTTGTGGGCTCGGGGATTGAACTCGGGTCATTAGGCTGTGTGGCAAGCAGTTTTCACATATTTTGTGTTTATTTTATGCACAATGGATGTTTTGTCTGTGTGTATTTCTGTGTACCATTCACATGCCTGGTGCCTGTGGGGGCCGGAAGAGTGTTGATCTCCTAGGACTAGAGTTACAAGCTGTTGCGAGCTGCCGTGTGGGAGCTGGGAAATCGAGCCTGAGTCCCAGGAAGAGCAGCCAGTCTCTTAACACTTCATCTGTTTTCTCCAGCCCAGGAGCAGGCACTTTTACCTAGTCGGTTCCTTTTTGTTTTTTTCCCTAGGATGACAGACATGCAAACCTAGCCAGCCAGCTGGTTTTATATAGTTCTGCAATGGAACCCAGGGCTTTGTGCATACCTAAGAAATGTGCTATACTCCCAGCCAAGATTTTTCTTATTTCCACTTTTTGGTGTTTTTGAGACAGGGGCTCTCTATGTAGCTCTGGCTGTCCTGGAGCTTGCTGTATGGACCAGGTTTGCCTGAAACTTACAGAAATCCACGTGCCTGTACCTACTGAGCACTGGGATTAAGTCACGTGCTACCACCCTGGCTCACATATATATTCTAAGACAGGTGTCATGCAGCCCAGGCTGACCTTATTATGTGTCAGAAGATTATCTTGAACTTCTGATCCTTGAGACTTGACTTCCTGTATGCTGGGATTATAAACCTGTACACCAAGCCCTGCTGCCCTGTCCTATAAACTTTAGATCTTTGAATGTGTGAATATTCCCAGCTCCATGTTGAACGGTCAAAAGTTAATGTGAAACAAACCTGTGAAGAACTGTGGTAAAGTAAAGGGACCTTGAATAGAGAGCTGTGTTCACCCAGTGTCCCTAACTGTGAAGAATGAGATAGCAAAGGAAAAACAGAGTGGTCTGGGGTGTAGCTTAGTGGTAGGACATTCAAAAAGTCTGGATTCCACCCTCAGTATGGAGAGGAAAATGGAACCTGACGCTCTGTGGTAAATTACATGCTTAGAGTCTCAAAGCCTTCAGTCTGATTCTCCAGAGCCCCTAAAACTTGGAGCTTTAGATGGTGTTATATTTGCTATTCTGGCCCTGGTGAGATGGAGGTAGGACAATCAGGAATTCAAGGTCATCCTTGACTACTTACTGGATACTTGGGCTGGCAAATGCTTGTAATTCCAGTCCTGGGGGACCCAACACCCTTTTCTGGCCTTTGTAGCTACCTTCAAGTACAAGGTACACATATAGACAAGCAGGCACATGCACATACACATAAATAAAAATAACATTTAACAATAATAAAAATAATTTTAAAATTGGACTCGAGATGCAACCTCGTTGGTGGAGTGCCTGACTAGCATTGGCAAGGCCCCGGGCTCTATCCTCAGCGTCAGGGAAACCAGTGTGGTGTGGAGAGCCTGTCACTCCGGCCCTTGGGGATTGAAGTAGGGGGAGCCAGAGTTCAAGGTTACTTCTGCTATATAGCAAGTCTGAGCATACAAACTTTATGAAACAAGCGAACAAAACAGGGAAGTGAGGATGGCTGGAGGAGGAGGGCTCTATCTGAGGGAGGGTGGCCATAGACAGGAACTTGGAAGACTAGCTAGGTCCTTCTTTCTGATGGTAACTGACTGATATATTCATTCATTTTTTGAGACAGGGTCTCACCATAAGCACAAGTCGGCCTGGACCTTGACATGTAGGCCATGGTCCAGAACTCCCAGAGATGGACAGAATTAAAGGCATGCCACACCAAGCTGGCAGCTCATTTTCAGCAGGACCTTGCTACGCTGCCAGGCTAGCCTGGGGAGATCTAGATCCAACTGGTCCTCCTGTTTCACTCTCCTGTGTGCCTGGGAAAATCACATCTGCAGCCAGGCATGATGGTAGTTGCCTATAATCTCAGTGGGGGGTGTAGGGGGGAGATGGGTGTGTGGATCACAGACAGGAGGATCTGAGTTCAAGGACAGCCTGTGCAACATCAGATCTGGCTTCAAAAGAACAAAGGTTAAGAATGTAGCTCAGTGGTAGAGCGATTGTATAGCATGCAGGAGGCCTGGATTCCATGGCTCCTGGATTTCTCAGTCTCATAGCTGGGGAAGGAGGGTTAATGTCCAGGTGTAAAGTTAGTTGGCTATGTCAGATTAAGAGATGGAAGGGGGGATGGAGAGATGGCTTAGCAGGTAACAGCACTTGTCACCAAGTGGAACCTGTTGTGTTTGATCCCTGGGACCCAATGGTAGAAGGACAGGGCAGACCCCTACAAGGTGACTTTTAACTTCCACATTCCCAACAGGACTGTATCTACCACATGTGTACACATGCATTTTAACTTTGATGACACACCCATTCTGGAGACAAAGTACAGCCTTGCCAACTATTGTTTTATTGAATAGCAGTGACAGTAAGATGCTTGACTTAAAAGAAAGCCCCACTCCCAAGAAAGCTCTACCCCAAAACCTCAGGGGTGAGCCTGGCTATGGGGGTTGGGGCAGTGGTGTGTGCATACTTCTTTCCTGTAAGTAAGCCTTTGGTTCCCCTTCCACTCTGGTAGAGTACCAGGGCACAGATAAAGCTGCCGGTGGTGAGGTCCTCACAGGGCCCACTCAACATGCTTGCAGAGGCTTCCTCCCTCAGACCCATTAGGGGACAAGTAGGACCCTTGTAGGTGTTCAGGGTCTGGGTCGCCTTGGGAGGCTGGTCTTGAAGAGTGACTTTCCAGAAGCTTCCACATATGTGACGCTCATTTCTTTGGGGCTTATCTCCACGTAACGTGAAGCCACCCAGGAGTCCTCAGATCCATAGTGAAAGCGCAGGTAGCCATTGGGAACCTTTCGTTGGTGCCGCTACAGAGGGATCCATGAAGTTGCCGGCCCCACTCAGCACGTAGCCTACACCGTTCTCATCCTGAAGATACTGGGGGCAGAGGATACAAGGTTGGTTATCCCGGCCCTGGCTAGGGGACAAACGAGGACTTCACCTAGATCTGCCTCAAAGGCAGGAATGGGTCTACCTCTGACCTTGAGCAAGAGGTGGATAGCCTCTCTTTGCTTCAGCTTCCCCATCTGCAGGAGTGGATCCCACTTCACAGTCACAACTGGGAGTTACTTTGGCATTTAGGGAGCTTTTTGGTTTGGGCGGTGTTAAGGATGAAATCCATGGCTTCCTGCTTGGTAGGAAAGCACTCTATTTCTGAGTCCCAGACTCAGGCCCTCACTGGGGGATTCTAGTTAGGAGCTCTACCACTGAGCCACGCCCCCAGCCCCTCACTGGGGAACTCTAGTCCAGTACTCTGCAGAGCCCTCTGAACAAGAGTGCAGCCATGTGGCACCTGGTAGTACAGTAAGAATTCCTTGCTAGATTCCCCATCCTATCCATAGAACCCTCACCTGCAGGTTGTGGTCATGTCCACACAGGTAGGCAGTGACCCCGTAGGTGGCCAACAATGGCCGCAAGTTCTTGACGAGGCAGCGGGTGGGTCCATGCTCGGCGATGGACCAGATGGGGTAGTGGCCGCCACCAAAACATAGTCTTCCTTGGCTGCTGCCAACTGTTTTTTGAGCCAGGACAGCTGAGTGCGGGCCACTCCCAGGTCTCGGGGCATTTTGGGCTGCTGACTGGCAAAGTCGTCAGAGTTACCACACAGCATCACTGTGTCCAGCATGAAGATGGCCACAGTTACGTTTGTACGTGGAATTTTAAAGCGCAGACGGTAGTAAGGGCTGGGGAAGTTCC
Organism: Mastomys natalensis; assembly: GCA_021653895.1. NCBI lineage: Eukaryota > Metazoa > Chordata > Mammalia > Rodentia > Muridae > Mastomys > Mastomys natalensis. The sequence continues at coordinate 965,839 of JAJTUV010000695.1, forward strand.
TGTGGAGGGAACAGAAGCCATGGGGAAAACATTTAAGCAGAGACACACTGAGGCTGGTTCTGTCTGAAGGACCTCCCGTTTACATTATTTAAAAAAAAAAAATCTTAAAACATTTCTTTTTAGATTTTATGATTTATTTTCTTATTTCACATGCATGAATGTTTGCCTGAAAGTGTGTCCGTGTGCCACGTGCATGCTGTGCCTGTGGAGGCCAGAAAAAGTTCCTTTGGGACTGGAGTTACAGCTGGTTGTGAGCTACCATATGGGTGCTGGGAAACAAACCCAGAGGCAAAGGACCTCTTTTAAAATTTTGTTTGTTTGTGTGCTCAGGGTTGTCAGGGTTAGCTGTTGTTTCTCCACAGCCATTCATTCACCTTGAGCTTTCTGGTGCATTTCTTTATGTGTGGTGGGGTGGACACACAGACGCATGCATGGAAGCCACAGCGGGGGTTCAGTGTCTTCTGTCACCCTCCAGCTTCTTCACTGGAGACAAGGTCTCTTGTTGACCCTGGCAGGTATCCCACCCCCAGACTAGCCTGGAGACCAGCAAGCCCCCATCCATCCATCCTCTTACCAACCGGTCTACTTTTTTTGTTTGTTTTGGGATTTTTGTTTCCATTATTTATTATTAGGATGCGTGGGTGAGGGTCAGAGTACACCTTTTGGTAGTGGTTCTTTTTTCAAGGTGGGTTCCCAGGATAGAACTCTGGTCCTCTGGTTTACAAGGCAAGTGCTTTTGTATCCACTGAGCCACTTTGCTCATCCCTCAATCTGGCTGTCTGAGGCAGAGCATCTCACGGAGTTGTGGGGCTCATGGTTTCAGCTAGGCTGGGTCGCCGCTGAGTCCCAGGACCTCTGCCTCCATCTCTCAGTGCTATGATGGCAGGCATGTGTCGCCACTCAGCTTTTAACCAAGTGCTTTCCTGACTGAGCACGTCCCTCCGCCTCACAAGGCTTCTTTGGCTAGGCACAGTGGCACATACCTGCCATCGCCAATACTTTGGAGGCCGAGGCAAGAGAATTTTAATTTTGAGACCAGCCAAGACTATATAGCAAGATCCCATCAAAAACAAGGAGCTGAGTGTGGTGTGTTTGTCTGAAATCCTACCCCTTGGGAGTTGGAGACAGCAGGATCAGGAGTTCAAGATTATCCTTGGCTACATAGCCAGTTCATGGCCAACCTGGGCTACACAACACCCTGTTTTAACAAAACAAAACACATACCTTCTGAGGGCCGTGTCATGGTTCAGTGAAGCAAAGCACTCACTGCCTGACGACCTCAGCTCCATCCCTGGCAGCCATACAGGAGAAGGAGAAAGCCGATTCCCATAATCTGTCCTCTGACCGCACAATGTATTGCCCCCGCCCCCATAAATAAAACACAATTAAAAAAACAAAAAAAACCAACCTCTCCCAAAGCCAAAGGAACTCTTGTCCCTGAGTGACAGCCTCTTCAGGAAAGAGGGAAAGCTCACCATCGCTTGGAGATCTTGGAGTAGGCAATTTGTGCCGAGACATTGCCAAGGTGATCGTGGTTTCCAGCCAGCACATACCAGGGGATGTTGCGAAGGGCACGGTCAGAGAACACGTCCTCAAAGGTCTCCTGTGACGGACAGTAAGGGCACCCTCCTCTGGGGTCAACAGCCACTCAGCTGCTTCCACCGAATCAGAATCCAATGGAAGGAAACCATTGGATGCCCGAGTTACAGGTAGGAGCCCTGCGTTCTGCCCTCCCCAGAGGAAGGTTCCAGAGTGGAGTGACCTCCCTGCTATCACCTCTGATTCTGTTCAGCACATACCTGGAACCTCTTGTCATTGGCATCATGCACTCCAGTGAAGTAGAAATTGTCCCCCAGGGACATGATGAAGTCAGCACCCATAATCTGCACGGTTCTGGCAATTTCTTTAGCATTGGCCATTTCCCGGGCTGTGTGGAATGGGGCATTGGGGACTCCTCCCCAGTCACCCACAGCCACAAATCTCAGGGTGGAAGTGGGGCTGCACAGTGAGCCAGGAATGGGAGCGACATGATTCGCAGGCCCAGCAGCACCGTCCATGCATCCATCTATGAGGAAAGAGACGGAGTCTGGAGTCTGTGGTAAGAGCAAGACCCTCAGAACCCCACCTTCCCTGGTCCAATCACAGACCAGCCAGCTGAGCCTGGTCTGATGGTGCATGCCTATAAACTCACAGAGGTGGAGCGACAGGATCAGAAGTTCAAGGCCAGCCTCAGCTATATTGGAAGTTTGGAAAATGGAAACAGGAAGTCTCAGGTAAGAAAGACATAAAACGCCGGGCTGTGGTGGCGCACGCCTTTAATCCCAGCACTTGGGAGGAGAGGTAGGCGGATTTCTGAGTTAGAGGCCAGCCTGGTCTACAGAGTGAGTTCCAGGACAGCCTGGGCTACACAGAGAAACCCTGTCTCGAAAAACCAAAAAAAAAAAAAAAAAAAAAAAAAAAGCATAAAACAGGTCCCAATTCAGGACATACACAAACACACACACACACACACACAGACACAGACACAGAAAGGCACACACACACACACACACACACACACACACACACTAGCCATCTACAGCTGTCAGTTCCACAGACACACCAGCAGCAGTTGGGCCTGCGAGGAGCTGACGAGCTGGGGAAGGTAGCTCCACAGGTCTTTTCCACCATCTTGCTCCTCTGAGACTCACCCTGGCGGAACTGCAGGTGGAATGCAGGTGGCAGAGAGGCTGCAAGAGGCAATAAGCTCCTGGGACAGAAGTGGCGATCACTGAGTCTTTATGCTCTGGGGCAGACGTGCATCATTAGGAAAGATGATGCATTTTCTCCGGACTGTCCAGAAGCCCTCCCCTTGGGTCATGTGAGCACTGGACTTCCCCAGACCTGGACATGGGGCTAGGGGGCGGGGGCACCCAGGCTAGGCTGGGCCGTGAGAAGTTTCTCGAAGCTAGCACAGTCAGGGGGCTGCAAGCCAGCCAGGGTCTGTGTGTGCTGGGCATCTGTAGATTGTGTTTGATTGATTGTACTCTAGGTGAAGCTGTTCTGGGCCTGAACCTGAACATCTGTGCTCTTACACCCTTGGCAGCCTATAAATCGCTGTCACTTTTTCTGAATGGGTGTCTCTAGCATGGTAACCTCAGTGGCTTGCCTGTGACATACACACCAATTCTTTTTTTTTTTTTTTTTTTCTTCTGTTTGTTTTGAGACAGTGTCAAGAAGCCCAGGCTGATCCCTAACTCCCTCCCTATGTAGCCAAGGATGACCTTGATCGTGAGCCACTGCTTTCGAGTGTTGGAATTACAGGCCTAAATAATTCCTCTGTGGTGCCGATGTAACAGACCCCTGTCTTGTCTGTGTTTTGTGCTTAAGTCCTGCTGTATCCCTAGTGTAAACTGTGTATCTGGAAGTCATCTAAGTGTGGGACTGTCTCTGAGTTCCCCGTCGCCCCCATAAACAGCAGCGACGACTGTCTTTTCCAGGAAGTTCTCTCCACACTCTTCCATGGCCTTTCCCACACCCGGTTTCCAGCCTGAGGAACTTCCAGAAGGCACACACCTCGTGGCTGTAGCCTTTTGACCTTGGCACTCACAGCAGCCAGCTGCAGGCCATTTGACCGCAGAGCCCAGAGCCGTGGTGGGTGTGGCCAGCTTCCCACCTCCTCCCCTCCCTCCCGGGCTTCACATACCGCCTATTCTTTCCAGACACATCCCTTCAACACTCACCACCAATCCTCTGGTCCCTGCATACAGGGGTTCCGATTCCGGAATCTCTCGCTCCGTGCGTTGCATAAAGGCTCAGAGAGGGTCAGCAACTCACCTCGGGTTACCCAGCGAAGGGCTGCTGTGCATTCCCCACTTGCACCTCTCAGTAGAAGCGAACAGGAAGGAAGTGGGGTAGCCTGAACAGAGACCCCTCCCCCGTGGCAGGCAAAGCAAGGGCCTGGCCGGGCGAGTCTCACCTAGGCGGTGGGTCCAGGGTCCAGGGTCCAGGACAAGCTGTGTCTACCCAACTGTGCTGCGGATCCGCGGGCGGGTCGCTCGGGGCTGCACGAGTTGTGGAGAGGCGGCGCCCGCCAGCCTTCGCCCACGGCTCCCTGCCTGCCCTACTGAGTCCAGAGTTGCAGAGGGCGGGTGCCTCGGTTTCCCCGCCCCAATCCTGCCTCAGCCATTACCTGGCGCCTCGCCGCCAAGATTCCGAGTCCCGGGAGTTGAGGGGGTCCCGGGACTGACTTCAGTACCACCTGCCTTCGACTCTGGGGTGCTCACAGCCTCTGGTGGCCGCGCTGGGGAGGTTCAGCCACGGACTGAGCCGGGCTAGTCAGGTGTGCTCTCTCTAATGGGTCTCCGGGTCTTTAAAATGGGTGAGACGGGGCTAGGGTGGCAGGTCAGTGGCGGAGGGCTTGCCTGGCACCAGAGCGGCTCTGGTTCCATCCCAGCAGCGGGTTTGGGTGCGCGGGGGTAGGGGTGGGAGCGTGTGATGTGACTGCTGTAAGTGCCAGGTAACAGCCACCTGTAAAACAAGCCTTGAGATCGTTCGGGAGTGGAGGAAGTTAGGCAGAGAGGGACCCAGAGGGGCGGAACAAAGCCATCTTCTTCCGCACACTTCAGGTCTTTCCTGTTATTTCAAACAAGAAATTTTGCGGTTTGCAGGGAGGCTGAGGATGTGACTCAGTTGGTAGAGTGCTTGCCAACACATACGAAGCCCTAGGTCACAGACGCAGGTCGTTATAAATCAGGTGCACAGCTGTAACCCTGGGCCGTGCGGAACACACCTGTAACCTTGGGCCATGGAGGTCAGAGGGTCAGGAGTTCATGATGAATCTCAAGTTGGAGACATGAGACTGTCTCATTCATAAATAAATACGTTGTCTTTAGAATTCCAAAGAATAAAGCTGGGTCTGCATGGGACTCACTTCTTTAATCCAATCACTTGAGAGGCAGAAGCAAGCAGATCTAGCAAGTTCCAGGATAACCAAGGCTACATAGAGAAACCCTGTCTCTAAAAACAAAACAAAAGCCAAACCCAAATAACAAAGGAATCCCAAAGAATAAAGTCAGGTGATGATGGGCCTTCAAGATGGCTCTGAGTGACACTTCCTAGCAAGTCTTGAGAGCCCGAGTTCCATCAGGTGAAAGGAGGGAAGCAACCTCCAAAGGTTGTCCTCTGACCTCCACCTATGGGTTGTTGCCCTCCCAATAATAAATAAGTAAATAAATGTAATAAAGATGTAAAGAATCTTGGTGTGGTAGATCATGTCTGTAAATGGCAGGAGAATTGTAGTGAGTTTGAGACAACTGGGCTAAGTAGGGAAGACTGGGTCAGCCTGGGCTAAGTGTGCGATCCTGTCTAAAAAAATACCCAAAATGAATCCCCCAAAAAATGAATTCCTGAGAAAAAGAACATAATCCCAGGGGCCAGAAAGATACACCAGTGGTTATCTTTCATATAACCCAGTACACTCATAACTGTACACTTCTCTTGCAGAGGACCAGGTTTGGTTCCCGGGACACATGCCAGGCTGCCCACAACTGCCTGTAATTCCAGCTCAGGTCAACTGATGCCCTCTGCTGGCCTCTGCAGGCACTTGCACTTACGTGCATATAAACTCACACAGATACACACAAGTGAAAAACAAAAATCTACACTCTCCTAGAGGACATGCCAGTAGGTAGTTAACCGGTACTGGAGGATGGAGAGGTGGTTTCTTCAGTGGTGAGATTTCCATACTCCTGTAAGCAAGCCTAAGGAAATTCACTGGGACACACACACACACACATACACACTCACACCCACTGGGGGAAGTCTTCATCTGATGTCTCAATGACATCATGTGGCTTTGAGCTAATGTGCGAGTTCCCCACCCCCACCCCCCTACCCCTCATCCTCTCCTTTCCTTAACCCCCTCCTCCCTGTGTGCCTCTCCCTGAACTCCACAGCTGCCACTGATAAGAAAAATACCAGATAGGGCTGGTGAGAGGGCTCAGTTTGTGAAAGTGCTTGTTGGCAAAGATAGATGGATAGAAGGGCCTCCAAGTCCTGTACACACACACACCTACACATGCTGTATATGCAGTGATGAAGCAAATGGGCACAGACCAAGTTGGGTGAGGTGGCCACACCTGGGATCCATGAGCTTCAGGCCAATGGGAGCCACAGAGCCAGAGCCTGCATACAAAAAAGAAACAAACACACACAAACACACAGATACACAAACACACAAACAGACACACAAACAGGCCAGAGCTTGAGGAGACTAAAGAGCTGTGGAAACAGAGTGCAGTGGGAATTCCAGACCACCAAAAGGACACGTGTAGAAAGCTGGTAAAATCTACAGATATTCTTGAGAGCTGGCTGGCCTCACTCCCTGTGTAGTTAGGGATGACCTTGAGCTCCAGTGCTCCCAAGCACGGGGATTATAGGTCAGTGTCACATAACCTGTTTGTTTGTTTGTTTGTTTATAGGCAGTGTCACGGGAACTTGCTATGTAGACCTGGCTGGCCTCCCAAGTGCGGGGCCAAAGGTGTGCTCCGCTGTGCTCGCCGTGCTCCATGCTGTGATCGGCTTAGTAGATCTTACACGCTCTTTATTTGTATTTTTTGAGATTAGGATTTGTAGTTCGTCCAGGCTGCCCTGGAACTCCTGGCCTCAAGCCATCCTCCTGCCTCAGCCTTCCAAGTATCAGAGACAACAGGTATGTACTACCATGCTCTGGCTGGCTCAATGTCTATTCATTTTTCTGTGCTTTAATTTGCCTTCAGGGAAAAGCAGGGTACCATTTCATAATTGTCTTTTGTTTTTAGTTTTAATGACCTGAATTGGATTTAAACACACTAGATAGCAGAGGCTGACCTTGAACTCCTGATCTTCCTGCTTCCACCTCCCTAGAGCACAGGAAGAACAACCGTGCCAGCTCCCCATCTAATCCAGCCCCGCCCTGCACTGCCAGCCTCAGAGGCCAGCCCTGTGCTGGAGCTCCTCTCCAGCTGTGTGTGCTCCCTTCCTCCTCCTGTCCTTTCTTTTTCTACTGTCTTCCAACCTGGCTTCTCTGATTCACCTTCCAAGGGAGCTGCTGACCTCTGGCCTCTGACCTCTGGCCTTTGACCTCAGGGCCTTTGCCTCAATGTCCACCTACTTGAAGGCTCTTCTTCCAGTGGTGCTCCAGGGTTCCTGCCCTGTCATCCCTTGACTTTCTCTCCCTCGCTGCTCCCTACCCCACCCCCAAGTACTGGTATGCAACCCAGGGTCTCTTGATCTACCATTGAGCCACACCCAAGTGCCCAGACTTATCTCTGCTGTAGTTTTTCTGTAGCGCATTATCAATGCCTGACCAGTGTCATGTGTATTTATCTTCTTTTTCCCCTTCTCTCCACCCGTGTGCTGTTTCACAGTAACTCTTTCTGCCTGTGAGTTTTGTTTCTTTGTTTCTTTGTTTTGGCATTTGAGACAGGTTTCACATAGCCCAGGGTAGCCTGGAACTTTGTGTAGCTGAGTATGACTCCTGGTAGATGGGATACCCCATAGCATTCCATCCTTTCTCTGTGGCATCTCTGGCTGTGCCTCTAGCGTCTTTCAGGAGCGCACACTGTCTTTGGCACTGACAGGATAAAGGGAAGCCTTTTGAACACTCTGTTCTCTCCATCCTCCATCAAGCCTGAATATGCAGCTTCCTGGGCTCCCCTTAACTCCTTCCTCACAAGGTTCTCTAGGGGAGCAGAACGGAAGTGTGTGTGTGTGTGTGTGTATGTGCACAAGCGCGCGCTTTAGGGGATTTCATAGCTGAAGAAATAGCTCAGTGATTAAGAGCACTGGCTGTTCTTCCAGAAGGTCAAGTTTATGGTAGTTCACAACTGTCTGAAACTCCAGTCCCAGGACTCTGATGCCCTCTCTGCCCTCCACAGCATCAGACATGACAAGGTACACACACACACATGCAGCCAAACACTCATCAACGGAAAATACATCATAAAAAATAAAATGAAAGCACCCAACATGACTCACACGATGGGGGCTTGCTGTCTCACTCCAGGGAGACAGAGAACCGAGTAGCTGCTTCAGTACACAGGCTGAAGGCCTCAGAAGTTCCAGGCCCGTGGTGAAGTCCTGGGCAGCCGCTGGCCTGTGGAAGGAAGGAGCAGACGTGGCAGTGACAACATGAGCAATAGAGGCACCCAACAGGAAGGAGAGGCAGGCGGGCAGGCAGGTGGGCGGACGGTGGGCAGCTTTCCAGATCTGGGCCACCTGCAGGAAGGCACCACCCATCCAGGTGAGAGAAGGGTTCTCCCCCTCTGGTAACCCTTCCTGAAAACACAGGTTCATCCAGAGGAGTCACATCTTGGTCCAAATTCCATCAGGTTGACTTGAGTTCATTTTTCACATCCCATTTTGTCTCCACTCAGAAACTAGGCCGTGGACCATTTGCAATCTATTCTGGGTGAAAGGTACTTGTTTCTGCGGCTCTGCAGCTGACTTGCCTGACTGAGTCACTTGAAGGCTGGCTTCTGAACTCTCAGAGCCTGTGTTCACATGGTAAGAAACTCGCACTGTGGGTCAGCACATAAATTCAGTCATAAATTGAATATGAGGTTATAACAGAGAATACCTACATGCACATCCACTAGGAGCAATTATCTGGCTTAACTTTCACCATTTGTTACTTGCTTGTAGGGTCATGCAGAAGTTTTAGACTAAACTAAGCCATCCTTGAAGTTTTGCTTAGACCAAGCCCAAACATATCTTATCTCCTATTTTTGCACCTAGGGTCCTGTGATGTATATCTTCTTTATGATCTTCAGTTAATGATTTCTGAAAACCCTTGGGATGTGCCCTAAGTTTTAGAAGTTTGCTGTTGTCACAGAAGCCAATGGTGATTTTCAGCCTTTACAGACTGTCAATCAAATTGTCTGTCAAGGATAGCGGTCACACTTCCACTGGAGTCTACTGCCTCCTGCCAGCTTGACCGTATTCCAAGAAGTGTTTCCTTTATTTATTTATTTATTTATTTATTTATTTATTTATTTATTTTTTCAGGCAGGGTCTCATGTTCCTCAGGCTGTCCTCAAACTTACTCTATAGCCGAGGCTGGCCTTAAACTCCTAATCTTCCTGTTTATGCCTCCCAAGTGCTGGGACAACAGGCAATTGCCACCTCCCACTCCTCCCACTTATTCACAAGAGTGACTAGTGTTATTGTCATTGTTGTTTGTTTTTTAATCTTTTCAGTACTGGAGATGGAACTCGGGGCCTCGAACATGCTAAGCAACCACTCTACCTCTGAACTGACCTCTTCCTCTTCCTCTCTTTCCTTACCTCCTTTTCTCCTTCCTTAGTAAAAGGAAGTTAGAGGTAACCAGCAGCCAGGATTCCTGTAACTGGCGCTTTGGTCTGCCCATTGCTTCCCCATGTGGCCAGCATTGGAACTGCAATCAATTTAATCCAGATTTCGTTGTGCGAGTTAATCTAGCACTGGGGAGAGGCAGGTGGATTTCTGAGTAGAGGACCGGACCTAATTACCAGATTGTTGGAGATAATACTTAGTGCTGCGGAGCAGGTGGACAAAGTCTCTCGTATAGTAGAACCAGCCAAACCAGAGTGGTAGTGTTAGGCATTGAGCATTCTGCTCTAACCTCCATCCCACAGTTACCTGGCAACTGTCAGGTCCTGCCCCTTGCCCCCCCTCCTCATCTCTTTTGTCTCTTGACCTTCTCTGCTTCCTTGATCCCTCTTCCCCCTCCTCCCTTCCCCCTTCCCTCCACCCCTCTTTTCATGTGCCATGGACCGAGCTTCTACTTCTCTCCTCTTCCTCTCTCCTCCTCTCTCTTTCTCTTTGCTCTACTACTCTTAACCATCCCATGCCTGAATAAACTCTATGCTACACTATGCATGGGCCGCTGAGACATCCTCCCCCACATGTCAGCCAGCACCTCCACAGACATAGTCTCTTTCCTCCTTTTATAAACATCAGTGTGTAAGCTGCCATCCTACTATTGAGTAGTAGAGGCAGGGAGGCAGAGATCAGGTTATCCTCCTGATTCAAGCGCTGCTCTTTACAACTGTTCAAACACTAAAGAGACTAGGTATGGTGCTGCATGCTTTGATCCTTTGATTCCAGTGCTTGGGAGGCAGAGGCAGGAGAATGTCTGTGAGTTTGAGGCTAGCTTGGTTTACATAATGGCAGGCCAGCCAGGGATATATAATGAGATTCTTAGAAAGAAAAAAAGAAAGAGAGAGAGAAAGAGAGAGAGAGAGAAGGGACGAGGGGGCAGGCGGGCAGGCAACATGGCTCAGTGAATAAAAGTGCTTGCTGCCAAATCTGAGACTTTAGTTCTAGGTCTTGTGGTAGAAGGAAAAATTACTCTTGCAAATTGTCCTCTGACCTCCATATGGGCATTGTGGCACACACACACACACACACACACACACACAACACACACTACATATACATACATATATAAATATAAATGAAAAATGAAAAACTCTCAGAAAACTCTAGCATGAACATGAGTTTGCAGGCGCTCCCCCTTGGTGAAACCTGAACTCACCATAAGCCTGCCCCAGGGAACAGCCCTGCAGCCTCCGGTTCCTGGACACTAACTAGTTCTGTATCTTTCCCATCTGTCGCCTGCTCACACTTTCCTAGGACCCCAGTGCTCTGGCCAGCAAGTTCTTAAGCCTGAACCTGAAGCTGTAAGACCTGTCCACATCTGACTTACTGCTACAGACAACTTTAGTCACAGGGACCGGCTCTGCTCTCTCCACTGAGGGCTCACATGGAATTAAGACAAATTCCAGGCTGTGGGAAGACAGCTTTACAACAACTTATTTTGAGGCAGGATCTTCTGTATTCCAGGCTAGCCTTGGGCTCCCTGTGTAGCCAAGGATGTCCTTGCTCTCTTCCGCTTTACCCTTGGGTGGACAGGTGTGTGTCACCACAATCTGGTTTCTATGGTGCTGGGGAATGGAACCCAGGGCTACATGCATACTGGTGACTTAGTTAGGATTTCCATTGGTTTGATAAAACACTATGACCAAAAGCAACTTGGGGAGGAATGGGTTTATTCCATGTATACCTCAGGCAACAGTTCACGATGGGCATTAAAGGCACGCACCATCATACCCACACACAGTTCACCCAGTTTTCTGACTGTCTCATTTGCTGGCCAGTGGGTCCCTGGGATCTTCGCCGTCTCCACCTCCCCAGTGAGGCACTATAGGAGCGCACCACCATCATATCCAGTTTTTATTACTAATTAAAATTATGCATATATGTGTGTGTGTATGTATTTATGCACACAGGAGTCCATAAGCAAGCCATCTGATCTCTTGAAGCTGGAATCACAGCAGCTGTGAGCCATCCAGCAGGGACTCTGGGAACCAAATTTGGGTCCTTAATGCTCCTTTAAAGAGGCTCTTAAATGCTCCTTTAAATATTTAAATAAGTGAGTGATTAGGGTTCTTTAGAGTTTGGCTCCCACCATGCGCATGGCAGCTCACAACCGCCAGTAACTCCAGCTCCAGGGGAGCTCATGTCTGCTTCTGACTCTCATGGGTACAGTGTGGATTGGATGCACATTAAATTCTGGGAAATACATGCACATACATGTACATACTTAAAAACGAAAATCTTCTAAAATATTTTTAAATCTTTTTTTTCTGCATTTGTGTACTCACCACAGCACTGGCATATGTGTGGAACTTGATGGGCGACTTTGAGAGGCAGTTTTCTTCTTTCACTGTGTAGGTCCCAGAGATAGAACTCCAGTTATCAAAAATTGGTGGCAAGTCGGCCAGCGGTGGCGCACTGCTGCAGTTGCCACGCTCTGGAGTCAGAGGCGGCTGTCCTTCAGTCTCTCCGAGTTCGAATCCCCACTCATGCCTGTCAATCAATCCCGGAAAAAAAAAATTGGTGGCAAAAGCCTTTCTGGGTGGGGCCATCTTACTGCCCCTCCTGTGTCCTGGGATCTAGCTCAAGGCTAGCCTCAAGTCTATGCATCATAAACACTTTGTTGACAGAGACATTTCCCATCTCTTCCAGAAAAATGTATTTGTGCCTCCCTATATATAATTGGTTATTGTATTTAATCTGTTATTATATGTAATCAGTTACAGGGCAAATATGTCTCCTTAGTGAGAAAGTCCTGGGGTGTCTGTAGAAAATCCTTTCCCTTCCCCTTTTCCTGCAGTTTTTTTTTTTTTTTTTGGTTTTTCGAGACAGGGTTTCTCTGTGTAGCCCGGGCTGTCCTGGAACTCACTCTGTAGACCAGGCTGGCCTCGAACTCAGAAATCCGCCTGCCTCTGCCTCCCAGATGCTGGGATTAAAGGCGCGTGCCACCACTGCCCGGCTTTCCTGCAGTTTTAAAAGTCTCTTTATATGCATGTAAATTTTATGTACTCTTCTAGAATAAATACTTGGGAGGGGCATGTTTCATGTAGCTCAGGGTAGCCTCCAACTCCCTATGTTATCAAGGATAATCTTTGAACCTCTTATCCTGGATTACAGACTGTATGACCAGACTTGATAAGCTACTAACTGAAAAAACAAACAAAACTGTGGCTGGAGAGATGGCACAATGGTTAAGAGCACTGGTTTCTCTTTTAGAAGACCCAGGTTCAATTCCCAGCACTCACAGGGCAGCTCATAACCATAACTCCAGACTGTGGGGTTGATGCCTCTGACTCCCTGCACACCAGGCATGTATGTGGTCCACAGACGTGCATACATAAAAGAAAAAGAAATAAATGTAAAGAGTAATTAAAAAAAGAGAAAAGATAAACCGTATAGTAGAATAATAATACACATGAGGAGGACTTCGGTTTCATAAGGGAAGCCAAGCGAATAGTGTCAGCGTTACACGCAGCAGCCGTTATTTCTGCATATGTATTAACCTCACCAAGGCTTCAAGCATGGAGGTTTACGCCTGTAATCTCAGATCTGCGGAAGCTGAGACAGGAGGATTACTGAGTTTGAAGCCGATCTGGGCCAAGCAGACAAAAGTCTTCTAGCAAACTGCTTTAAGCCATTTCCCTGGAAGAGAAAGGGAGCTAGCGCCCTCTTGTGGGCGGTACCATCCCTAGGCCAGTAGGTTTCGATTATACAAAAAAGGTGGCAAACACATCCTCCGCACTGGATGGTGGTTAGCGCCGAATCTGAGTACCCTAAACCAGTGACAGGGTAAGAAGAACAGAAGCAGGATAAATGGATGTGGCCCTACCCCAGATATCACAGTCCATTCTGGAAGGCAAATTCACATTAATAATTTATTGATTTATTTAGCTTGTGGCAGGGTCGCGGTACCAGGGAGCTGGAGAGATGTCTCAGCCATTAAGAGCACTTGCTGTTTTTGCAGAGGACCTGGTTTCAGTTTCCTGGACCCAAATGGTGACTCACAACAGCCTGTAACTACAGTCCAGGGGGCCTGACCCTTCTTCTGACCTTTGGGTGCTCCTGCATGAACGTATAATGCACATGCATACACTCAGGCACACAAGCATAAAATAAATAAAATCTTTTTAAAATATTGGCCTGTGTGTATATCTGTGGATCATTTTATGATTTCTAGTTGATGTAGGAGGGATTGTCCACTGGGGTGGTACCATCCCTAGGCAAGTGGGTTTGGACTGTACAAAAATGGAAGCTGAGCAAAACAAAGAAAGCAAGCAGTAATCAGTATTCCTTCCTGGCTTCTGCTTCAGCTCTTGCCTCTGGGTTCCAGCCTCTGCTCGGGCTTCTCTTGATGAGGAACTGCAACTTGTAAGCCAAATAAACCCTTTCCTTCCCCAAGCTGGTTTTGGTCAGTGTTTATCACAGCAACAGAGAAGAAAACTGCCACAACCTCTAGGGGGTTTCACGGGAAGTGAGCTATCACTGACATGATTATCCTGTGGTAATAGGAAGTGACTTAAAGTTAAATCATATGTGAATAAAAAGTATTGAAAATTAACAAAATTGCATAGTGAAAATGTACTTCCAGAGAAAATTTATATTTATCAAATTATACAAGGATGGTCTAGTTTATTGGCAGTTACTCAAGCATAAAAAATTATAAAAACCTGGTACACGACTTTACTCCCAGCACTCGGGAGACAGAGGTGGGTAGGTCTTGGTGAGTTTGAAGCCAGCCTGGGCCACATAGTAAGATCTGTCTCCAAATAAGGATAGACAATGATAACACAGCGAATCCCCACCAGTCAGGGCGGTTACAGCCCTACAGTTTGGAACCTGTGATACAGCTGTTACCACTGAAATGAACTGTGCCATTTGTCTGAAACCAGTCACGACACAAGCTTGCTGGTTTGGTGACCACTCAGAATGTTGGACTTTGGAAAAGCCAGAGCAAGTACAAAGTGCCCCTGACATGAGGAGCCTTCTGGAGGACCCCTGAGGCCCAGGCCTGTGGAATCCCTCACTTACAGTTGAAGTTCACAAACTGTGACCTGACTTCTTGTACAGTATCAGAAAGATGAAGTTCAAATCTAGTTGTTTTTCTTTTATTGGTTTTTAAATTGAAAACAATTTTTCATACAATATACTGTGATCACCCTTCCTCCCCCCACTCCTCCCACCTCCCACTCACCCAACTCAATGCACCCCCTCTTTAAAAAGCAAACAGCTGGGTGGTGGTGTCACACACCTTTACCAGCACTCTGCAGGCGGATCTCTGTGTTCAAAGATCAGCCTGGTCTACAGAATGATTTCCAGGACAGCCAGGGCCACGCAGAAAATCCCTGTCTCAGACAGTCAGACAGACAGACAGACAGAAACAAAAAAGACAACATAAAAAAACAAACAAAAACATAATAGGCAAAAGACCAGTAAGACAAAAATGCTCAAACAAAGCAATCTGAGACAAACGGTCTCTAAAAATACCATTGAGTTCATTTTGTGTTGGCCGTCTACTGTGGAACAAGTGGTCTACCGTAAAGTATGGTCTATACGCTCAGTAATATTTCTTTGAGCGCCACACAGTTTCTTGAGTCCTGAAGGGAGGGGCTTGATGAAGGCCCAAAGTCTCTCGCTCTCTGCACACTGCCCGTTTATGGGTCTCTGTTAGTTCCCACCGATTGCCAGAAGCTTGTCTGATGGTGGCTGAACAAGGCATTGATTTATGGGTGCAGCAGGGTGTCATTAGGAGTCCTTTTATCACTGTAGTCCTTTACTACAGAACATTAGTATCTGGTTTTCCCCTACGTTCACGGCCTGCCCTGTCTTAGGCTCTTTGTCACGCATGTCAGGTTCCATCTTGTGGAGTGAGCCTTAAATACAATCAGAGTGGCTGGTTACTTTCACAGTGTTTGTGGTCCTATCGTACCAGCATATCATGCAGGTATCCACTGCAGATGGCAGGCTTTACGGCTACACTGGTGGCTCCCTTTCTCTTCTGGTAGCGTGTAGAGTGCTTACTGTGAACCTCACAGTAGGGGTGAGGCTTAGGTGGACACCAGCTCAACTTCTCTGTGTTCAGTGAGTTTTGTGGGTGTTAGTTTTAGCAGTAGGACCTTCTCATCAGTTTGTAGAGAGTAACCAGTTTCCTTGTCAATAGCTTGAGATGTTTGGGGGTTCCCAGCGGGACACTCTGACTAATTATTCAACAAGGTGTGATCCACTCCTGGCCCTGGAGGTTTCACTTGGTGAGGAAAGATGTCTATTTGGGGCATGGTATTCTCCCATATGTGGTGACTCCATCTAGATTTCTTTCCAATATGTATGTATTTTAGGAAGCCTCTACAGTAGCAGGTTTTCAGATGGCCCCTCAAATGGCCCTTAGTACTAGCTGTCCCTCCCCACGTCCCCCGTCACTCCTCCACATTGAACCGCTCCACTCCAGTCTCCCCCACCCCCAAACGTAACTGATATTTTATTTCCCCTTCCTTGGGAGAGCCTCCCCTCCCTCTTAATCCCTTACCCTGTACCTAAGTTCTGTGGTTATACAAATCTAGCCCAGATAGGGAGAGTTAACAGCTCATACATACACAAGAGAAAACACAGCGTCTGTCTTTTGGGGCCTGGGTTGTCTCTCTCAGGATGATTTTTTTTTTCCTAGTTCCATCCATTTACCTGTGAATTTTGTGATTTCATTTTTCTTAACAGCTGAATAATATTTCATTGTGTACATGTACCACGTTGCCATCATTCACTTGTTAGCTGATGGACATCTAAGCTGTTTTCAATTTCTGGCTATCGTGAATAGATCAGCAATGAGCATGGGTGAGCGAGTGTCACTGTAGTAGGATGCTGAGTTCTTTGGGAAAAAAGAAGTGTTCTGTCTAAAAAAGTTCTCCTCAGCTCAGTTCTTCTGACTCTTCTCTTTGTCCTCAGCACTTAAACATTTTTCAAAATGTTTCAAAATACGTGATCATATGGTAAAAGTTCATCACAAGTTTACAACATAAAATCAAATCATAAATTGAAACAGAAGTTTACAACAGAGAATGTCCATTCAGGAGTCATTATCTGGTTAAATATTCATCATCACCCGTCACAGCTCCAAAGGTTCATGGAGTGTTAAAAACCATAACGAGTTGTTAGTGAAGTTTTGTATAGATAAACCCAGTCAATATTTTATCTTCTGCCTTAACACCTATAATACATTGTTAGTTCCCTTTTTATGACCTTTGGTTATTGTTTTACAGCCTCTCTGAATGTTCTCCGAGTAGTAGAAATCTGCTTTACTATCTAACAGCAATTAACTGGACACACAAGGGAGGCTGGCCGAGTTCTCACTGCAGTTTTGACTATCAGAAAAAGATCTAATAGCAGTCCCACTATAAAAGAGCTTAATAATCACTGATATAATTTTAGTAATCCTTATAGGATCATCATCAAGAATTAAGAAATCATCTATTTGTTTATATAGCATCACTACAAAACAGTACATCTTTGTAGATCTGCAGCGATCTGCTCAAAACGGTGGGCTAATACCTAGGGATTATCATATGTGTTTCAATAATAACAGGAAAAGCATATTAATAGCAGAAATCTTTCATAAAATGCTTTTCTCCTGGGCCTTGCCTATGGAAGCAAATCTGTTGTGGATTATAATCCGAGGCAGACTATCTCAGGAAAGTCACCTGCTAGTTATGAGCTTGTCCTACTATGGTTCCTGACAACAGTATCATATGTTAATCGTTGGTCCTGCACTATTGGTGTCGTTTAGAAAGTCATTTCCTGTGCCGGTGAGTGAGTTCATGCCTATTCCCAAGTGTCTCTTCCGTTAGATTCAGTCCTTACGTTGGATCTTTAATCTGTTTGTAGTTGAGTTTTGTACAGGGTCATAAATATGCATCTATTTGGATTTTTGACCGTGCTGTTTTTTTTTTTTTCCCAATGTGTATCTTTGGCTTTGTTGTAAAAAATTAGGTCCTTATAAATGTGTGGACTTATATCTGTGTTTTCATTTTGGTTTCATTGATCAACAAGTCTGTTTTTATGCCAATACCGTGTTGTTCTTATTACTGTGGCTCTGTACTCAACCTTGAAATTGGGGATGGTGAAATCTCAGCAGTTCTTTTATTATTAAGGATTGTTTTAGCTAGCCTGGGTTTTTGTGTTTCCAAATGAAGCTAAAAATTATCAGTTCAACTTCTGTGAGGAATTCTGTTGGAATTCTGATGGGGATTGTCTCGAATCTGTAGAGTGCTTTTGGTAAGATGGCCATTTTCACTATGTTAGTCCTACTGGTCCATGAGCATAGGAAATCTTTTCATCTTCTAATGTCTTCTTCAGTTTCTTTCTTCAATGTCTTAAGGTTTTTATTATACAAGTCTTTCACTTGCTAGGGTATTGTGAAAGGTACTGTTACCCTGATTTCTTTTTTAGTATTTTGTCATTTGTATTTAGGAGAGCTACTGATGTTTGTGTGCTAATTTTGTAACTTGTACATCCTGAAAGTATTTATCAGCTGTAGGAGTTTCCTGGTAGAACTTATGTATACAATCATATCATCTTCCAATGAACATTTTGACTTTCCCCTTTCCTATTTGCATCCCTTTGACCTCCTCCAGTTGTCTTATTCTAGCTAAGACTTCAAGTGGTATACTGAATAGTTATGGAGGCAGCAAACATCCCTGTACTGTTCCTCATTATAGTGGAAATGCATTGAGTGTAGATTGATAATGACTGGCTTGCTGTAACCAGCCTTAATTATGTTGAGGTATATGCCTTGTATCTTTAGTCTCTCTAGAACTTTATTGTGTCAAAGATATTTTCTGCATCTAATGAGTGATCATGTGATTTTAGAGTTTAAGTCTGTTTATATGGTAGAATACATTTATTGATTTATGTGTGTTGGATCATCCCTGCATCACTGGGATTAAGCCTATTTGATTATGGTGGATAATTTTTCTGTGTGTTCTTGGACTTGGTTTGCAAGTATTTTATTGAGAATTATTGTATCTATGTTCATAAAGGATATTGCTCTGTACTTTTTTTGTTGTTGCTGTGTCTTTGTGTGGTTTTGGGATCAGTATAATAGTGTCCTCATGAAAACAATTAGAAAATGTTCCTTCAGTTTCTATTTTTGTGGAATAATTCAAGCAGTATTGGCGTTCTTTGTAGGTCTGGTAGAATTCTGCGCTGAATTCATCTGGGCCTGGCTTCTGTTTACTAATTTTATTTCGCTAGGGGTTATGGGTCCGTTTAAATTGCTTGTTTGATCTTTATTTAACTTTGGTGGGACACACACACACTCACAGATAAGTTAATCAATTTCTTTTAGGAATTTCAAGTTTGGTAGGATATAGATTTTTTAAAAATATGTTCTTAAGATTCTCTGGATTTTGGGGGGCTATTTTTTTTTTGTAATTCTTTTCATCTCTAATCTTTTTTTTTTTTTTTTTTCGAGATAGGGTTTCTCTGTGTAGCCCTGGCTGTCCTGGAACTCACTCTGTAGACCAGGCTGGCCTTGAACTCAGAAATCCGCCTGCCTCTGCCTCCCAAGTGCTGGGATTAAAGGCGTGCGCCACCACTGCCCGGCCCTTCATCTCTAATCTTATTAATGTGTATCTTCTCTCTTTGTCTTTTAGTTAATTTGGCTAAGGGTTTATCAATCTTACTGATTTTCTCAAACAAGAATGCTTTGTGTCATTGATAAGTTCTTTGGCTAGTTTCTCTCTATGACATCACCACAAGTGAAGCTAAACAACACAGTGTAAGGTGAACCAAGACATGCATGTAGTCAGTGAAGAACAGTGGAATAGCAAGGTGGAACAAAGCAGACCAATACTGGAGCTCCCAGCGTCTGTGGAATCATACTTATATTCTTTCTAAACATCACGTGTTCTTTCACCTGTGTGCCTCAGTAAGACATCATTTGACATAACTGACTTCCCAAAGAAACCGGAAGTTTCCACTTCAGATTTATCTTTTTTTTTTTTTTAACCATTTTCAATGTTTGAGATTTTCTCTTCCATGTGTTGTTCTCTGTTTGTGAGTCATACTTCTGAGGTTTTTGTTTGACATCCTATACTTTTACTTTTTTAGTTTTATTTCAGCTTGGGTTTTCTTTAGTGATTATATTTCTACTTTTATCTGTTGTCAGGAGATCAGCAGTTTGGTTCACAGGGATCATCAGCAGAATCCACTCACAAACCATTCACGAACCAGCAATGGCAGTTCGATTCAGAAGAAACCTCGAGGCTCTGCCAATTGGCTCGAGTCTGTAGAAGCTGAAAGAAACGGCCAGAGCACCATCAGAAGTTCTTTGATGTGTTTTCTCTCTATGAAGTCATGATAAACATTGATCAGCAAAAGGCAAGGTGAACCAATACCATACAGCATGTCAGTGGAGACCAGTATCAGCAAAGCCCAATGAAGACCAGCAAAGAATGGTAAGGCAAACCAATACCACACAGTGTCCTCCACTGTATGTTGGGTTGTATTTATACCCATTCCAAAAATCACAGTCTTCAACTTGTTAAGCTGCCTGCAGGCTAAGCAGTATTCTTAAGCTTCCAAGCTTTTGTGACACTGTTTTAGTTAGGGTTTTACTGCTGTGACAGACACCATGACCAAGGCTACTCTTTTTTTTTTTTTTTTTTTCTTTTGGTTTTTTCGAGACAGGGGTTTCTGTGTAGCTCGGGGCTGTCCTGGAACTCACTCTGTAGACCAGGCTGGCCTCGAACTCAGAAATCGCCTGCTCTGCCTCCAAGTGCTGGGATTAAAGGCGTGCGCCACCACCGCCCGACAGACCAAGGCTACTCTTATAAGGATGACATTTAATTGGGACCAGCTTACAGGTTCAGAGGTTCAATCCATTATCATCAAGGCAGGAGCATGGCAGTGTCCAGGCAGACTGGGGCTGGAGGAGCTGAGAGTTTACATCTTCATCTGATCTGAAGGCTCTAGAAGACTGGCTTTGAGGCATTTAGGATGAGGATCTTAAAGCCCACACCCACAGTGACACACCTACTCTACAAGGCCACACCTCTGATAGTGCACTCCCTGGCCCAAGTATTCAAACCATCACCGACACCTGTGCTGGGATGGGCTTTGGTGATGAAGTTTGTTAGCAATCAGGCATTTCCACTAGCCTGCCCTCAGGGCCTTAGAAGCAGCTTATGTTACCTGCAGGCAAGGCGTATAAAAACCCCTAGCCACCACAGATCTCTCTCTCTCTCTCTCTCTCTCTCTCTCTTCTCTCTCTCTCTCTGTCTCCCTGATGCTCACATTCTCCTCTCTCCCCCAATAACCCTCCGACACCAGATCTGTTGTGTGGCATCATTTCTTAGTGGCATGGCCCACCAAAGGCAAAGGCACTCTGCCCTTGTTACTTCATCCTATTACAATTGTTTCGATTCATTTCTACACCTGTAAGCAACCCCTCACTCCTATTTCTGCAAGCAACCCAAGCCAAACTCATTGGTTCACCACACTGGTGCTGTCCATACTTTGGTTTGTAGTGGGGCAGCTTTCTGGAGGGAGTAAATGTTTGTGTGTGGTGTCTGCACAGGAAAAGTCTTCACACAAGTGCCAAGGTCTTTCATTCTTAGCGTAGTGACATCTGCCAAACACCGAGGTGTATTTATTTAATGTGTGTATGTTTCTCTCCACGCAGAGGCCAGAGGACAGCTTGGAGGAGTCAGGCTATAGGGACTTTAGTCATCCAAGGCATGGCAAGCAAGGCTCTGGCAGGCCTGGCCCTTTTTTCCCCATTCCTCCTGCCTTTCTAAAAACCTCTACATTACATTCCTCAAGTTAGCCACCAAGGTCTATTCCCTTATTTGGCCACTTCCTCTTCTTGAGGCTGACCACCAAGGTCCAGCTGTCAGAGTATTGGAGTCCAGCAATCTAAAGCTCCCTTTGGCTGCCCTATGTAACACACCCAATTAAAATTAAATTCCTTGTCCTAACACGGGTTTTCTCCTTTACCTTTATAACCGCCATTTCCTTATTTACCACCGTCTGTCTCCTCTCTATCCAGGCCTTTGTTGTGTTGTCATCATCTTGTCTGCTGTCCCCCACCCCCACCTTACCCCCTCCGCCCCATCCTCTTATTTCCTGCCCTTTGTTCTTCGGGGCAAATCTCCTCTGTGCTGAGAACTTGGTCTTGGGTGTCTTGTGCCAATACTGGTCCCTTCACAGGCTTGTGTAGTGAGTGTCTTTACCTCTTGAACTATCTTGCTAGCTATTTTTGTTCCTATTTTAAATTTTAATTAAAAAATGTTTATTCTAAAACAAAACAAAAAAATGTTTATTCTCTGTTCTGTGTAAACCATAGGACTGCTTTATCCTCAGCTCTCTCCTGCCACCTTGTGGTTGTAATAAAAACTTCATGGACTGTATACCTCTGCAAAGAAAACTTTCTGATTAGTTTGCTGGAAGATAAAGGGATGGAAGCCCTTGTGTAGTACTGCATAGAATCCTAGCTCAGCCTCATTTTTCTTTACGCTGGGATCGAGCTAACACTGTCTCACTAGGCAAAGCAGTGGCCGGCCCTGTAGACAACATTTACGACCTCCCTGCTCCGCCCCCTCCCCCCAATCCTCTTATTATGTAGTCCAAATAACCGGATCTTGCTATGTAGACCAGGCTGGCCTCGAACTCACAGAAATCCTCCAGCTTTTGCCTACTGAGTGCTAGGATTAGGAGTGTATGCCACCACGCTTTTTGCACTTTTTGCGGGAGTACACGCAGGTGTGCCACAGTACATGCATGGAGGTCAGTGGACAATGTGAGAAGAAAATAGGTTCTCCACTATGTGGGTCCTCCCGAGGATCGAACTCAGGTCATCAGGCTTGGCAGGAAACGCCTATACTCGCTGAACCATCTCATAGGCCCAAACTATTATTTTGACATTCACCAATTCATAGGTAAAACAACGGATCAGACTCTTTTCCTGCTGCTTCAGAGGCTTGGTGATGGTGGCTGCGGCCAGGTGCGACTCAGGCTTCAAGTTTATCAATTACAAGTGCGAAAAGACGCCACTGTCTGCTCTGGAACGCCGTGAATAAACTGCGGCAAATGTTTCTCTCGTTCGTCCAGAGGACTGGCATACAGGACGCGCAGCCAGAGGCGATGGGGACGGGGGCAGGACAAGTCCTTATCTATCAGGGTCCTCAGAGCCCTTTCTGGCTTCTCTGGTCACTCAGGACCAGGGGGCGGAGCCTGAGCGCCGGAGCGAAGGCACGATGCGCTGTCCAGTGAGCACGCGCGGATTGGCTCAATCGCGGGATCTGGGTTTCTCGCCCCGCCCCTTCAGGGATTTGATTGGGCGGCTGGCCGGGGTGCCACGCCTTCGTGGAGCGGTGACCGTCACGGTCAGGTGCCGCCGGGACCTGGACATCTATAGGCCTGCGAATGGTGAGTTCAGGGTCTCGAGGTCCCGAGATACGGCGGAGGAACTGTTGGAACCGGCTGAGACCGGCTGGGACCGGCTGGGACAGGACTCGCGCCAGCTAGGCGTCTGCGCCACGGAAGTCGCTGGTTCCGCTTGGCTAGAGTTCGCTTTCGGCTCGGCCTGGCTCCCCTTCTGCCCTGCTCGGCTTGGCTCGGTTTTCTCCGGCTCGGCTCGGCTCGGCTCGGCTCGGCTCGGCTCGGCTCGGCTCGGCTCGGCTCGGCTCGCGGCTCGGCTCGGCTCGGCTCGGCTCGGCTCGGCTCGGCTCGCTCGGCTCGGCTCGGCTCGGCTCGGCTCGGCCCGCTCGGCTCCGTCGGGCCCTGTCCGACCCGGCCATCGCTCCCCTCTGTCCGCCAGAGCCTGCAGCGGGACCCCGATGCTTTTCGGGTCCACGAGGCGTCTGGGCCCAGGGCTGGCGCTGTCTTCGGGCTGTGTATTGACGGCGGGCGGCTCGTAACGAGGCTCCGAGTTCTGGTGCTGGTCCCCAGCGGTTCCTCTTTGTATGGGAAGCCTCCACTCAGTGAATCTGGATTTCTAGGTCTCATTCTGCTTCCTCAGTTCACAAAAACATTATCAGTCCACATGTCCTTCATTCTGCTTTTCAAATCGCTTACTTCCCAAAGTAATGGATGACACTTGTAGTGTTTTGAAGCATGGTCTGGCTGCTGTTCTTCTGTCACTGCCTCCTCAATACTGATAACCCTGATAGGGGTCACCACAGGCAGTTTTGGAGGACACTCCTTTTTAAAAGGTTGGTTTTCTAGTCGGGCGTGGTGGCTTGGGGAGGCTGATGCAGGAGGATCACAACGTTCGAGGCCAGCCTGCAAGTTCCAGCAATCCTCCTGTCTCTAGACTGCTCAGTATTGGTGCAGGCTGCTTCCCCTTCCTTTCCTCTCCTTTTCCCTTTCCTTCCCCTCATCTTGTCATCTTGTACTTTTCTCATACAGTTAAGAATCCTTTAGCCTGCGCTGCGAGGGACACGTGACTTGTCTGCAGTCGCTGCTAACTGGTGTGTGTGACGGTGGATTGGATCAGAACGAGGCTGTGCAGCTGGCACCTTCGGCCTGGGACCGCTGGAGTTTTTGTGTGCCCTTGGGAAGCATGCCTAGATGAGTGAGAAGTCGGGACAAAGGGAAGATAAGACAGGATCGGACCAGCACTAGAACATAACTTTTAAAACGACTGAATTTTCTTGATACTTCTTGATACCTTTTAAGGGAGGACGATGATCCTGTCTCTGCCCACCATGACTGTCCTCATCCCGCTGGTCTCACTGGCAGGCCTGTTCTACTCCGCCTCTGTGGAGGAAGGCTTCCCAGAGGGCTGCACCAGCGCCAGCAGCCTGTGCTTCTACAGCTTGCTCTTGCCGGTCACCGTACCAGTGTACGTGTTCTTCCACCTGTGGACATGGATGGGCCTGAAGCTCTTCAGACATAATTAGGGGAGCCGAGGCCCCCATGCTGGGGCTGTGTGTGGGGTCGTGCTTGGGGCAGGAGGTTCCTGGTTGTTGGGTTCTGCCCTCAAGTGTTGCAGATTTTCCTGTTCGTGCTGTAGCCTTCGTGCTGTAGCCAAAAAATGCTTTCAATAAAAGGTCTTGAGGGAGAGGAACACGTCTTCATCTGAAGACTGTTTCTTATAAGATTTATTCTTAATTACTGTCTGTGTGTGGGTATGTGCATGTGAGTATGGGTGCCCAAAGAGGCCACAAGAGTGTTGGATCCCTGGAGTTGGAGGTACAGGCAATTGTACGGTGCCAGAGCTGTACCCATATCCTCTGCAAGGACAGCAAGTTCATGTCCTTAACCCCTGAGCTGCCTCTCTGCCCACCTGTTTCCTTCCTTCTCTTTTAGTTCTGGCTAACCTCAGACTGTGAGAGCCAGACCTTGACCACCTTACCTTACCTTCCTCTACCTCCTGAGTGCTGAAGTGATAGGCAAGCACTACCACATCCATTTATGTGATGCTAGAGGAACCCAGGGCTTCACGAATGCCAAACCAGCACTCTGCCAACTAACCACACAGGCCCTAAGGACGGTTTTTTTTGTTTTGTTTTGGGGTTTTTTTTTTTTTCTTTTTTAGCCCATTCATTTAAACGTCATTTGGAAGCCAGGCAGTGGTGGCACACACCTTTAATCCCAGCACTGAGAGGCAGAGATGGACCTCTGCAGTTCCAGGCCAGCACAGTGAGACTGTCAAAAATAATAATTTGGATTTTGTTCGAGCTTCAAGGTCAGTGGTGAAGTGTGATGTTAGGGAGGTGAAGTGTGAGTTGGAGGAGAACTAGTGCCACAGATAAAAATCAATATCTGGAAGCTGGAAATAGCAAGTACTTAATCAGATCTGAGCTTGTGGCTGGGCAGATGGCTCAGCAGTTTCTTGGACCAGCAGCTCTTAAAAAGGAGCAGTTCAGTTCCTAGTCCCTGGGTTGGTGGCTCACAACTGCCTGTTACTCCAGTTTCTGAGGATCTGACTCTGGATTATGGATTCTGGGGACCTGCACACTTGTGGCATGTATATTTATTCACACACACAGTAATAAAAAATATTTCTTTTTTTTTTTTTTTTTTTAATTTTTTTTTCTTCTTTTTTTTTTTTTTTTTTTTTTTTTTTTTTTTTTTGTTTTTGTTTTCGAGACAGGGTTTCTCTGTATAGCCCTGACTGTCCTGGAACTCACTTGGTAGACCAGGCTGGCCTCGAACTCAGAAATCCGCCTGCCTCTGCCTCCCAAGTGCTGGGATTAAAGGCGTGCGCCACCACCGCCCGGCTAAAAAATATTTCAAACAGAAAAGAAATCTGACTTTATAAAGTTACCTTCATTTTTTTTTAGGTTTATTTTATTTATATGAGTACACTATTGCTCTCTTCAGATACACCAGAAGGGGGCATCATTACAGAGATCCCATTACAGATGGTTGTGAGCCACCATGCTAGGAATTGAACTTTGGATCAATGCGCTTAACTGCTGAGCTATCTATCTCTCCAGCCCTACCATCATTGTTCTGGTGTCAGGGGTACAAGGTCAGTGTTGGTGTTTCCTGGTTCTCTGATTCTATTCAAGGAATAAAAGCCCATATACAGATTCTCAAGGTTGCAAGGAAACTTCACTCAAAGCAAAGCTATAGATCAGGCCTGGAGATAGGGCCTATGAGGGCTATTCTTATCAAACCACCACACCTGTCTCCCAGCCTAAATTCCTGACCCTCCTTATGACTCCCTGTACCTCCAGGTTCAGAGGCGATGCCTCTGAAAGCACTAACACACACCCCTAAAAAATAAACACAAAGTCTTGAAAAAAGAAAACAGCGTTCTCTTTGGCTGAAAGTCGTCCACCCTTGCTTGCAGGTAAGCCAGAGATGGGAAGTCTTGGGCGTAACCATTGCCAGTTCTTGATGCCTGCATTGGACACAGAGTTTAGATTCCTTCAGTACAGTGGCCCCTGTGGAAGTCCCAGACACCCTGGAAACAGGATTAAAGAAGTCAGGGGGCGCCGGGCGTGGTGGCGCACGCCTTTAATCCCAGCACTTGGGAGGCAGAGGCAGGCGGATTTCTGAGTTCGAGACCAGCCTGGTCTACAGAGTGAGTTCCAGGACAGCCCGGGCTACACAGAGAAATCCTGTCTCGAAAAACTAAAAAAAAAAAAAAAAAAAAAAAAAGAAGTCAGGGGGGCTAAAGTGATGGCTCAGAGATAAAAAGTGTGTTTTAGATTATTTGATGAGTGTTTTACTTGCAGTATAAATGAGAACCGAGTGCTCTAGCTGCACCTGAAGGTTAGAAGCCAGTATTGGATCCTCTGGAACTTGAGTTAGAGGAGTTATATGAGCCACCATGTGGGTGCTGGAAACTGAACCTGGGCTCTCTTCAAGAACAACAAGTGCTCTTAAGTTCCAAGCCATTGCTCCAGCTCCTAGTTTGTTTATTGTTGCTGTGATAAAGCAACCACAAGCAACTTGGGGAAGAAAGGGTTTGTTTGACTCCTACTTTTAAATTAAAGTTCATCAATGGGGGGCGTCAGGGCTGGGGTTCAAGGTCGAGCCTGGAGGCAGGAACTGAAGCAGAGACCATCAACGGCTTGCTTCCTAGCTCATATTCAGTTGTTCAGACCAGGCCCACCTGCCTAGGGATGGTACCACCCACAGTAGGCTGGGCCCTTCTGTATCAGTAATTAAGAAATTGTGTCATAGACATATCCATAGGCCAATTGATTAAGCCATTAAGCAGTTCCTTGAGGTTCTCTCTTTCTAGGCGACTAGTCAAGATGAAACTAAGCAGCACAGAATGTGTACTGCTCTTATAGAAGACAGTGTGGACTCCAGTGCCTGTGTATGGTGGCTCACTGTTGCCTGTAATTCACTGCCCACTCTGACATCCTCAGACAACTGCACTCGTGCACATACCCAGGTGTGCAGACATATCTACAATAAATCTTATTGTTGTTAGCTTAAGGGAATCAGAAGTCCCAGCTGGGAAAGGGGCCATGGGATGGGGTCACCTGCCCCAAACCTTCCCGCCACCTGTGCTTACCCTTGAGCAGCTTGCCCTAGTTCCTTCCCATGTGAGGGGTGGGGCCTGGCAGACAGCACCCCCACCCCCAGATTGTGTGAAGGCTCACAGTCATGGACAGGAGGATCTGTAGTGTGCGTGTATCTGATCTTCCCTTGTTTCCCCTGTAGCCCTTTGCTTTTGAATCTTCCAACAGTACAGGAAGCAGTCTTACATCCACAGCCCTGTCTCCCGGAGGCCTAGCTCTTCCATTTCCTCTCTGGACATGCTGAAGGGCCTTTTCTGCAACTGTTTGAAGACTACTGAAGCACACCTGTGCTACACGGGCTAGACGAAAAGGGTCACTGTGAGAGTGATTATAGGCTTGTGTTGTTAGCCATGACTTCAGTAAAAAAAAAAAAAAAAAAAAAAAAACCAGTTGGCTATGAGATGGGAGATCCAAGTCTTCAGTTGACTTTCCCAGGGGTAAGGCTTAGAGGCATTTACAGGATAAAGAAGCAGGACTCTGAGGAGAAGCATCAGTTAGGTGAGAAGGCAGCCGAGGTCAGACCACTCAGGGCGGTGAGATGGCTCACTGGGGCGAGAGCTGGCTAGCAAGCCTGATGACCTGAGTTAGTTCCCTTGAAACCATAGTGGAAGCAGAAAACAAGCTCCTGAAAGCTGCCCCCTGGGGGCTGGAGAGATGGCTCCCACTGGAAAGAACACTGGATTTTCTTCAGCACCCACACAGCAGTTCACAGACCATCTGAAACTCCAGTCTCAGAGGATCCAATGCCCTCTGTGGCCTCCACTGGCATGCATGCAGTACACAGCACACATGCAGGCAGAACACCCAAATACAGTTTTAAAAAAAGCATGTCACACCCATGCTATGGCACACATTTCCCCTCCAGCAATAATTTAAAATTATGTATTTGAAACATAGACTGTGCAGCCCTGGCTGGCCTGGTGCTTGATACATAAACCAGTCTGGCCTCAAACTCGGAGATCTACCTGCCTCTGCGCCTCAGCTCACACCTGTGTCCCATGTTCACACTGGGCAGGACAGTGATCCCGATGATGAGCGGGAGCTCCACTGCCAGGTGTGCTCTGCTGTTGGCTCTCGGAATGTTAGCACGCGTGACAGAGCTTTGCTGTCTCTGCCTTGACTATTTCTGCTTCCACCCAGCGCTGAAGATGGCTTCTTAAACTGCTTAGTTGCTACAAGGGATCTGAGTGCCAGATTTTGGTGCTTTTTACTTGTTCTGGGCTGCTGGTTACTACGTTCCTGCCCAGCTCATGACCAAAGAGCCCACAGAGAGGGACCACGGAGTCTTTCGGCTTTTGAGCAGAGCAGGAGGTCAAAAGATGCCTTCTAGCTCGGTGGAAAGCTAAGTGATGGTCAAGCGGAGAGGCACAGCACCTGATCGTTAGTGGTCACATACCACAGGCTGGATCCTGTGATGGTTGTAACTCAGATACAGTAGTGTCTCTCTCCCTTATTTTCTGCATAGTGGAACATTGTGCAGTTGATGCTTTTAGCGCTGGCTGCTCTTCCCTCCCCCCTGGAGACAGCCACACATGGAAGCAGGACCAAGGTATTAGTTACTTTTCTCATTACCATAGACAAAATACATGGCAAAAGCAACTTAGATGGGCGGGGCATGTGGCTCACGGTGAGGGGTGGGATAGGGTGGGAGGTGAGGCGATGTGGCTCAGGAGGGGAGAGGGAGCGCCATGTGGCTCACGGGTGGGGGGCAATGTGGTTCACGGAGTTGAGGCGGTGTGGCTGGGGGTGGGGCGGGTGACACTGTGATGTGGCTCACAGCTTTATGGTACAGTCCTTTGTGGTGACAGGACAGGAGGCTATCACATGGCATCCACAGTCAGAAGCAGAGAGAGACACTCACCTGGCTTTCTCTTTTTCCTTTCCCTCTAACTCTATTTATCCCTTGCCTTCGCTTTTTCTCTCCTGTTGACTTTATTTTTGAACAAACTTTCCCCCCAGAGCAGTCTAGATGGAAATGCTGTAAGATTTACAGGTGTCTTTAATGTTCTTGATGTGGGAGAAGAGACCCTTGCTCACCAAGCGCTCAGCTACGCCCCGCAATGTGAACTCCACCATTGGATCACAAGCCATGGCTGGGTCTGTCACGGTAGCAGGGCAGGTCATGGGAATGGTTCCAGAGGCATCAGAGAGGGTTTCCAAAGAGAAACACGCTGTTTCAGAGCAGAGGCTGCAGATGTCCCTCTCCACCTGACACAGAACAGCAAAGCTTGCAGCCCTTGTGGGGTAAACACAGAGGCTCGGGGCGCTATAGCAGGTCCCCAGTTCTCCGGGACTCCACTGCATCAGTTTTACTTTTGCTACTGTGATCTTGGTCGCGAGGCTGGGCTCCGTCCTGGTGCAGTGGAAGTGGCTGGCATAAGTTTGCTTTACTGCAGTTCTGTGTGGCAACTCCTTCCCACGGACCTCTCTTCCTCCTGGATGTTGTGGGTTTTGATGAGACATGCTTTACAAACTGAAGCACAAAAGACTCCTCCAGGTTGGAAACAGCACACAGTTCCAGCTCAAAGCCAGTGGCAAGGAGATGTCATCACAGTGACCTTCTGAAAAACTCTGGTTATGGTCATCCACTCGCTCTTCCACCCCAGACAAGTGTCTGTACTTGGATATCAGTCTTCCAGGAGCTCGATTCCCTGCATCCTCTCGACTGGAACTCTACTCTGGTCATTCAGATGGGACAAAATTCGGATTTTTTTTTAAATTGTATTTATTTTTAATTTTTTGCATGCATTGATGTTTTTCCTGTGTGTATGTCTGTATGAGGGTGTCAGATCCCATGGAACTAGACAGATATGAACTGACATGTGGGTACTAGGAACTGATCCTGGGTCTTCTGGAAGAGCATTCAGTGCTCTTAACTACTGAGCCGTCTCTCCAGCCCCATTCCCTTGGAATCTTACAGAAGTTAGACATGATCAGACAGTGCCAGTCAGTAAACTATGCCAGCAGTGAGCTACTTAGCATGGCCCCCACAGCCCCCAGTGCAGGGATGGTCTGGGTTTACTTGGTGGTTGGTTGTATAAATTTTTCTTCTAGAAAGTAAACTGAGAAAATGATTTTCCCCCACTTGGGGGAAAAAAAGAGATCTCAAGGAATTTTTTTGTAATCAAATATGGCAACAGTTTGTTTTGTTGGCTCTGCTTGCCTGCTCTCCCCACTTTTCTTTTCTACTTCATGTTTTGGATGAGAAGCCGGCTATGAAATCAGAAACAATACGCTTCTTCTTTCTTGTGCTTGGTTCTCTGGCTGGAATATAAAACCTGCCTTCTCTCTGCGCCAGAGCACTTCAAAGTTGTAAACATTTCGATAAAGTACATCAGGGTTATGGCTGTTCTAGATTTCAGTCTTTTTTATAACTTCTTCATATTTCACATTGGTTTTGACTTCAGGTTAAAGGAATGCTTTTGAAAAGTATAAGGATTTGATCCTAGCAATGGATGTAGCAAAAATAGTGAGGTCAATAAGTTAAAAGCCTTTTTTTAAGCTTTTTTTTTTTTTTTTTTTTAAAAGAAGATGATGAAGAAGAGAAAGAAGCAAGAACTAGATTTTGCAAACTTTAAACCAAGGACTATGTGAAATAGTTGAACTTCCCACTTGTAATCTTATTTTAAAAAATGGATGGTGTGAAAATAACTTTTCCTAATTTACCAATGTATAAGTGTTCGAATTAGAGCCAGGTATGGGGGTGGACACCTTTGATCCCAGCACTCAGGAGGCAGCTCAATCTCCTAGCACACATTAGGATATTCAGATTTTTGTGCAAAAGAAAAGAAAAACACACACATAAAATACTAAAGGCAAATCCAGAGAAAGTGCCTGTGTGAACTGAGAAAAATGATTTCAGACTTCAGAAGGAGAACCTTCCCTATCTGGTTCATTCCAACTTCCATGGTCCCTGAGCTAGGTTTCATTAATGTATCCATGGGTAGCCTGGAACTCTCTATGTAGACCAGGCTATCCCTCAAACTGTTGCTGTGGTAAGATACTTTCTTCACCAGGCCAAAAGTTTTTTTTTAAGTTCTTAAAGGGAAAATTGGTTTTTTCTTGA